>CM064513.1:87842815-88344632 GCA_032716605.1 Paralithodes platypus
CCTCTTGCACCAGAACAACTCAAAGCCATTCAAGACCCACGACCCCCACCTACCACCACTCCCCCTCTCATACAGGCGTACCTCTGGAATGAAAAACCTAATTGGATCTCCAACCGACTATTTGGCCTCTTGCAAAGAAGGGGAGACGTACTCTTCACACCCGAAGGTCAGATTGTACTAGGCCCCGAAGATGCAGAGCAAATGATGTCTTCCCTGCACACCAACAACGGGATCCACCTAGGACAGAAGAAATTGGTGAACACCTTCAAGGACACCTACTGGACTCCTCGCCCATACACCACTGACAAACAGATCACCGAAGCCTGCCGCGCCTGCACCCTGGGAAAAGATCAAACACGCACTCCAGGACCCTCCGGCAAACTCATCGCTTCTAAACCTTGGCAACTTCTGGCAGTTGACGTCATGGGGCCTCTGCAAAATGACAGGGGATACCGCTACATCATCACCTTTGTGGATACGTACTCCAAATACGTCATCGCTTGCCCTGCCCGAGAACACACAGCTATGGCCGTAACAGAGGCATTATTACAACATGTGTTTCCATATTTTGGATTGCCTCGGGCAATCCACTCCGACAATGCCCCTGAATTTACCGGACAAATTTGGACACAGATCTCAGAAATATTCGGGTTCCACATTAGCCATTCTTCACCTTACTGGCCAAAAGGGAACTCCATATGCGAGCGTTCCCATCGAACCATCGCCAATCAAATCCGGACCCGCCTGCAACAGATGAACTCCTCGGACTGGACAAGCCAAGTTCGCATCATACAATGGGGAATAAACACCTGCCCCAGAGACAACGGGATCACCCCTCACGAGATGGTTTTTGGAAGCCCACCTCTCCTAATACCTCTACGTCACCTAGCTGCCCCTGCTGAGCCCTCGCCAGGTCTAAACACCAACCTCGTCCATCTTAGAAACCGCCTACGTCAGCTCCAATTCACGCAAGATCTCCAGCCTGGTGAAGTCCCCAAAAACAACCAACCCTCACCGAGTAGGCGACCTGGTAATGGTAGTCATCTTGCCTGTACCCTCCAAACTGAAGCCACGGTACAAGGGTCCATTTGAGGTCCTCAAAATTCCTAACTGTTTCCAGGTCATAATTAACTATCACAGGGAATCTCGCACTTATAGGAATAGATTTGTCAGAAGGTTCCAACCTCTTAACAAAAATGTAACTTTAGTCGCTGAACCAGACCAGGATGTTAAATGTACTACCCCTGTTTCAAATCTTCACCCTCAAACCTCCCTTCTTCCCAGACCTGACCCCCTCACCCATTCCGTACCTCCTCCTTAGCCTCCTTTCACACCCCCCCTCATTTCTCCTTTGCCTGCCTTTAACTCTCCTGTTCCTCAGCCTCCTGTCGCCCTCCCTACTCGCCTCACACAGTTCACCCCTTCTCACCTCCCTAAACACCAACCTCCTCCACCTCCTCCTATCCTCTCTACCCAAACTCAAACCTCCCCCTCTTCTCCTTTACCTCCTGTCAGCCACCCCCCTCTTCTACCCTATTTCACCCCTTCCCGCATCCCTAAGCTCAAACCTCCGTCCTTTCCCTCTCTCCAAACTCAAACCTCTCCCTCTCTCTCTGCCCTCACTTCACCTCAGCAACCCCTTTCTGACCAGTCACCATTAACCAGCCATACCTCCTCTAGCCTTCCCCCATCTCCACCAAAACTCACCAACATACCCCCCGCTTTACCTATCACCCCCAGTCTTCGCCCTAAAACCCCTTTCTGTAATCCCTCACCTGTCCCTCCTGACTCTAAAAACCTACTTTCTTCTCCTAAATCTATTTCCCCTCCATCGCGTAAAACCATACATAAATTTCGCCCAATGACACCATTAACCCCCTGTGGTTGAAATACAAAAACGTTAGCACCCTTACCTCACGGTGAGAATATCCTAGTGCGGCGCTGTACAGTATAGGCTAGCCTAGGCCTAGGCCAAGCAGTTCCCCATCCAACGTTGTCAACGCTCCAGAAACTGCGACCTCAAACCACAATCCGACCTAACCTACAGCTACGGTGATGACCACACGAACCACCGACCTCGACTGACTCTATTCACCTACCACAGCAACACTACACTCGGTAAATACGACGGGAGCTCCCTGCGACCTCTGCACCCCCATCCTCACACGCGTGTTTACTCTCGACCCCCCTTCGTTCGCCCAATGTGCCTAAAACTAACTAACCTACCCAACGTAAATCAAATCTACCCAACGTAAATCGAATTACACCACACGCCCCCCTGATCTCAAGATCAATCTAACAAAAAAACAACAACAAATTATAGTAGTTTTCCACCGTACCTATTGGCATACCGCCCTAGTACTACTAAGGTACGTTGGACATCGCGCAGTCCCTTTATCCCACCTACTCCATTTCACAATCACTTCCCGTCTCATAATTTCCCATCCACCCTGGCCGTCGCCTCTCTCTCTGCGACCGTCATGGTACCACTTCGTTTTCTTCTACCTCTTCTTGCTCGTCATCCCCCACCTCATCATCAGTTGAAGACTCTACCACTCTTCTGACGTCCAAGATATGACGTGGCATCCCGTCGACACTGAGGTTATTCCTGGAATGCACGTCCGTCACAGTACCTCTCCCCCACTGGGATGTACACTTTGCATTTGGGGGCTTCACCCAAATCTCCTCCCCAATTTGGATAGAGGCAGGCCCTTCCTCCCCCCCAATGGCCATCGGCACCGCACATGGATGTCGCCATTCATACTGAAATACTGCTCTTTGTGGTACAGTTCTCTCATCCTGACCTGACCTAGGGGACATATTATACCAATATACTGCTTCCATAGGCGCTACCTGCCCCCTCTCTGCCATCGCCTTGATTGTCCGATGATGTCTTTCCACAATTCCGTTCCCACTTGGCCGATACGCGGCTCTAAAGAAACGTCGGACATTCCACCTATCAAGCATGTTCTTCAAAGCCTGCGACCGAAAAGCAGTACCGTTATCCATCAACACCTCATCAACTGGGCCCCTCTCTAGGAAGATCTCATTCAGCACACCTGCAATCTCTTCCGCATTCTCTGCTCTTAATTCCCTCCAGATAGCCACCCGCCCAGGTCCGCAGTCTACCATAGATAGGTACAACCCCTGCCGATAGTGTGTCACATCAACCACCAACCTTTGCCAATCATTATCGACTCTAATCTCCCCAGACACATGTACATTCGGTGCAGGGTCGATCGACTGACATCTGTCACAACGTCTCACCACCTCTCGAACGTTGTCCCTCGTGACTGCAGGGTCGACCTTCCTTGCCATAAACAGCGTCCTGTTGACTCCCATGTGGTGCATTTGATGTAGCTCCTTTACACTTGGTGCTCCCATGCAGCACACCATAGCCGCCTCCTTTGTCTCCTCTGGCACCCCGATCCAGGATTTCTTTACTCTTGTTAGGGCATCTGCCTTGTTCTTCTCTGATGGCACAAAAACTACACACAACTGCAGACTATACACATCTTTCAACTCCCTCAGAATTCCCAGACGACGCTTCACAATCAGTTCTGAGGCTCCCTTTGTTCGAACTCTTATCTCTTCCGTCACCACTGATTTCAGCCAACCAAACACTGTAGCAGAATCCGTTCGAACCTCGATCTCTTGCAAACCCCACTTCAAGGCCAAATTGATACCTTTCAATACCGCGTCCAACTCGGCCACGTTGATATGACTGTAGTCGTGCTTCTTCCTCAACCACGCAGCATCCTCAACTTCTACATTACCTATCTCCAATGTCACGCCTGTCGCTATACTACTTGCGTCACACCATACGACCCCCTTCTCCGACTTCGGAGTGTACCATCTTCCTCTCACTGGGTCTTCGCGTCTCACTCTTTCTATGACATCTTGCATCATCGTGACTGTCTCTTTTCCGACCTTGTCTTCCCATCTTGCACCTTCCGCTCTCCTCTTAACGTAACTACATGCTACCCGCAGCCATCCTGCAATGGGATAGTGGCCCACCAGCCTTCCACAAGCTGAGAATAGCTCTCTCCTACTCCAGTTCTCCCTAATTTCCGGAACCTCATTACCTCTCTGGAATACTAGCTCGCCTGTTCTATCTCTCTCTAATCTCAAGCCCAACGCCGCACCCCCTTCCAATGGCTGCGGCTCCTTTGTGGCCAATCCAAACCTAGCCAAGTGCTCTACAACCTCGGCTGCCGTCACCACAGTCTCATCCACTAGTATATCGTCAATGTATGAATTTGTGGCAGCCTTCATCTTATGCGTTTTCCCCAGCACTGTCTTGAGTATCCTCGCCATAATTCTTGGAGCCGAATTCAACCCGAAACCCAACCTCGTCAAGCAATACGTCTTCCCCTTGTATCTCACCAGCTGGTACTTCCAGAGCTTCTCTGTCACATGAATTTGTAAATAAGCGGACTTCAAATCCACAATGGTCGAGGCCCCACCCATCTGCCTCCACTCCCTGAGTGTCTCGCCGCACACATCCGTGACGTCATCACCTGTGTGACTCATCACGTGGGTATTAAGTTCACGAAAATCCAATACAGGCCGTACCTTGTTTTTCGTCGGTTGAACCACCGCCATCAACGGCAACACTCCACTCCCCACTTCCTCCCCCCATGGCAGCAGAATGCCCTCATCAATCCATCTCTTCACCTCCTTGTCAAAATCTTCTCTCACTCCCTCTTTCATAGCATGTTCATAGCAACCAACTTTGTTCTTCAAAACAGGCAACTCTCCTTTCAACAACCACTCGACTACCCACTTCCTACCATCAAATACCGCAACAAAATCCTTATCCTCAATCTTGCATGGATCAGCCCCCCATTCGGTTCCTGGCTTCTACACCCCTCTCTTTGGCTCAACAACCCCGGCTGCCTTTGTGAACTTATCTTTCAGCTCTTCAGTCTCAGGCAGCTTCACAACCCTCCCTTCCGACTTTATGGCCACAGCGCATTGGGTCTCTCCACTCTCGGCAGTTGAACGGCTTACCGGTACCTTCCCAAACGTTACCGGTACTCTTCCATCTACAATCGTAGCGCCACCCAGTTGGCTGATTACATTCATCCCCATCACTACATCAATGCCATCAATTACTGTATCAAGTACTATGGCCCTGATCCACAATCGGATTCCTCGCACTGTCAACTCCACTTCTCTGGCACCCTCACACCTTATCTCTCTTCCATCGACTCCGACCAGCCTAGCGTCCTCTCCCTCACACTTTCCTACCAAACGAGAGGCCAACACAGTGGTCGAACAGCCAGTATCCACAAGGGCTCTTGCCCCTTTCCCCCCCACCAGTACCTCCACTACTGGCAGGGAGCTTGGGAGTGCCTTTACTCGACTAAAGGGGTAGCTTCCGGTGCAGCAGCTCCCCCTTGACCGTTTCCCTGGTTGCAACGGCTCGCTATGTGACCCTCCTTCCCACACCGATAGCAAGTTATGGCTGGCTTTGGCTCCTTACACTCCCTTGCCATGTGAGAGCCACCACATCTGAAGCAGCGACCTTTGAACCCACGCGCCTCCCATTTCCTGCCACTCGGGTCACCCCGTGGAGCCTGCCACCTTGCCTCCACTTCCGGCCCCCCAGTAGCAACCGCTGCAACTCCCCGGCTTCCTCCTGATGCCAATACTCTAGCCCTAACTATTAATTCACTCACGCTCACCGAATCCGACTCGACGTCCTTAACCTGCTGCAGCTCCATCGATATCCTGTCCGGAAACCCAGTTATAAAAGCTAGCTTCACAGCCC
This sequence comes from Paralithodes platypus, assembly GCA_032716605.1. NCBI lineage: Eukaryota > Metazoa > Arthropoda > Malacostraca > Decapoda > Lithodidae > Paralithodes > Paralithodes platypus. The sequence continues at coordinate 87,848,592 of CM064513.1, forward strand.
TCTCCAAGCCCTCTCCCTTCCACCCAGCTAGCCCTGCCACCCTCCTTATCTCGTTAGCATAGACATCCACCCCCTCACCTGTCCATGTCACCCTCTTTAGCCTTCCATATGCCTCAAACATTCCCTGTGTAAAAGCCTCCTTCAATCTAGCACTTATCTTCTTAGCATCTAATTGATCATCCTCACTCATTTCGAGGTACAAGGCTAACGCATCTCCCTCCAAGTACAGTGGTATGAAACTAGCCAAGTCGTCAAATTTCAAGAGTTTCGCCACCAACTCTGCCTTCTTTAGCCACGCCACCATGTCGCCCTTACCATCATACAACTTCATAATTTCACTACTCACCTTCCCTTTTCCAGACATGGTGACTAGTATGCGCCTAGATAGCTTGTGGTTGAAATACAAAAACGTTAGCACCCTTACCTCACGGTGAGAATATCCTTGTGCGGCGCTGTACAGTATAGGCTAGCCTAGGCCTAGGCCAAGCAGTTCCCCATCCAACGTTGTCAACGCTCCAGAAACTGCGACCTCAAACCACAATCCGACCTAACCTACAGCTACGGTGATGACCACACGAACCGCCGACCTCGACTGAATCTATTCACCTACCACAGCAACACTACACTCGGTAAATACGACAGGAGCTCCCTGCGACCTCTGCACCCCCATCCTCACACGCGTGTTTACTCTCGACCCCCCTTCGTTCGCCCAATGTGCCTAAAACTAACTAACCTACCCAACGTAAATCAAATCTACCCAACGTAAATCGAATTACACCACACCCCCTCTCCCCCCTTCCCCAGACTGCCTTCTCATACCCGCTGTGGGAGACCAGTCAAGCCACCCACCAAATGGGAACCAGCCCTTTCCCAGCCAAGAACAAGAAAAGGGCAAAACTCAGCTGCCCGGAGCCACGTCACCAAGCCGGTTCCAAGCTCCTCCCCCCAGCCTGGTACTTCGGCGCCCGCACCACCGAATGACAAGGGCCCAGCCAGGATCTCTGTCCTCACTCACCACCCACCTCCCACCACGACGACACCCTCGCTGACCTCTCTCACCAATATGAGAATTGACCAGATAGCCCTAGTGCGGAAGGACTCCACCATCCTGATCAGATCACCTCACCAACTTCTCGACCAGCTGAGATACTACGACTCCTCTTCTCTCCTCACCCTCACCGGAGACCAGAGGGCCACACCGAACAACAGGGGGTTTATCTACCACCACCTCATCCAACACCTGACCCCCGTCTTCCAGGATGCTACCTCTAGACACTACCACCTTGAGTCCCGGGGTCGGGACTTTTCTCTGCCCGACGGTAGTGAGATGCGGTCTATGAACGGTGTTACCGCATCTCCAGCTTGTCACAGCCATGCGACAGAGCCAACTAAGCCTTCGGACAGCCTTACCCCTGCCATCCAGACCCACGACAACCCTGCCCCTGCCCATATCGCCACGATAACGGTGGAACAAGTGGGACACGTCCGTCCCGAGTGGACCACACCAGTCACCCACGGCAAGTCATTTTCTTTAACCACCAGAGCCAAAGAAAATGACCATCGCAGGGGTAACCATTACAAACCCCCATCAGCCAGCCCAGTAACTCCTCAACCTAGCTACACAACCACAGGTGGTACCAGGTTGTTTCCTAAATTACCTTTCATATCCCCTATCAAAGAACCTAAAGCTCTTTCAGAACCAAAACCTCTCTTCCCCAGATTGCCTTTCATATCCCCTATCAAGGAACCTAATGCTCTTGCATCCATTCAATCTAAACCATTGTCCCGGGTTAAAGTCACTCATAAACCAAAACTTGCCTATCCTTCCAGCCAACAATAAGTCTTAACCCCCAGAATAAGTCATCATCCATTGTAAGAAACTCATCCGCTTCCTCTCCCACCAGGAAGCCATCACCCCATAATGTGTACAGATCTGCCCTGAGGAATCTTCCTCCAGCTACATCTACAAGGGCCAGCCAAAAGTCCAGGCACACCACTCCTAGGACTACAAGGACCTAACCACCACGCGCAGACACCACCCCAGCGCCTTTGATCCTCTCAAGCCGGGCGCCTTAAGTCTGGGCAAGAATATTCACAAGTACTCAGCCAGTCTGGACATCAGTAACTAAGCTTGCCTTTGGTATCTCTTTATCTGGGTAAAAGCAGCCAGAATAGCTGGTGTTCACACTTGAAGCTGTGTGCAGTGATCGGAGACGACCAGGTCGGGTTCCCCCCTTCAGGAAGAGGACTAGCTTGTGCAACCCACTTTGGGCCCCACCTTCCTTGCCTTCGATGCTGTGCCCAGACCAAGTGAATAAGGATTCCTGTCTTGTTCCTTTCAAGGGATTACAAGGATAGTGCAGTACTTAGAGACGACCAGGTCGGGTTCCCCCCTTCAGGAAGAGGACTAGATTGTGCAACTCACTTTGGGCCCCACCTTCACTGGCCTCTATTTACTGTATTAGTCTTGTGGTTCCAGAGACAAAAGCAGCCAGAATAGCTGGTGTTCACACTTGAAGCTGTGTGCAGTGATCGGAGACGACCAGGTCGGGTTCCCCCCTTCAGGAAGAGGACTAGCTTGTGCACCCCACTTTGGGCCCCACCTTCCTGGCCTTCGATGCTGTGCCCAGACCAAGTGAATAAGGATTCCTGTCTTGTTCCTTTCAAGGGATTACAAGGATAGTGCAGTACTTAGAGACGACCAGGTCGGGTTCCCCCCTTCAGGAAGAGGACTAGATTGTGCAACCCACTTTGGGCCCCACCTTCACTGGCCTCTATTTACTGTATTAGTCTTGTGGTTCCAGAGGAGTTGCAAGGGAGTAATTTAATTGTCCCAAACCTTAGACTAACCATAGTGTCACTGGATAGACTGCTTGAAACTCTATACAGACCATTATGCTAGTCGCCGTAACCCCCCACCAAACCCTGTAGCAAAACTCCGGCATACTCTTAGTAAGTCCCTGCTCACGCGGAGTGCAAGAGGAACCCGGGTGCCTCCCGTGGTAGGCGCAGAGGAGCAAGGAGCTGTAAGGACGTAGGAGTGCAGCCTAATCCCGGACCAACATCCGGAAGTACCACGCCCCAGCTGCCCTCCTGGACCACTGGATTCTCCCTCGATCTACGGCACCTCTTCACTCCAGCTCTCCTTTAAGTGCCTTATTATGGTTTATGGGTATAGAGTTGTCTCAGGGTAGTGGTTGAAGTTATCTTCAGGGGTTCTCACTAAATAGCGTCTTGCGAGAGGGCTTTCCTCTCTCTACGTAAATTGACGTTAATCTGCCCACTTGCCGGGACACATTAGACATAACTATCAGGGGATCCTTATATCCGCACATTCCCGGGTTATTGGTCTCCCATAGCCCGTCAGAGGGGACGCGCCTATATAAGACCCACAGCATATGACATACACACATATTTACACGTAACCTTGTTCCCTTGTATAACTTCTAGCCTCATTCACTTAACATTCTGTCAGGTTCATAACTCGAATAGATCTCACTCTATCTCAGCTCCCGACGATTGTTGTATCAGCCTTCCGCATCTTGCTAGTTGCCCACACAAGTAGTTTTAGAATAAATAATCTTGCCAGGTGAGATCTAGCACACCTGTAGAATTCAGTTCATTTGTGAGCCTTTCAGAGCCCACCTTATTGTTGATGACCACTTGGTCATTGTTGCTTTAGAGTCAGTTAACGTCACTATTGCCGGGGACATCATAGTATGATCCAGACGACATCTGCCATTACTGCACTCTTGTTACCTTGCTGAGATCTTGCTTGAGATCTAGTTGAGTGGGAGGTAAGCCTCCACTATTTTGGATACTCTATAATTGTATCCGAGGAGTTATTGTTAAATTGAGTCCGGACCCATTGTTCGACTCTTGCCTTATAATTGCTAATCATATTATTATTTGTATGCTCTATTTACCATTGTTGCCATTTTGATGATCTCAGGTTCCAGAATTAAATATATTGCTCCTCTATGAACCAGGTGTAAAGTGAATAAAACCCATGTTAACTAAGTCTTGTCGCCTGTGTAATTATTCTCCTGCCGTGTTGTCTCTTTATTAAAGTTAAAGGTATACTTCTCCAGTTAGAGAGTTAATCATTGCACTCAGAATATCTCGCGTTCCAATTTGGACCGGGCAAAACAGCCCCCATTCCTGAATTCTCTTCTCGACTATCTTTGTAATGTTTCCTCCCTCTCCAACTGTATCTCCACCCAATATTTCTTTCCATTCTGTTCCTGGTCTCTCTTGTCTCATCCCTATTCTCTTTAGCTTTCTCCTGCACTCCCCTCCCCACCTACTCTTATCCCTTGACCACTCATAGATTCTCCTAATCCAGGTATTGTTCTCCAAATTTTCTAACCTAATCTTGTATTTCAATTTTGCCTTCCTAATTCTTTCCCTGAAGGTGCTCCAACCCATATCCCCTCTAATTGCCTCCACTGCCGTCCATGTTTTTGCTCCTAGTGCCAGTCTACCAACTCTGTTCTGTACCCTCGCCAGCCTCTCAACCTCCTCCTCAGTGCAAGCTATAGCCTCCAATCCATGCATTATTGCTGGTACCCCAATCCCTTTCCATAGTCCTCTTATCACTTCATACCTATAATTAAAACCATTGAGACAAATTTAAGCTGGTGTGCGGGAATACAGCTGGAAGTGGGACACAGAAAATTTGCAATATTTTGTGTTTACTTACCGTATCAGTGTGCAGAAAATGAAGAACTTTATTTGGAAAAGTTAGGGGAGCTTGGTGGCCTAATTTCTGAATTAGAGATAACGTGTTACTCAGTGGTAGGTGATTGGAATGCTACCCCTCACGAGTTGGGTGGTTCCATGTTTGCTAAACATATGTTAAGGTTTTGTGAGGAGCAAGGTTTAATTTTGTCCTCCAAAAACCTGCTTCCAGAAAATAGCTATACATATTGTTAGTGAAGCGTGGGAGACCAGGTCGTGGCTTGATCATGCAATCTCTAGCTCTGACTTTCATGACTCTATCTCAGAAATGGCCATAACATACGACATTACGGATGACGACCACATACCTATAGAATTAACAATCCAAATTAATAAGGCACCGGAAATAACAGAAACTAGCAATAGCATCAAGGCAAAAGTTCCATGGAATGTAATCTCAAATGAAGAGTGCCAAATGTACTGTGATAAAACCAAAGACTTATTAAATAGGGTGCAATATGATGGTAATGGTGTAGCACAATGCAGGGATCCAAAATGTAGTGATGCACAACACAGAAAGGACATTATTAAATTTTACAATAGTATAATAGATTCTTTATCAAAAGCGGGGGAAAGTATTTTTAATAGCCATAAATATAAGTCCTCATTCAATAAGCCAGGTTGGCAAGACTATGTAGCTGACCTGTATCAGGCCTCCAGAGATGCTAGGTCTCATTGGCTTGAGGTAGGTCAGCCCAGACAGGGGCCTATATTTGAACTTCACAAAAGAGCAAAGGCTAGGACCAAATATGCCATTAGATTTATTAAGCAAAATGAAAACCAATTAAGGAAGGAAGCCCTTGCAAAGAGTCTGGCAGAAAAGGATACTAACTGTTTTTGGAAGGACATCAGATCCATGCAAAATTGTAACACACCATTACCTGTCAGTGTTGAGGGGGTTACGGGTGAAGAGAACATAGCTGACTTATGGAAAACTCATTTTAAGGAACTACTTAACAGTGTAAACCAAAGGTCTACTAATGGTGCAATTCAATATGTGAAAGATAGTAATTATGAAGACATTAAAGTGACTGAAAGTGATCTTGAGAATGCCATAAGAAAACTTAACCTAAACAAAGCTTGTGGGCTGGATGGTATATATGCAAAACATCTTAAATATGCAGATAAGTTGTTAATAGATAATAATAATAATAATAATAATAATAATAATTCTTTATTCCAGACACATAAGATAGATACAGTATAAATACAGTACGACCTAATGGTCCATATCACATACACTTCTCGTCAGAGCACAGATAATAATTATACACAAAGATATATTAATAAAGACACAATAAAATAAAAAATACAGTAGGCCTATTTACAGAATAGAGCACATATCACATTTTGTCACAATATAACACAGATAGGCTAACTAAGGCTATTGCTCAATGTTGGTTAACACCTATTGCACAGATCATTGCTCATAGTTCAATTAGACCTATATATTACATTACAGTACATACTATGTGTGCAGCAGCTTCTGCCAGTGAGATATAATACGGGATTCATAGATATGATCACTAGACCAAAGAGCTACAATCAGCGTGTTACTGGAGGATTGCAGTCGCTGCGAAAAGCTGTACACCAGTCTCCTGATGACAGCCCGACAGCACTGCACATCCAACAGTGTGCACACCATACTAGTGCTTTCATATTTAGAGAGACCAATGAACATCTTGAGTATATTATGATAGGATGTACACAGACCATTTATGGTGGCTCTCTTATACTTCCACCACAAATGGGCCGTGTACATAGAGGAACAATATGTCCGGAACAAAGTGACTTTAGTTTCCCAATTACACATGTGGAATTTTCTCAAGATGGTGTTACCACGTAAATATAGCTGTCTGCGCTGACGGCCGATATCTGCATCATCTGAGCAATCGTTTGAGATAATGTGTCCCAGGTATTTTATTTTGTTTACTTCTTGAATAATTTGATTATTGAGTGAGAAATTTGGCAGTTTACTTTTATACAGTAATTTTGATCTAAATATAAGAACAGCACTTTTCAGTGGGTTGAATTTAACACAATGTTTACTACCAAAAGATTCACATATATCAAGAAGTTTGCTCAGACCCGCAGAAGACGGTGCAATAATGACCAGATCATCAGCATACATGAGATGGTTGATGATTTTATTCCCACCATAACATCCAATCTGCTCTTTATTCAATTTATCACTTAATTCATCCATATATACATTGAATAAGTAAGGTGAGAGAATACTACCCTGTCTCACTCCATTGGTTACTGTAAAGGAATCCGAAATAATGTTACCCCATCTTACATTAAATGTTTGATTGGCGTACCAGTACTTCAAGATTCTCAAGATAAACTTAGTTCTTGCATCACCAGTCTATTTACGCATGGTGTCCTGCCGGAGTCTATGATATCCGTAATACTTGTTCCTGTCATTAAAGATAATAATAATAATAATAATAATAATAGTTCTTAAAGCTAGCGCATGCTAAGCTAGCTAAGGATAGCTCAATAAGGCCGATTAGGCGTATTTCCATTGGGGTCCTGTACTACTACCCCATCCCTTTGCTCATGAGGGATGGTAACGACTCAGTGCTTGTGAAAAATCTTTAATGCGCCGAGTGTGGGCGCGAACTCGGGCCTTCTGGGTGGAAGTCCGAGACGCTAGTCACTACACCAAGCAAGCCGCTAAATCAAGTAAAATTACAGCTAAAGACAACTACCGCCCAGTAGCACTTGCTAGTGTGGTGAGTAAGGTAGTTGAAATGATAATGCTAGAAAGAATGTCTGCATATATTGTCACCAGCAGCAATCAGTTTGGCTTTAAGAAAAATCACGGCACAGACCAATGCATATATGTGCTGAAAGAAGTGATTGATACATACAACAAACTAAATAGCTCAATTTTCTTTTGTTTTCTTGATGCAAGTAAGGCTTTTGATAGGGTGTGTCACAAAACCTTATTTGAAAAATTAGTTAACAGGGGAGTGCCTAGCTATATTGTTAGGATACTTATTTTCTGCTATGCTAATCAAAAAATGTGTGTAAGATGGGGCAACATCCTGTCAGGCTCTTTCGCCGTAACCAATGGTGTTAGGCAGGGGGGGATATTGTCTCCGTATCTTTTCAACGTCTACATGGATGATCTTAGTCTGGAGCTGAACAAGACTCGCACTGGGTGCTGTATTGGCAGCACCATTGTAAATCATCTCATGTATGCTGATGACCTAGCCTTAATCGCGCCCTCTGGAGCAGTAGTGAAGCAGATAAGTGAAACAATCGTTCAAATGGTGATGCAAGCATGAAATTTGGTACAGGTATTCTTCAAAGCTCACTTTCAAAGCACATACCGCTGGCCACGCAAAATTCAATATGGCGACCATTTTTCAAGATGGCCGACACATCTGACTGAGCCCTACTGTTATGGGTCAGTTAATTGAAAGAAAAAAGACATGAATACTGTCCAATCCATTTTTTTTGGCTCTAACGTGGTAAGTGAAGGTAATTTTGTTCAAAGCAGTTGCATATTAGACTTTAACTAAGATGGCGTCCAAGATGGCCGCCATTAACCCGAGGAGGCCGGATTTTTTTGGCGATTTTCGGTAGTGTTTATGGCTTAATAGCTAATCAAAGAATAAAGATAGAGAAATGAGTCATAAACCACGTGAGAGAGGTCACTTTCAGCTTTTGTCTCGTAAAAAAATTCAGCTCCATAGGCCCAGTAGTTACTGAGATATTGCTTGTTTTCGTGAGGTAACTTTTCCGTGATTTTCCGTGTTTACGCACCTTTGCCATAGTAAATTTCCTTAAACCCATTGTGTTGACATCACGGTAGTTTCGATGATATTGGAACTCGGTGAAAATTACCGCAAAAGTACCGTGACGTCATACAAGTAAATAGCAGCCATCAGCAGGCTATTTAAAGGCTATTTAAAGCCGTGCTATTTGAGTAGTGTATCGGCCTTCTGGGGTTAAAGACAAATTTTGTGATATCTTGTAAAATGCCCCAGAACGAGAAGCCCACCACGGAAGCCACGAGCGAACACCACCAGGAAACGGGAATAGAAACACCCGAAGGAAAGGCCCACAGAACGAAAGGACCAGGTGACCAAACCAACCAGTTAAGACAGGCCGAAGCCTGCAGGGCTAAGCAGCTCCAAGCCACACCTGCCTATCCCTTCTAACCACTGACCTTTCCCCCACCTCGCGTATACACTACCCCTCGTGTCCTACACCTCTACCTACATGATGATGAACATGAATACACCCTGATTTAATACACCCATGCCCTGTCCCTAGGTTGAGCCAATGCCAATCAGTTCAGACAGGCCTAAATTTATGTATGTTTTTCTCCATCCAAGAAGTAATATGTTAACCCCTGTCTTGCCAAACTAAGTTTCTGAAGACCAACCGCCCCCATAAATCTATGTATATTCTTCCCAGGTTAATACACCCATGCCCTGTCCCTAGGTTGAGCCAATGCCAACCAGTTCAGACAGGCCTAAATCTATGTATGTGTTTTCCATCCAAGAAGTAATATGTTAACCCCCTGTCTTGCCAGACTAAGTTTCTGAACACCAACCGCCCCCATAAATCTATGTATGTTCTTTCCATCCGAGAAGTAGTATGTTAAAACCCCATGTCCTAATTGATAAGAAACGATGATACCCACGGGTACACCAGTGTATATAATTATATAACCATCGTTCCTGTAAGACCTAGACAGAAATGGCTGAAGATGTTAGCCACCATACAGTAACTCTAATTCTTACCCCAACCAGAGATTGTATATACAACCCTCTTTTACCATTGTCTCGACGCATTTTCACCATGAAACAATACCGAAGCTACCCCTACGAAATGCTGCTTTCTTTGGTGTATATGTCATAGAAAACGCAGTTCCCAGGAACAACTAGGTCAGCAAGAAATAGTGTCAGATTAACAGTGTCCATAACCATCGTGTTGACGAGTGATAATACACCATGTTTTTCTCTACTTTTATCCACAGTCAAGCACACACCTACAGTTAACCTCCTCTTCCCCACAGCCCCACAGTCCACATGATTCTATCCCTTCCAGACTCATATACCACCCCATATTGCTCATCCCCCGGTAGCGTTTGGCTAACATACTTTCCCTGTCATTAACCCCCAAGCTACGATACCCACTGTAGTCTAATGCCACCCCTACGCCCATAGACCTTAGGGTCAAACTTCCACGTAGCCCCCCTTAACCCTCTCCCTCTCGTTAACCCCCCACGCTCCTCGACTCCTTTCCGACCTAGCCTCTCCACCATACCTCCTGAATATCCTTAATTTTTCCGTTGCTAACATTCTCAAACCTTTTGTATATATACTCCTATCCAGCCTACCTTCCCCCAGTAGGAAGGAACACCATTAGAACTTTACTTACCCTTTGCATGCCATCTATTCCCTCACAACCCATTCACAACCCTGTACCAAATGATCGTCAGTGCGAGGCTAGCCGCCTCGCCAGTGACTAACTTCTATTGCCATACTTCCAGATAAATGTGGCAGAGTTAGCAACCCGGGCTATGAGAAAACTCGGAGTAGAAGAGTGGCTGGTGCGTGTGATAATGAGAATGTATGAGGGGTCAGGGGCAGCAGTTACAGTAAACGGGGGCCTGAGCGAAGAGTTCCCAGTGAAAGTTGGAGTTCACCAAGGTTCAGTTCTGAGCCCATTACTGTTTGTTTTAGTCCTGGAGGCTCTGTCAAGGGATTTTAGGACAGGACTCCCATGGGAGATGTTATATGCAGGTGATCTAGTTCCTATCGCGGATAGTGTGCAGGAAGCAGAGGCGAAGTTCAAAAGATGGAGTGAAGGTATGGCAAATAAGGGTCTAAGAGTTAACATAGATAAAACAAAGGTCATGATTAGTGGAGTAGGGCGTGGAACTATGAATGAAGCGGCAACTATCCATGCGCAGTATGTGGGAAGGGTGTGGGAAGTAATTCAATTCAATGTTGCATCTGTACTCTGAAGTGACTGGGTACACAAGAGATGTAGTGGAGCTAGAGGACCTTTGACATGAATCATAGACTTTGAATGTGCAGTGTGCAAGGGAGATCTTGTATTAAATGACCCGCCAGTCAGTGTTGATTTCGATAGTGTAACGCTGGAGTGTGTGAATAAGTTCTGCTACCTGGGCGATACGGTTTCCGCCGGAGTTGGCGCTGAAGCTATATCCATTGCTAGAGTCAGAAGTGGCTGGGGAAAGTTTAGAGAGCTGTTGCCACTCCTGACCATGAGAGGGCTCCCACCCCACCTTAAAGGGAAGGAGCATACCTTGTGTGTTAGGAGCGCGATGACCTATGCCTCGGAGATGTGGCCGATTAAAGCGGAGGATGTCAATAGAATGGAACGGAATGAGAAGAGAATGGTGATTTGGATTGTGTGGGGTTAATCTTAAGGACAGGGTATCGAGTGAGAAATTGAGAAGGCGTCTAGGCATTAAGGCCCGAATTCAGAACACCGGTTTAAACCTCGGATTTCGGAGCAGGTTTAAACCTGGGATTGAGATTACTCGATCCTGGATCGAAAACAAAGGTTTATCCGTATTCAGAACACAGGCTTAAGATCGAGATCGAGTAATCCACGGCTTAAAACTCTGTTCAAGTCAAAGGTTTGCAACAGCCAATCACAGTGCCGTAAGGAATGCAGTCAGCCAATAAGAACACGAACGAGCCATTGTATCCATATATGTCCTTATTTTCGTCTTTTGCTTTCGCTCAGGTGAATTCTAGTTTGTAATTACCAATTCACAAAATAAATTATATACTATAATAAGTTGTTTTACCAAGAGAGTACACATTAAACAAATATGTATATAGAATTAGAAATGATCCAGTACCGGGTAGCCTATACTGTAGGAGTAGCCTACTACTGACATGTCGCTACTTTCCTCCTATTTATGTCAGTTACTTCAAGCTTTTGAGAGTTTCGAAAATTTAAAAATGTATCTGGGCATATAGATGATGGCATATATCGGACATAATATTTAATTTACGAGTATATATGTACAGTACGTGTATGTCATGAAAGATAGGCCTACTGTTGGATATTGGCAAGTAGCCTATTCAGAGGAAAAATACAATCAATCGAGCTTTGCCAAACTCCAGTACTGTGATAAACTGCAACCTGTTATTTTTGTTTTGTAATCAATTATCAACAAATAAACGTTCATTGATTTCTACATGTACGGATATCAACTGCTCCATTTATCCAAACCAATTGCATGGCAACCATAGGTTATAAATACATATGAAGTCACCAAGCTAATCATAAAAAGAAAGCACTCTCAGTGTATTTACAGTTCGAAATATTGATATTGGCTTATGTATTAATGCAGAACTAATGTGTACTCCGTGGTTCGACTTATAATCTATCAATTAATACATTTAAGAGTGATATTGATGACTAAAATGCTAAACCAAATACTGTAGGCCGCTACATTAGGTACAGTAAGTCAAGCTTTACTTAAGATACTGCATCCACCGCATGCTCAACACTGTTAATACTCCCTCAATTGGACACATGTATATCTATATAATATTTTCGATTGTCTGTGTGTGTGTGTGTGTTCTTAATAGGCGGCCGCAGTTTTGGACCTGGGGAGCTGAAACTTTGCATGTGGGTGTCAATTGACCTGGGTCAGGTCGTAGAGGGGGCGAGGCCATGATCGGAGGTCGTTTCGAGGCCGAAATTGAAAATAAATTGATAAAAATTGAAAAAAATTGCCGTTTGGGGCAGAAGGAGGCCTCGGATCGAAAAGGTGTATGGAACGAAAGTTGTTCCCAGCCCCCCAAAATGGGGATACAGATGAGGTCAGATCCAAAATCGGAGGTCATTAGCGGCCGAAATCGAGGTCGCCGTTTAATGAGGCACAGGGAGGTCGAGGCCGGTGATTATGGTAGTAGTACAGTAGTCCCTCGAATTTTGCGTCTTTCAAATTTGCGAAATTTTGATTTTACGAACGGGACCCAAGATTTGACAATTTTTGCGGGACTTGATATGTGCGATATTACTTGAGTTTTGCGGGTGGCGCCCAATGATACGGGGTTTCCGCACTAGTTTTCGGGGGGGAGGGGTATGAGGGTCGTGACGTCGGGCCGCCCTGCGGCCCATTGTTTACTGTTATAGATTCTCCCACGCTCCTATTATGTTCTCACGCTCTCGCATAATCAACTTCCTTGGGCAAAATTGAAGTGTTACCTGTGCCCTGGGTCCCCTGAATCTGTATTTCTGTGTTTTTCTTTATTGTAGGATGTATAATTAAGTGTATGTGTTATAATGTGTGTACAAACAAGGACGAAAATCACCAAAAAATAGGCCCTCGATGATGAGATGTCGACCATATTCAATTAATCCCATAAGGTTATTTATTTGAAATTTGCTATTTTGAATTTTGCGGGCTGCAATGTCGACCATATTCTCGCAAAATTCGAGGGAGTACTGTAGTAGTAGTGGTAGTAGTGATTGATGATGGTGATTATGGTAGTAGTAGTGGTGGTAGTAGTGATGATGATTATGGTGATTACCCGGGCAACGCCGGGTACCCCTGCTAGTAATCTATATTATTAAATCAGTTCGTGTGTCTGTCTGTCTGTGTGTTCTTAATAGGCGGCTGCAGTTTTGGACCTGGGGAGCTGAAACTTTGCATGTGGGTGTCAATTGACCTGGGTCAGGTCATAGAGGGGGTGAGGCCACGATCAGAGGTCGTTTCGAGGCCGAAATTGAAAACAAAATGAAAAAAATGGCCGTTTGGGGCAGAAGGAGGCCTCCGATTGAAAAGGTGTATGGAACGAAAGTTGTTCGCAGCCCCTCAAAATGGGGGTATGGATGAGGTCAGATCCAAAATCGGAGGTCATTTAGCGGCCGAAATCGAGGTCGCCGTTTAATGAGGCACAGGGAGGTCGAGGCCGGTGATTATGGTAGTAGTAGTATTGTGATGATTGTGGTAGTAGTGATTGATGATGGTGATTATGGTAGTAGTAGTGGTAGTAGTAGTGATGGTGATTATGGTAGAATTTAAACCCGGGCAACTCCGGGTACCCCTGCTAGTAGGATAAATAGCTCAACTGAAATAATTTGTAACCATTAAGTATGTAAGCGAAAATCGTTACCAATGTGACTCGTGATTTAAACTATGCAGCATTGCAACCTACTAGGCTATGGAAAAAACAACTCATACAAATTATCTCTCTTATCCTAGGCTACTTGTTAAATGCATTTGAAGACAATGGTTCACTTGTGATTCCTTATTTATATAAGCTATATATTTTAATTAGTACAAAGGATTAATAACTGCATGGATACAGTGAATAATTATAGTCTATTTGTTGTGCAACATGTAGTGAACTAGTACTATTGGTTCTATGATAAACTAATAAAATACTAACATATATAATATGTTCGTGGACATTTAATTATAAAATTACTTTTATTCAGCATAGAGGCATCTCAGGTTATCAAGACACTTACAACTATTATCGAATAACCACATCAGTGATTAGGCTACGGCGATGCTTTTTTCCCTTGGCACTTATTATTTATTTGTTCGTATGCTTAAACAATTTCCAACGTAATGTAAAAATTGTTGCCGTTTTTTACAATATAATAGAATCGGTTTAATGACAGTTTGTGTTAGTTGGAAGTAATAATAAGACATTTTAGTTGCGAGTAGGAAGCCTTCGATCGATCGTCTGTCAAGCCTCCCGCTGGTTTAAACCTCCGATTGACTGCCCGAGATACATTCTTACACTTGTCATCCATTATTTATATAAATCCTTGCTTAGAATGACTGCAAATAGTCAGTGCCAGTCTTTATTAATTTATATTATGGATTCCTTATGGTTTAGTGTAAGCTATTATAAGTAATTTGAGGTTTTTATAACTTCGATCTAACTTCAAACCTACTCTCCCGCAGGTTTAAACCTCGGATTGAGTAATCCGCGGATTGACTGGAGAAGCGGCTCAGGATTTTATTCTGAATACCGATAGTCCTGGATTGAGTTTCAATCTCGTGTTTAAACCAGCGAGGAGGTTTAAACCACTGTTCTGAATTCGGGCCTAGGAGTGTCAGTGAAGTGATGCGCACGAGCCGACTTGGTTGGTTTGGACATGTGGAGAGAATGGTTGATCAGAACTGAGTGAAGAAATGCCGGACTATGAACGTGAGGGGAGCTGCGCGTAGGGGTGGACCTAGAATGACGTGGGCTCGGGTACACCGGTCCGATCTCAAAATAAAGAACTTGACAACAGAGGCAGCCCTTGACAGGGTCGCCTGGAAAGCTGCCATTTAGGACGTGAGACTGTAACCACAGTCTCTGTGGACAAACGGTCTTTAACACTATAGTAACGGGTCCCCTCTTAAGTCGGTTAGAGAACCATAGCCTAAACAGCGGGTCCCGCCTTAAGTCATATGAGATGTTGAGCACATTATCAGCTCTGAGAGAGAGTCCACGCGGTGGGAGGACCGCAGGCGGGCTCTGACCGTTCGGCATGGACATAGTCCCGCCACTGAGGCCCCCACCACACATCTACACATTCCTGGTCCCACGAGACAGGGTAAATACTTAGGAAATTACTGTATTTTAAGTTTTTTCCCTTCGTGTAGCAACATCGTTGCAAGAGAACCCGTGGTCGTACAAGGATGGTTCAGGTGTCATTGGAAAGCTCTATTATCGCCCTTTCACGGATACATAATTGTATTACGCTCTGGCTCTTCTTTATGCATTAAAAATAGCATGGAATGAAGCTCGTTTAGGGTAAATCTGCCCGCTTGGCAGGTAGTAGTTACAAAAGGACCCGATTTTTAGGGGTTAAACTTGTATGTATGTATGTAAAGGCTGAAGACAATCCAGGCAGAAAGCTTCAATAGCACTGGACCCAGGCAGCCGGGCTTTTCAACTGTCTCCATAGATCAGTTGTTGTTGTCATTGTTGTTCCCTAGGCTGCCTGGCCGAACAGCCCATGGCCACGATCAGGCTTTCCCACAGGGCTCTCAAGGAGTGACGATTATGTTGTTGGCGTAAGCGATTGTGTGGAATGCAGTCTTCTATGATGTGCTTAATGGTATGGGGTGCTGTTTTACATCCTGGGCAGGTGTCATCGACGGAGCCATCCAGTCTCTTCTGATAGCTCAGAAGAGCTGGATGGTGCCCACATCTCAGACTGGCCAGGTAGACTTTGTCCTCGCGATGAAGGGAGAATTCAGAAGGATGTATTTCGGGAGGTTGTGCCTGCAACTGCGTGTTGTCGTTGAGTGATTGGATGGAATGGCGAGAGATACGAGTATGAATGTGCTTCTGGAACTTGGAAGCTGGTTTAGGGTGGGCAGGGAGGGAGAGATGACAGTATTTTTTGACAGAGACTCAAGTAACATCCACATCTGACACATCTAGATTTAATTTTCCAGGTTATCAACTGCTCCAAAATTTCAGACCTAAAGGTGGTGTATGTTGCTTCGCAAAATCTGAAATTTCCCTGGAGGAGGTTACTAGTTTCAATTGTCCCTATTTTGATTATTCTATATACAAATTAATTTCTGCTGGTAAATTTAAATACATATGTTGCATCTACCGTTCCCCAAATACTCCTCCAGAGCAAAGTCTTTTTGATTCTCTGTCCTCACAACTCAGTGTCCTCAACTTAAATGCTTCTTCTGAAATCACTGTGTTGGGTGATTTTAATGTCCATAATGTTGAATGGCTCACTCATTCAGCCAGGACTGATGATGCTGGTCTTGAATGTGAGCTATTTGCAGACTCATTTAATCTCACTCAACTAGTCAACCAACCCACCCGTGTACCAGATAATCCTAATCATAATTCCCACCTACTGGACTTATTTTTAACAACCAATTCAGAAAATTATGATGTTACAGTGAGGTCCCCGCTTGGATCTTCTGATCACTGTCTGATACAGGCCACCTGTCTATCACCTACCACACCTTCCCACTCTGAACCTGTTTTGGTGACTAAATGGCATTACGATAGGGCAGACTGGGAGGGTCTTCAAAGTTTCTTTATTGATATTCCCTGGACCTCTTTCTTTTCTAATGATGCACACTCCACCTTGAGCCACATACAAGATTTTGTAAAAATTGGAATGGAAACTTTCATTCCTCATCAAAAGTACAGTAAAAGATCTAATTCACCTAAATGGTTTGACCATAATTGTGCTAGAGTAACTGAACAAAAAGCAATAGCCTACAATGCATACACAAGATCAAACACACATGAAGCCTTTAATTACTTTCGAAACATCAGAAATCATGCCAAAACTGTATTAAACCTAACTAAATCAAACTTTCTCCATAAGCAGGCAAATAAACTTCTAAATAATCCAAATGATAACAAAATATTTTGGTCTACTCTTAACTCATTCAAATCCAACTTCACTACTGCTTCATCCATTCCACCATTAAAATCTCCGACTGGCAATCTTGTAAGTGACCCACGAGGTAAAGCTATAGTCAAACAGATCTTAACAGGCGGTCCTACCCGCGGTTACTCCCTTTACATTGGTGCCACATGTATAATCCCTAACAACGAATATATATTTATTTTGCGGTATTAGTAACCTGAACTCGGTTTGAAATGCTCAGGCTATTTTGCTACAGGTAGCAACAGGCTTTTATTGTTTGTTATCATTGTAATTCGGTGTATTAGTAAATTCCAATGGACATTGTATACAGCTTACTGCCAATCATGGGCTACCGCGACGTTGTCCGACGTCGTCGGCCAAAAAAACTCATCACAAATTTCACGTGATGCGGCGCCTGCCAGGGCCGCGCGAATTTATACTCATCACCTTCAGTTCAATTCCTGCCTGTTGACATCAATCCACAATGGAAGCCCGCTCCAAATCGGCCCCACCCACTTGCGCATAGTCAGAACAAAACAGATTGTTACAGATGGTACGAGGGGAAACCCTCTTAAACAATGCGCCGAAACCTATTGTGATAAGGTTTCTGCAATAATAAATACATCTAGATATAGTTCTAAATAAATATTATATATATCTATATATATATTATATATTAAATAGAATCTATTGAATAGTTATATATATAATGAGAGAGATAGAGACGAGAGAGAGAGAGATGCGAGAGCGCCAACCACCTGGATGGGGGGGGGGGGTGGGGGCCAGAATAAATTATATGCCAGTGTGGTGTGGTGTATGTGTGGGGTGGGGGGGGGTTATAGTGGTGTGTGTGTGGTGCTGTTGTGGGGTGGGGGTTGGGGGCTTATAGTGTGTGACAAAACAAACAACACAACCTTTATGTTGAGTGACTAAGAGGAGAGACTAAAAGTCAGTATACATATTATTATAGCATATAATCTATGCAATTCAACAACTGGTGGGCTACCAGTCTTACACATACAGTATATAGAGAGATACTCACTATACTCCCCTACATTGACCGTTGTGAAATGGTCGGTGGAGTACGAGAGTAATTTTGGAAAGGTCTGTCGTACGAAAGGGTCAGTGGACCGTTGTGGCACCATGCGTAAGGGTATGTGAACCGCGCCCATAAACCGCCTAGTTTGGGTCTGTATGACTATATACCTTTCTTGCGGATATTTTGCGATATTTTCTCGCACCACTACAACCTTCTTAGATAAATAAATCAAGCTGTCGCCTGTAGTCTTATTATTAAAATTCGCCTGAAATATTTCCCTCACTTAAAGTCCACACCAACACCTGTCCAAAAAATTTTTGTCAGACTCTCTCAGTAGAGATAAGGCTCTGTCCATATGAAATTCCTCCACTAGTACTTTAAGAATTGCTTCCTTGGTGACTCGCTCCTGTATTGGCAAAAAATTTCCAGTCTGTGGGTACGTGCATACCATCATGCTTCCCGTACCCCTGGCAAGAAGCAAACATCCATCCATTTCCACTAAAAAAGGTTCCTCTTCAGATCCATCAAACTACAGACCATAGGCTATAACTTCCACCTTGTGGCAAAGTTTTTTGAAATTAGATTCATAACTCCCCCATAATTAGCATCTGGAGAATACTAAATTAATCAGTGATAGGCAATATTGTTTTAGGGTACAATGTCCGATCAACGGCAGACATTCGTTGCCCTGCATTACGCATCAATCAACGCAAGTCACAGTACCAAATGGTGAAACCCATACCAATAGCACGGATTAATCAAAGGCATTTGATAGAGTCTGGCATCAATCCTTATTGTCCGCTATGTCCCTAAACCCGGACGGCCCTTGCATCATTTAAGTTCCACGAATTTCTTCTTATCTTCATACAAGAACAAATATTGTGTTAATGCTAGATGCCTTTATATCTCAATTGCAACTCAATACATGCTGGTATGTCCAAGGATCCATTTTGGCCCCAACTCTGTTCCCCTGTCATTCATATCAATCATCTCATATCTTAACCACGCATAAGTCCAATACAGATTCCTCCGCAGATGACTCCAACACCTCCACATGTTCCTTCACATTTTACCAATTCTTTCACCCAACCACCAGCATCTTATAGAGATTCAAAAATTAAACCCTGCAATTTCTCTGAACGCAGGACCTTTCTAGAATTAACTGAATGTACAAGATAATCTTAGTTTCCTTTAATGCCACAGCAAACCCAGTACATTCAATTTTCGAAACCGACAGAATTCACTCCGGACGCCCATATATATTTTTAATGATGTAAATATTCCACTCTCCCCTAGTATATGCCATTTCTCGGTGGTACCATTAACCTACTAACTTGATCTGGAACACTTAATGTTATAAGCATTGCGTAAAATGCCTCTAAAAACTGCGGACAGAGTTTTCGAGAATTCTTCACTGACCAGCAGCTTGGCCGTAAATAAGCTAAAAGTTACATGCTGCGTTCTCAGAGGTATATACTGTTTCACCTCCTTGGGGGAGTGAAGTGATGGTTGCCATTGACGAGCAGTTGAGACAAAAAATTCAAAAATAAAGCTTATTAGATTAATCCAATAACCCGGCAATCACACCGGACCTTCCTAACCATTATCCATACGCAAGAACGTTTGGCAATCCCTTGCACTTATTCTACAGATATTTTCACAGCAAATTGTTCCGAGGAACTTGCCTTCAATTGTGCCGCCTCTCCACATCTTTCCCCGTAGAACTAGGGCAGCTGAGAGCGCCCATGAATTTACACTTTCTCCTCCACAATGCAGAACTTCTGCTTATCAGAATTCATTTATCCCCAGAGCTACTACTCTTTGGAATTCACTTCCCTCGAATTGCTTTCCACAAACTTACAATCTACAAATGTTTAAATCCAGTTGTTACAAACATTTTATGAATGGAGGATGCCTTTAGGCACATGGACCTTTTTGTTTTATCTGTGTTTTTCCTTCCTCCGTTCATTGTCTCTTAAAAAAAAAAAAAAAAAAAAAAAATTGCATGATATTGTGTGCTGGGTGTTGTTTTAGATCAGTTAGAGACATGACTGAGTGCAGTACAGAAGCATTCAAGACCAAATGGAGGCTAGATGAAATCCTGGAGGCTGAGCACATGCCAGATGAGCCTCCTAGGACCCTATACCACACAGCCCGACCTCAATTATGAGAGGAAGTGTAAAAGTGGTGGATCCCCAGGTCAACCGTGGTGATTTCACCTAAACCTTAACTGTACGGTTCTGTAGTCTGTATTCAACCAAAAAAAGTATGGTAAGGACTAAAGAGTAAGGATGTAGTATTGGGACGTATCGCCCGCTTTGTTTACATTACTCAATGCTCAAAATCACGTTCCTGTCTATTTTGACTGCCGTGGGATACAACAATAGGTTGAGGGGGGTTTTACATGCCTAGCCATGTAAACAAAGCGACACACCCAACTCTTCATATAACTTTACTTTGCCGCACATATTATATTTCATTGGGGTCGGGATTTGGCAGCACTGCACCCACTTCCCCAACCCCCCTCCAGCCTCCCTCGCTCCACCTCCTAACTTCCAATATTGGATCTCTACGCTTTCAACGAGGGGCAGCATGGGCTTAGAAAGGGCCGATCCTGTCTGTCGCAGCTACTTACCCACCAGGAGGCCCTACTAGAAGACATCAGCAAGGGCAAGAACGTCGATGTGATATACTGTACTTGGATTTCGCCAAGGCATTTGACAAAGTAGATCACAGCCTCATCGTACACAAGCTGAAAAATTTAGGTATAGGAGGAAACCTCGGTAAGTGGCTGCACAGCTTCGTAACTCATAGGGAACAGAGAGTATCGGTCCAAGGACACCTTTCAGACCCAAGCGAAGTAATAAGTGGTGTTCCGCAGGGGTCTGCACTAGACCACTTCTGTTCCTCATCATGATAGGGGATATTGATCATGAACTCCAGCACTCCCAGGCCACCTCATTTGCAGACGACACAAGAGTAATGAGGAGGATAGAGACAGCTGACGATGTGGCCCTGCTACAAGAGGATCTGAATCGCCTTCTGGACTGGGCAGATTCCAACAACATGATAATGAACGGCGAGAAATTTGAATTGCTAAGGTACGGCCCTCTACAAACCATCAAAGAGGGCACCAGCTACCAGGTCAATAAAGAAACCATTACTCGAAAAGAACATGTGCGGGACCTGGGAGTTACAATGAGTACCGATGGAACTTTATCTCGCCACATCAATCTAACCACCGAGACAGCTAGGAGACTCACAGGATGGATTCTAGGACATTCCAAACCAGAGAGGGCCTGTATGCTGACACTCTGGAAGGCCCTGGGGGATGGATGTAGTTACCAGGTGTACCACTACCGACATACAACATAAATCATCTATAAATACTTATAATAAAATAAATACCTGGTACTTATAAATCTATAATACTAGGTTAGGTTGTTTGGTTAGGGTAATGTATTTTTGTATCCAAAGGCAGTCAAAATAGACGGGAACATGATGGTGAGCGTCCACGTAGTGTAAACAAGACGGGCGGTACACCCGGTAACTACATTCTTGCCGGCCCTGGTCCTCCCAAAAGTGGAGTACTGCTGCCAGCTATGGACTCCCCACAAGACAGGTGACATCGTCAAGCTGGAGTCTCTACAGAGGACCTTCACCAGCAGGATCTGGGGTCTCCAACACATGAATTACTGGGAACGCCTGAAGGAGTTGCAACTCTACTCCCTTCAGAGACGACGAGAGCGTTACCTAGTGATATACCCGGTACGTGTTTTATATTTAAGACCCTAGAAGGGCTGGTACCTGATGTGGGACTAGTGATCAATAACCACGTAAGAAAAGGGGGAAAATATTAAGGAAACCACCCACCAATTATTTTCATTATTTTGTTTTTAGTTTTAGTTTATTTGCATCAATATATAGTGATTGACATTAATTTTAACCTCCGCAAAAATCGTTTTCCCCTTTATCCAACGATCTTAAGACACGGCGCCAATATGAAGATCTGGGAAAATGTGGGGTTAAAGACATAAACAGGCGATATAATGGCTTTTATGATGAAAGTTGGCTCGGGTTTTATTGTTTTTCAACTTGAGAAAACCCCAAAATGAAAAAACCCGAGCCAAGTTTTGGCAAAAGTTGGCTCGGATTTTAAGATTTTTCAGCTGCATAAAAGACAGTAAGTGCAAAAAAGAAGTTGGCTCGGGTTTTCTTGTTTTTCAACCTAACCTAACCTAACCTAACATCATTGTTATCTGGATCTACGAAATTTACACTATGATTAACTGTAGCATGTTGAACAGGGCGTTCATCAAAATAGACTTGTAAGCTTGGCTGACTAAAATGACGTAATTGTCCGTATATTAATCCATGATTGGGTGACTCCTTCAATACCGTGACGTATGGTGACGTATACAAAAAAATAACCAATAATATGGCAGAAACATAGTGACGTGTTGATCATTAGTTCACATAGAGAAAGGCAGAGGGCGCTATAGTCGAATATCTACGATAAAAGCGCTCCTCAATTATAGTATCAACATTGCTGACCTAGCGGGGTGGCGTCTGTGGGAAACCCTGGACAAATATCATTACAGGTTACAGGTTCTAGGTTCTGTATCTCCCTTAATAGAATTTTTGGCAAGATTAGGAGTAGTGGGCGTACCACTACCGACATACAGCATAAATCATCTATAAAACATTAACCTAACCTAACCTAACCTAGTACTACATGAATACTAGGTTAGGTTAGGTTAGGTTGTTTGGTTAGGTTCATGTTTTATAGATGAGTTATGGTGTATGTTGGTAGTGGTACGCCCACTACTCCTAATCTTACCGAATTTTTCGAGGGTTGACACTTATTTTAACATGGAGTATAGGAGTATAGGTACATGTGGAAACGGATGTTGACGATGAAGGATAAGACAGTGGTGGAACGAAAGTCATTGATTGATTATGTATGTGTGGATGAACGAATGAAGAAATCTGTGATGGATGCTAGGGTGTATAGGGGTATTGGAGGGGGTCTGTCTGATCATTATGTAGTGGTAGCTAAGGTTAGGATACAAAAGAAGTGGGTGAGGAGAGCTGGAGGGAGGCGAGAGGAGGGTGGAATGGTGAGGAGGGTGGAGAGGTTGCAGGAGGAGGAAGTCAGGGAGGAGTACAGGAGAGCAGTGGAAAGACGACTAGGTGGGTTCGACCTGGAAGTTATGGAGGAAGTGGAGGAGATGAGCAAGGTGTTTAAGGATGAGATCTGTGCAGCATGTGAGGAGGTGTGTGGAGTGAGGAGAAGAGGGAGGGGAGTGAAAGGTACAGCATGGTGGACAGAAGAGGTAAGAATTCCTCCTCCGCAACAGGGAGGAAGCATTCAAACGGTACCGACGCCTTAAAATGCAAGAATCTCATTCTTCCTATGTTTCTGCCCGGAATCAAGCCAAAAAAAAATCTTCGACTTGCCAAGCACTCTTTCATCAATGATAAATGCACTAAACTATCCAACTTTAGCTCTTCCCAAACTTTCTGGTATCTAACCAAAAACCTCTCCAACAATTTTTCTTCCTCGTCTTTCCCTCCCCTTTTTCACTCTGATGGCACAACCATATATTTGATATCCTATTTGACGAAGAAATGGGGAGAAAGGTCTTAAATCGACTAACTAATGGGGCAAACATCTTAATATCTGAAAACTAATGGGGCTAAACATGAGGGAGAAAGTGGTCCAGAAAACTGGCCCATGTCCCCTTAAGGGGGATATTTAGTTTGGGATTATGGGGGGGTGTTTTAGTTTCCTCCCTAGATCTCCATCACGCTTTAATACTAATAAAATCGAGCCTAAAGCCGGTATCACACGAGCACTTTTTCACTCAACATTTATTTTCAACACTGGTCTGACAGCTTATGAGGTCAACATATATAATATTTCGGTCACCTAAATTCATCTATCATCAGTCTAGTTTCCGGCACCAGTGCAAAATATTCAAGAAATGTTGCCAGAAAAATATTGATCATTGAATGTTGACTATAAAAGCTCTCGTGTGATACCGGCTCAACCCGAACACATATTTTCTATTCAATTATGCAAATGAGGCTCGGAAAAACACAGCGCGCTGAATATAACGAAAATAAATAGGGATCAATGGCGCGAAATTAACCCCTTAAGGGGGGATGGGCCGGTTTTCTGGACCACTTTCTCCCTCATGTTTAGCCCCATTAGTTTTTAGATGCTAAGATGTTTGCCCCATTAGTTAGTCGATTTCAAGACCTTTCGCCCTATTTCTTCGTCAATATTTAGACCTTTCGTGCTATTTAGGTGTCAATTTTTTCCCTGGCGAACGATAGTGAGTCTGTAATGTTGGAAGAACCGGCCTTCAGCCGGGAAATTTTTCTACCGAAAAATTTACAAATTAATATAGAAAGGGGATCTAATGGATGTTTTTTTTAATTTGATGGAGGTCTAGATAGGAAACTAGAAAAAATAATGAATACATGCAAAAATGGCCCAAAAAGTGAACCATCCCTCCTTAAAGGGGTAATACTCGCTTTTTATGGACCCCCTTCTCCCTCATGCTTAGCATATTAGTTTTGAGATTTTATGACGTTTAGTACATTAGTTTGGCGATTTTAAGACCTTTCGACCCCTTTCGTTGTCAATTTTAAGACCTTTCGTATCATTTAGGTGACGATATTTTCCTGGCGAGCGATAGCGAGCCTTTAATATTAGAACGAAGGCTGGGACATTTTTCTACCGAAAAATGCACAAATATTCTTGAAAGGGGGTATAAGGGATGTTTTTCTAAGTTTGATGGAGGTCTAGCGAGGAAACTCAAAAATATATTAATAAATTAATATATAGACCAAAAACCAAGCTCTACCCCTTGAGGATTGTGACACATTTTGGCCGTTTATTCAGGCTATCATTAGACGATTGTATACAGTTTAGGAAGGATCTGTGGTAATTATAAGGGTAAAGACTATCCCAATTAGCCCCCTGACTTCCACACACCCTTCCTAATCTAAATAAAATCGTCTTATAATAGCCAGAAAACAGAAAAAGAAATGCGTATTGGATCTGGAAAGAATTAATTGATATATGATAACATACACAGCTAAATACACTATATAGTCTTGCTTGTATATCTCAATTAATATTTTGGCTTTCAAAATACCTTCTTAAACAGAATATAATAATAATAATAATAATAATAATAATAATAATAATAATAATAATAATAATAATAATAATAATAACAATAATATAAACATAAATAAATAACATAAACAGTACAATTTACCGTAATAACATAAACAGTACAATTTACCGTAATAACATAAACAGTACAATTTACCGTAATAACATAAACAGTACAATTTACCGTAATAACATAAACAGTACAATTTACCGTAATAACATAAACAGTACAATTTACCGTAATAACATAAACAGTACAATTTACCGTAATAACATAAACAGTACAATTTACCGTAATAACATAAACAGTACAATTTACCGTAATAACATAAACAGTACAATTTACCGTAATAATATAAACAGTACAATTTACCGTAATAACATAAACAGTACAATTTACCGTAATAACATAAACAGTACAATTTACCGTAATAACATAAACAGTACAATTTACCGTAATAATATAAACAGTACAATTTACCGTAATAACATAAACAGTACAATTTACCGTAATAACATAAACAGTACAATTTACCGTAATAACATAAACAGTACAATTTACCGTAATAATATAAACAGTACAATTTACCGTAATAACATAACAGTACAATTTACCGTAATAAAATAAAAATAAATAATGTATATCAAAGAGTAAACCTGAAAAAAAACAATCAAGCCTAACCTTCGCGTCTGAACAAATTCCCTAGTCAATTATGTTAATTAGTTGAGGATATAATGATATGAAAGACAAATATGTAGCGCTCACAGGAATTATCACCTTCTGTACCGGCGACGAGTCAATTATGTTAATTAGTTCAGGATATAATGATATGAAAGACAAATATGTAGCGCTCACAGGAATTATCACCTTCTGTACCGGCGACGAATCAATTATGTTAATTAGTTCAGGATATAATGATATGAAAGACAAATATGTAGCGCTCACAGGAATTATCACCTTCTGTACCGGCGACGAGTCAATTATGTTAATTAGTTCAGGATATAATGATATGAAAGACAAATATGTAGCGCTCACAGGAATTATCACCTTCTGTACCGGCGACGAGTCAATTATTAATTAGTTCAGGATATAATGATATGAAAGACAAATATGTAGCGCTCACAGGAATTATCACCTTCTGTACCGGCGACGTATTTTGTATTTGATTTCAGCTACATTTAAGAAAATGTTATGAAGCCTTGGATTGATACATGGTAGCTAAACGGTTTAATTTAGATAGTGTTTAGCCTTTTAATCGGTAGACGTCCTTGATAAGCTGAATGTTCTCCCCCTTGAAGCTCTGACGCGTTTTAGCAGTTTATTTTGGCTATCATTAGACAATTTTATGCAGCTTAGGAAGGATCTGTGGGTATTAAAAGGGTAAATAGCATCTTAATCAACCCTTTGACTTCCGTATACCGTTACTAATCTGAATAAAATCGTCTAATAGTAGCCAGAAAACAGAACAGAAACGCGTATTGGAGCTTGAAAGGGTTAATAGTTGCAAGATAATAATGAAAATTTTACAATACACTTCGCAATATATGTTTTATGTCGTTGCAACTATATATATATATATATATATATATATACTATATATATACTGTATATTATATATATATATATATATATATATATATATATATATATATATATATATATATATATATATATATATATATATATATATTTGTTAGTAGTCTTGGCAAATCCAACGTCAAGGCTATTAACCTAATTGCAATGACGACTTGTCTATTTTGACTGCTATGTCGTCATTCCAACCGCGGTTAAAAAGAAAACGTCTAGAGTCTACTCCTTATCTTGCTCTAGGAGACGTTGTACATTAACCAAAACTACCACCGAAGGTGAAAAAAGTATAGAAGAGAAGAAAAAGGGGTTTACCTTAGTTACCGCTCAAGGCCCATCCCGTGTTCCGTCATGCGCCGATCCCTGTCGAACGTGCGCATGAGCGACCCTCTCTTGTTATCATTTTTTCACGCGCTCCATTGAATGCAGTCGCTTTTGTTGTGCTCCTTTAATTCACCCTGTTTAGGTTCGTTTCGGCTTATCTGGCCTTCTTTTTTGTTAGACAGATGTTACGTGATCTAGGGCACACGTAAATGGGCTCCTCAGTGTGTTTAATGGAGACGCGTGTGGAAATAGCTACCGAAGGTACGGGGGCGCCTGGCGTTCCTCGTGTGTGTTTTTCATTCCTTTCTCTTTTCATATTCTTTTTTCCTGTTAGTCTGGGCATAGTTTAGCTTTTAGCTTATTTTAGCCTAGCTTGTTTCTCATTCAGGAATTGCTATGCCCCTATGAGTTTTCATATTTTCATAGCCTAGGTGTACAGTTGGTTCACGATCTGAGATTTCGTGGTGGCGGTGCTGTTTGTAGGGTTTGTGTCGGCCGCATTATTAGCGTTATTCCCGAGTCCCCCCTTTCGAGCCTTCACTGTGTCTCAAGGGCCTGGGCGCTTGGTGGTTCGTGATATCCTGGGGTACCCCACGGGGGCCCCTCCCTCACACCACAGGGTTTTTCGCCCCTGACACATTCTCTCCTCACGGCTAGGCCACCCTTTTTCTCGCCAGTTTCATTTACTGGTTTTTGTGTTCCCTTACTGTTTTCACCTCCATCCTTTCATACCCTTTTGCCCAATCCTGGGGTACCCTACGGGGGCCCCTGTTTGTGCCAAACCACCCTTCCTGCCACTTCTCCTCATGGGCTTTGCTCTATCTCTGTGGGTGGGGTGGTTCCTGGGGGATGTGCCTCCTCTCCCCTGGTGTGTCTTCCTTGCCTCTCCCTTGACCGGTTGAGTCAGGATTTTCAAGGAAGGCACTGCTCAGCTTGATGGCCATCGTCGCTTGGAGTCATAAGGAGTTGACGCTTTTTTCTGGGCCTGTGTTGGTATTCCCTAGACGCTCCTCTCGCTTTTTCGGCGCCGGACCATCTCGGCCGGTCCCGCAAATTTGCGGAGTGCTCGATTCGGTCCACGGACGATTCGGCTCCCCGCAAATTTGCGGAGATCGCTGGGGGGTCTCGCGGTGAGGCGGGAGGGTTGTGTCGGTACGGTTATGCCTCCATTGGCCCGCAAATTTGCGGTAATAGTTGGCTTTCACTATTGACTTTTGTTATGTCATCTTGTTGCCTGATATTATATTGGTGTATGCACTTTCCTGGTGTTATAGGCCCTGCATGTAAGATGTTGAGTGGTGGTTAACACTTTCTCCATCTTTGCAGGTTCTGCTAGTGCTCTTCCGCCTCGGCCGCCCTCCTCACCTACCTCTGTGCTCCCAGTTTAGGGTGAGTACGGATACCTGTTTGCATGTGTGTTCCTGTTTCCCCATGCTCCTTCCCTGGTTCTTCTTGGACATTCTCTCCACTTACTCCTTCGACGTGCTGATTATGGTGTGTGTTCTTCTAGTGCAGGTAGGCTGCCTTGCTTTCGCCTTGGTTGTCGCTCCCCGTGCTTGGAGAGCCACAAGTCCTGCTTGCGCCACTCGCTCTGTGTGTCCTCTACGGCCTACCTCCCTACTCTGTGTGGCACGTGTCTGGCCCTGGTGGTTGTGCTGCTCCATGGCCCTGGTTCCTCGGCGGCGGCTGTGGCCTCCTGCTTCCCTTCCGTCGGTGTGGACGATGGTCTCCCGCCACATTAGGACTGTGGGCCACCGTTCCCCGGCCTTTGTTGCCGACCGGATCCGCGTCGCCCTGGGTATCCCTGACCCGACTGACGGCCATTTACCTGGCCCTCTCCCTGCTCGGGCCCTCTCCCCTGGGTCCCGCAGCCGGTCGTCCCATCGTCGGGGGGTTCCCCGGCTCCGTCCACGCTCTCGCTCGCCTCATCGTCCTCCTGATCGCCTTGACGACGCCCATCGCCCTCGTCATGGTTCTCGCCCTGAGGCCGGGGTTAGCGGCTCTGCCCCTGTGCGCCCTCCCCTGGCCTCTACGGATAGGGGCTCTACTCCCTTCCGCCCGCTTCCCCAGCCCAGACGACTTCCTCTTACGTTGTCCTCTCCGCGCGCGGTTGTTCATGCTGTAGCTGGCCCTCTGCTCCCTCCTCCTACACTGTCCAGGAGGGTCCGCCTGGATGTCGTTGCTTCTCCTACTTCACCTGCTTCAGTGCCTATTCTTCCTTCACGGTCTCGTCCCACGGTGGTGGTCCTCCCTCCTCCGCCTCGGTGTCGGGCCGCCCTGTTATCTCAGCCCCGGGGATCCTTGCTCTGTTTCCCCCCGCGGCTCCTGGCCTCCTTTCACCCGGCCAGCCTTCCCACTCCCGTCGTCCTGCTCCTCCTCATTCTTCTCTTCCTGACATTCATTTACCGTCTCGCCAGGGGGGTACCCCTCCTCTTGCCTCGGTGGGGTTTCGCGAGGTTTCGGGGTCCCCTTTCTCAGGAGCTGATGTGTCGCTGGAAGAGGGGAATGGTGCTGTTTCCCCCTCGGCCGTTCGTGATCGGGGACGTGTCCCTCAACGGCGACACAACCGTCGTCGCTCGCCTTCCTTGGGCCGCGACGCTGCTGGTTCGTGTCGTGGGTCTCGCTCCCGCTCACGCTCGCCCCTGCGGGCCGACCAATCTGGGGGGTGGGGGGGGGTAGCCTCTCTCGGATCAATTGTCGGCTATGCAGGGCTGGGTTGTGTCACGCTTCGACGGGCGCTTGGAGTCGATGGAAGACTCCCTCTTCTCGCCCTTCTTGGCGGTGCCTCACCCTCAGCACCTCACCCTACCTACCCCTGCTACGGTCCCCCTCCCTTCTGCAGGCCTACGCTCTGGTCAGACTTCTGCCGCCCTGACATCCTTCCGGCTGTTCAGTCCCTGGCTGTGTTGACGGGTCTGTCCTCCTATGGGACAGGTTTGTGCGACGCCGGTACGCCTGGCTTAGCCATCATGCTCGGTCACCCTCTCCCATTGGAGGCCTGGTTTGCTGAGGCCTTCGACTTCACACACCGATCCGTCGACGGCTCTCCTTCCGTCCCTCCCCCGGAGTCGTCCCTGCTTTTGCCTCCTCTTGTGTCTGTAGGCGGGTTGGACGGCGCGTTCTGGTCCTGGATGAGCGCGCCCGTTCTTGAACTTTGTTCTATTGCTACCCCGTTCTTCTCTCACCCGGATCAGCCCTCTGTCGCCGAGGTTTTTCCCTTGCGACGGAGGGTGACGGACTTATTGTCTCGTCTTTGGGTTCCCTCCAGACGTCTGTTCACCACCTGCGGCTTTTCGAGGCGTCTGCGCCAGGCGTTCTTCGCGAGGGTTTGGACCGCGTTCAGCGGGTCCACCTTCGGCTCGCGGTGTCTTTGGTTCCCGAGCTGAAGGCGGTTTTGTGCGCGGCAACTCGGCACCGCACGACGGTACGGTCTTCGTTCTGCCGGCCGGCCCCCTTGGTTATTCGTCAGGGTTTGTTGTACTCTGCGCTATGTACGTCGGGGTTTTTAAGCAGGATGCTTGGGAATGCTCCGCTTCTCTGTCGGCGGCCCCTGCTTCCGCCGCACGACGCCGTGCTGTGTCGTTCCGGACCCTGCTTACGTCACGCACCGGCGCGCTGTGCCGCGCGCGGGGTCTTCTCAGTCCCGTCCTTCTGCCGGTCCTCTTCGGGGTGCTGCTGCAAGTGCTGCCGCCTTGCACGGGCGCAGGACTGGGACGTTGCTGGCCAGTGCTTCGGTTCCGCCTCGCACTTCTGTTCTTGCCCCTTTCGTCCCCTCTGTGTCGGGGCTGGCCGGCCTTCCACTTCCGGCCGCCTTTCGCAGGGGTCTGCCCCGCGCCGGCCTGGGGTTGGGGTGGCCCGCCCTTTTCGCCGTGGTTGGGGGGGGCGGGGGTAGAGGAGGTCAACGTGGCGCTCATGCCCGCACGGCCCGTACCGGGGGTGCCTCCACGTCAACACAATGTGTAGTTCTCTGGGTCGGCCTCCTTGTTCTCCTTCTCGCCTGGGCGTACCGGGTCGCTCCCCTCCTCTCGGGTGCTCCCTCGGGTTGTTTTCGCCCTTGCGCCCCTCGGTAGCCGCGAGGGACGTTGGGGGCGGCGGGTTGCGCGGAGGGGTCTCACCTGGAGGTGGACGTCCTGACCCCCACTCCGCTCCTGTCACCGACAACGGCCCATCTCTTCAGAGGTGGCCCTCGTGTTCACTTCCATGCCCGAGCTGGGTAGCGTCGAGGGAGTTGGCCGCCGGTCACCCGGTTTTCCTCTCCCGTGTCTTTCTGGTTCCGTCGCCGACCTGCGACGCGATGCGACCGGTGGTGGATCTGTTGGCCCTCAACGGGCACATCGTGCACACACGGTTTCGGATGCTGCCGGTACCCCTGGTACGCCTGGCCCTGTGCCCTCTGTCGTGGGTAGTGTCGCTGGCCCTCCAGGATGTGTCTTGGCTCGTTCCTCTCCATCCTCGCTTCCAGCGATTCTTGGCCGTTCGGACTTCCGGTCGTGTGTTCCTGTTCGACGGCCTTCCCTTCGGTCTCCACATCGCGCCGCAGATCTTCTCCGCACTGGTGGGGCAGGCTCTGGGTCCTCTCCTCAGGAGCGGGCTCCGGCTCCTGTTTTCCTTGGCCGGTTGGTTGGTAGTTTCCGACGCCCTAGGCCTGTGCATTGGCGACGCCCTCACCGTCGTTCGCGACATCGCACGGTTAGGGTTCCCCTTCGATGTTCCCAGGTCCCGCTTGACCCCGTCGCGTGTCGTGCCTTGGGTCGGTCTCGCATGGGTTTTGTCCAGCGCTACGGTGACCCGGGGTCTGCCGGCCGCGGTGCACCTTCGGTGGACGGTCCTCGCCGTGTTCCACTCGGTCTCCCTCCCGGGGTGGCTCTGGGACTCGTTCGTGGGTTCGCTGCTTTGGGCCGCTCTGCCCCTTCCCTTAGGGAGCCTCTGGCTACGCCGCCTCCTCCTCATGGGCACCGCGGTGTTTCCGTTGCCCCTATGGATCGGCTCCTGCCGCTCCCGCGTACCGTTCGCCGACGCTTCGGTCGCTGGGTTGCTCGGGGCTCGCTCTCTGCGGCTGTGCCCTGGACCAACCCCCCCGCCGACGGTCTGGGTAACCACGGATACGTCGAGCGAGGTTGGGTGAGGTTCCCAATCGAACCTGGGACGTCCACTTCCCGGCAGATGGGTGGGTCTCCCTCCTCTTACCTGTCTATGCCCTCGGATTGTTGGTTCCTTTGTTCTTCCTGCGGGACCACGCGCTGGCCCTTCGGGGTGAGTCGATGGCCTTCGGGTTGGACACTCAGACAAGCTGTCCCCTGTTTCCTTATGCGGGGGTCCTCCAGGTCGTTGACTCTATTAGGGGTCTCGGTGGAGTTGTTCTTCCTCGCGGACCGACACCCCTTCTCCTTGCATGCCTCCTCCCTGCCCGGGCCTGCCACCCTTTGGGCGGCCGCCCTGTCGAGAGGGCAGGGCGTTCTTGTCGACTGGGCGTTGAAACGGACTGTGTTCGCCGACCTCGCGGCTTCCTGAGGTGTTCCGGAGGTCGCCTTGTTCGCATCGGGGGTGCCGCGCCAGTTGCCTCTGGACCTCTCCCTCCGGCCTCGCGCTCCGGGGGGGGTCCGGACGCTTTCCTGGTCGCCTGGTACAGGTGGCGGTCGATATCCATCTTTCCGCCACCAGACGCGCTGTTGATGTGCCCGGTCTTCGCGAAGCTGCGGCTGTACCACGGCTGCGTCTGGCTCCTCGCGCCTCTGTGGCCGGCACGGACTTGGTCCGCCCGGTTGCCGCGGTGGTGCCCGGGTCCGGTCCCTCTACCTGTCTCCGGCTTCCACTTGGGCTAGGTTGGGGTCCTGCGGCCCTCTTTGGCCTTCGCATCGTGCTTGTTCATGAGGCACGGTGGCTCCCGGTCCCCGGCCGGGCCCTGACTGACTTCCTGCAGCGTTCCTGGCCGTCTTCTCCTTGGGGGCCTTACGGGTCCCGCTGGAGGTTTTTTACTAGGTGGCTACAGGCCACTCGCCTGCCAGTTGGCTCTCCTTCCCTCGTCCTACGCTCCTTGTTTCACCTCTTCCGTACACGTCGCTTTCCAGTCGACGCTATACGTACCCACTTGTCTGCCGTCCGGGGGGTTCTTTGGGTCCGTCGCTGGGCTGGTCGTTCCGCCACAGGTGCTGGATTCCTTCCTGACGGCTGCCTTCCGGGATTGACCGCCTCCGCGCCAGGTCTCTCCACTGTGGGATCTGGGGCGGGCTCTGGTCCTTCTGGCTTCCCCCACGTATACAAGGGCCGCTACGCCGGTTCCGTTGCTCGGGCGTCCACTCTTCCTTGTAGCTCTGGCCACTGGGGATCGGGTGTCTGCACTGGCGGCATTGTCGCGGCCCCGGGACTGCGTACGCTTCTCCCCGTCCTTGCGTGGCGTCTCGTTCGCCTCCTCCCCACCTTTTGTTACCACGCATGGGTGGGAGGCCCCCGTTTTCCAGCCTTTCGCCGTCCAGGCTTTACGGCGTGGGCATCCTCGCCATGTGTTGTGCCCGGTGTCAGCCTTGCACTCCTCTGTTGCGTCTGTGGCGCCGCCTTCGGGTACTGCTGTGTGGGTGTCTCCTCGGACAGGTGGGAGGCTCTCGCAGGTGCAGATGGGCCGCCACGTTTGTCGGACCGTTCGTGCCCGTCACCCTGTTTGTAGGGGTTCTGCGCACGATGTCAGATCCTTTGCTGCCTCCTTCCGGTTCCTGCCACGTCGATCCTTCCCTGCCATCGCCTCAGCGGTTTTGTGGTCTTCTATCAATTCCTTCATCTCCTCCTACCTCTCCGTGTCCAGTGTTCGACCCCCTCGGCCGGTGATTGCTCTCGGGGGTCGTGTTTCCTGGTGCTCTGGCGAAGATCCCTGGTCTTCCCCCCTTGTCCCTCGTTCTTTTCCTTTGTTTTATTTGACAAAGGGGGGGGGGGGGGTGTATGGGTTTGCAACACTGGATTGCAAGTTTGGGATTATGTATTGTTCCAGTACATAAGTGTTTTTTGCCACATTGATAATTGTGTTTTGTTTTTGTGATCAGTGTTTTTGTTCATTTTGGAAGAAAAGGGATTTTGTGTACAGTACTTTTTTGGTTTAAGACAAGTCTATGGTTTTGCATTACTATGAATGACGGGCACGTGTTAAAACTGCTCTTTTTAGCTACTCCTCAGTTTTTCACTCTTTTATTAAACTCTCTTGTTTAAATTGTGTTTCTTTGTCATTCATACTTTTGTCTTATGCATTGGTTTTTTTTGGTAGGTTGGGCTTGGATGTCCTCCTCCTATTTGTTATGCAGCCTTGACGTTGGATTTGCCAAGACTACTAACAAATTGGGAGGTTTGACGTACCTCCCAACCTACCAAATAGGAAAACCTACTATTTGGTAGTAGTCTTGGAAAATCCAACGTACATAATACCCTCCCTCACGCCGGACCCCTGCCCATCCGCGTTCTTCTGCTGACGTGAGATGTGATAACAAGAGAGGGTCGCTCATGCGCACGTTCGACAGGGATCGGCGCATGACGGAACACGGGATGGGCCTTGAGCGGTAACTAAGGTAAACCCCTTTTTCTTCTCTTCTATACTTTTTTCACCTTCGGTGGTAGTTTTGGTTAATGTACAACGTCTCCTAGAGCAAGATAAGGAGTAGACTCTAGACGTTTTCTTTTTAACCGCGGTTGGAATGACGACATAGCAGTCAAAATAGACAAGTCGTCATTGCAATTAGGTTAATAGCCTTGACGTTGGATTTTCCAAGACTACTACCAAATAGTAGGTTTTCCTATTTGGTAGGTTGGGAGGTACGTCAAACCTCCCAATATATATACCGGTATACAGTATACTGTATATATATATATATATATATATAAATATATAAATATATATATATATATATATATATATATATATATATATATATATTTATATATATATATATATATATATATATATATATATATATATACTGTATATATATATATATATATATATATATATATATATTGTTTTTGTGACATACTATTCTTATAATTGGTCATAGCACCTAAGCCGGTATCACACGAGAGCTTTTATAGTCAACATTCGATGATCAACATTTTCCTGGCAACATTTTTGGACTATTTTGCATTGGTATCGGAAACTAAACTGATGGTAGATGAATTTAAGTGACCGAAATATTATGAATGTTGACCTCATAAGCTGCCAGACCAGTGTTGAGGATAAATGTTGAGGGAAAAAGCGGTCGTGTGATACCGGCTTTACCATTATTTGTAAGGATATGTCTGACTTATCCTGGGCCCTTTTCTCCCTCGCGTTTAGCCCCATTAGTTTGGAAGTTCTATAACGTAGCCCCATTAGTTTGACGATTTTAAGAGCTTTCTCCCCTTTCCTTACTAATTTTAACATCTTTCGTCACAATTAGGTGTCTATTCTTTCGTGGCGAGCGATAGCGAACCTGTAATTTAGGAGAAACCCGTCTTCGGCCACAACATTTTTGTACCGAGAAATGTACAAATTAATCTCGAAAGGGGATCTTGGGGGTGATTTTTTAAGCTCGATGGAGATCTAGGGAGCAAGCTAAAAACCTTTCCTTATTATTTATCATACTAACATTCTGTTCACCAGCTGAGCTCTGGAACTCTCTCCCAGAAGCAGCCTTTCCCTCTTATTATGACCTAAATTGCTTCAAACTCCGTGTGTCCAAGCATTTTAGCTCGAACGTCCCTTGAGCTTGGCCCTGTCACTCTTTCAACTCTGGGAGAGGCACTCGTCACAGGCAGTTCTGCTTTTTGTCTCCCTCACTCACATAGAAAAAAAAAGGAAAAAGCTCCAACTCGTCAAACTAACAATATACGTTAAATTGTGTCAATATTTAACATCAACAGCAACATATACAGTATTTGGCAACTGTTAAGGGCACATTTCCACTTCAGGGATTTTTTTTCTGGATCCCTTTCTCCCTCATGTTTAGCCCCATTGGTTTTGGCATTTTAAGACGTTTACCCCATTAGTTTGGCGATTTTAAGAACTTTCGACCCATTTCTGTCAATTTTAATACCTTTCGTGCCATTTAGGTGTCGATTTTATCCTGGCGAGCGATAGCCAGCCTGTAGTTTAAGAGGAACCGGCCTTTGGCCGGGACATTTTTCTACCGAAAAATGTACAAATTTATCTTGAAAGGGGCTCAAGGGGTGTAATCTTAAGCTTGATGGATATCTAGGGACCAACTAAAAACCTCCCCTTAAACCCTTCAGTACCGGTGACATCCTTTTAATTATACTCTGGCAATGATAGACGATTATATCAGCTTAGGAAGGAACTCGAGCAATAATAATAAGGCTTCAAACTATCTTAACCAACCCTTTTAGCTACCACAGATACTTCTTAAGCTGAATAATATCTTCTAAATATAGCTAGAATATACTATATCACTCGTCACTGGTACTCAGAGGGTTAAAAACTGGTCAAAACGACAAGAGAACCCCTCGTCAATGGTTTAAGGAGGGGGTTTAGTTTGCTCTCTAAACCTGTATCAAACTTTAAAAAACACTCACAAGACACCCCTTCGATATAAACTTGTACTTTTTCGGTAGAAAATGTCCCGGCCGAAGGTCGATTCCTCTTCAAATACAGTCTCGCTATCGCTCGCCAAGAAAAAATCGACACCTAAATGGTACAAAAGGTCTTAACATTGCCAAAGAAATGGGCAAAAGGTCTGACAAACGCCATACTATTGGAGCGAATATTTTTTAAATTCATAGCTAATAGGGCTAAAAATGAGGGAGAGGACTCGAAAAACACTGCCTCCTCTTATATCCACATCATCTGTGTTACATAATATCTGAAACTCGTCAAACAACAAGAAACCCTCGTCAAATTACTGCTCGTCATTATGCTATTTAATGTCCTAATCACCTTTATTAGATATACTTCTGAAACTCGTCAAAAGAACAAGAAAACCTCCTCACTTACTTAAACTCGTCATTTCTTACCTTAGACTTCATCGTTTTTTTGCTTTGTAATCCATAATATTTGCTACACACACTTCTGAAAACTCGTCAAAACTACAAGAAAACCCTCGTCAAATTACTGTTCGTCATTACTTAGATATAGACTTCATCGTTGTTGTTTTTTGTTTTTTAATATCCACATAATCTTTGCTACACACACCTCTGAAAACTCGTCAGAATAACAAGAAAACCCTAGTCACATACTTAGTTTCTTAGCTATAGACTTCATCGTTTTTTTTTTTTTTTTTTTTTTTTGCTTTGTAATATCAACATAATCTTTGTTACACACACTTCTGAAAACTCGTCAAAATAACAAGAAAACCCTCGTCACTTACTGTTCTTAAACTCGTCATTGGGATCCGTGCTTTCCTCTTCTTTCTGTTCACCCTCCTGTTCTTGTTCTGCTTCATGGTGGTGTTGTTGTTGTTGTTGTTGTTGTTGTTGTTCTCCGGAGGTGTTCTCGTATAACTCCTGAGCGGCGGCGGTGAAGCACAAGAAGAACAGCAATAACAGGGCCAGGTGAACTAGGGCACTCCTGGACACCATATTTCACAGGGTATATTTTGATTTTTTGTATGTGTATCTAATCCATGTAGAAATTGAGGTGCAAAGGAGTATTTATTTATTACTTCCTTATCTAATGCTTGTATATATTTAAGTGCAAAGGATCGAATACTTTTTTAATAAGGATTCGATATTATTTCTTCTTATCTAATGCATGTATATATTTGAGTGCAAAGGATCGAATACTTCTTTAATAAGTATTCTTTATAATTTATTTCTTATCAAATGCGTGTAGAAATTGAGGTGCAAAAGATCGAGTATTTCTTTGAGAGTTCTAATTTATTCACAACTTTATACTATTTCCTTCTTGTCTAATGCATGTAGAGATAGTTGAAAGGATGGAATATATTATTGGGAGGTTTGACGTACCTCCCAACCTACCAAATAGGAAAACCTACTATTTGGTAGTAGTCTTGGAAAATCCAACGTCAAGGCTATTAACCTAATTGCAATGACGACTTGTCTATTTTGACTGCTATGTCGTCATTCCAACCGCGGTTAAAAAGAAAACGTCTAGAGTCTACTCCTTATCTTGCTCTAGGAGACGTTGTACATTAACCAAAACTACCACCGAAGGTGAAAAAAGCATAGAAGAGAAGAAAAAGGGGTTTACCTTAGTTACCGCTTAAGGCCCATCCTGTGTTCCGTCATGTGCAGATCCCTGTCGAACGTGCGCATGAGCGACCCTCTCTTGTCATCACATCTCACGTCAGCAGAAGAACGCGGATGGGCAGGGGTCCGGCGTGAGGGAGGGTATTATGTACGTTGGATTTTCCAAGACTACTACCAAATAGTAGGTTTTCCTATTTGGTAGGTTGGGAGGTACGTCAAACCTCCCAATGTGTTAGTAGTCTTGGCAAATCCAACGTCAAGGCTGCATAACAAATAGGAGGAGGACATCCAAGCCCAACCTACCAAAAAAAAACAATGCATAAAACAAAATTACGAATGACAAAGACACAATGTAAACAAGAGAGTTTAATAAAAGAGTGAAAAACTGAGGAGTAGCTAAAAAGAACAGTTTTAACACATGCCCGTCATTCATAGTAATGCAAAAACATAGACTTGTCTGAAACCAAAAAGGTACTGTACCCAAAATCCCTTTTCTTCAAAAACCAACAAAAACACTGAACACAAGAACAAAACACAATTTTCAATGTGGCAAAAACACTTATGTACTGGAACAATACATAATCCCAAACTTGCAATCCAGTGTTGCAAACCCATACACCCCCCCCCCCCCCTTTGTCAAAAAAAAACAAAGGAAAAGAACGAGGGACAAGGGGGGAAGACCAGGGATCTTCGCCAGAGCACCAGGAAACACGACCCCCGAGAGCAATCACCGGCCGAGGGGGTCGAACACTGGACACGGAGAGGTAGGAGGAGATGAAGGAATTGATAGAAGACCACAAAACCGCGGAGGCGAAGGCAGGGAAGGATCGACGTGGCAGGAACCGGAAGGAGGCAGCAAAGGATCTGACATCGCGCGCAGAACCCCTACAAACAGGGTGACGGGCACGAACGGTCCGACAAACGTGGCGGCCCAGCTGCACCTGCTAGAGCCTCCCACCTGTCCGAGGAGACACCCACACAGCAGTACCCGAAGGCGGCGCCACAGACGCAACAGAGGAGTGCAAGGCTGACACCGGGCACAACACATGGCGAGGATACCCACGCCGTAAAGCCTGGACGGCGAAAGGCTGGAAAACGGGGGCCTCCCTCCCATGCGTGGTAACAAAAGGTGGGGAGGAGGCGAACGAGACGCCATGCAAGGACGGGGAGAATCGTACGCAGTCCCGGGGCCGTGACAATGCCGCTAGTGCAGACACCCGATCCCCAGTGGCCAGAGCGACAAGGAAGAGTGGACGCCCGAGCAACGGAACCGGCGTAGCGGCCCTCGTATACGTGGGGGAAGCCAGAAGGACCAGAGCCCGCCCCAGATCCCACAGCGGAGAGACCTGGCGCGGAGGCGGTCGATCCCGGAAGGCAGCCGTCAGGAAGGAATCCAGCACCTGTGGCGGAACGACCAGCCCAGCGACGGACCCAAAGAACCCCCCGGACGGCAGACAAGTGGGTACGTATAGCGTCGACTGGAAAGCGACGCGTACGGAAGAGGTGAAACAAGGAGCGTAGGACGAGGGAAGGAGAGCCAACTGGCAGGTGAGTGGCCTGTAGCCACCTAGTAAAAAACCTCCAGCGGGACCCGTAAGGCCCCCAAGGAGAAGACGGCCAGGAACGCTGCAGGAAGTCAGTCAGGGCCCGGCCGGGGACCGGGAGCCACCGTGCCTCATGAACAAGCACGATGCGAAGGCCAAAGAGGTCCGCAGGACCCCAACCTAGCCCAAGTGGAAGCCGGAGACAGGTAGAGGGACCGGACCCGGGCACCACCGCGGCAACCGGGCGGACCAAGTCCGTGCCGGCCTCAGAGGCGCGAGGAGCCAGACACAGCCGTGGTACAGCCGCAGCTTCGCGAAGACTGGGCACATCAACAGCGCGTCTGGTGGCGGAAAGATGGATATCGACCGCCACCTGTACCAGGCGACCATGAAAGCGTCCGGACCCCCCCCGGAGCGCGAGGCCGGAGGGAGAGGTCCAGAGGCAACTGGCGCGGCACCCCCGATGCGAACAAGGCGACCTCCGGAACACCTCAGGAAGCCGCGAGGTCGGCGAACACAGTCCGTTTCATCGCCCATTCTACAAGAACGCCCTGCCCTCTCGACAGGGCGGCCGCCCAAAGGGTGGCAGGCCCGGGCAGGGAGGAGGCATGCAAGGAGAAGGGGTGTCGGTCCGCGAGGAAGAACAACTCCACCGAGACCCCTAATAGAGTCAACGACCTGGAGGACCCCCGCATAAGGAAACAGGGGACAGCTTGTCTGAGTGTCCAACCCGAAGGCCACCGACTCACCCCGAAGGGCCAGCGCGTGGTCCCGCAGGAAGAACAAAGGAACCAACAATCCGAGGGCATAGACAGGTAAGAGGTGGGAGACCCACCCATCTGCCGGGAAGTGGACGTCCCAGGTTCGATTGGGAACCTCACCCAACCACGCTCGACGTATCTGTGGTTACCCAGACCGTCGGCTGGGGGGGGCGGTCCAGGGCACAGCCGCAGAGAGCGAGCCCCGAGCAACCCAGCGACCGAAGCGTCGGCGAACGGCACGCGGGAGCGGCAGGAGCCGATCCATAGGGGCAACGGAAACACCGCGGTGCCCATGAGGAGGAGGCGGCGTAGCCAGAGGCTCCCTAAGGGAAGGGGCAGAGCGGCCCAATGCAGCGAACCCACGAACGAGTCCCAGAGCCACCCCGGGAGGGAGACCGAGTGCAACACGGCGAGGACCGTCCACCGAAGGTGCACCGCGGCCGGCAGACCCCGGGTCACCGTAGCGCCGGACAAAACCCATGCGAGACCGACCCATGGCACGACACGCGACGGGGTCAAGCGTGACTTGGGAACATCGAAGGGGAACCCTAACCGTGCGATGTCGCGAACGACTGTGAGGGCGTCGCCAATGCACAGGCCTAGGGCGTCGGAAACGACCAACCAAACGGCCAAGGAAAACAGGAGCTGGAGCCCGCTCCTGAGGAGAGGACCCAGAACCTGCCCCACCAGTGCGGAGAAGATCTGCGGCGCGATGTGGAGACCGAAGGGAAGGCCGTCGAACAGGAACACACGATCGGAAGTCCGAACGGCCAAGAATCGCTGGAAGCGAGGATGGAGAGGAACGAGCCAAGACACATCCAGGAGGGCCAGCGACACTACCCACCACAGAGGGCACAGGGCCAGGCGTACCAGGGGTACCGGCAGCATCCGAAACCGTGTGTGCACGATGTGCCCGTTGAGGGCCAACAGATCCACCACCGGTCGCATCGCGTCGCAGGTCGGCGACGGAACCAGAAAGACACGGGAGAGGAAAACCGGGTGACCGGCGGTCAACTCCCTCGACGCTACCCAGCTCGGGCATGGAAGTGAACACGTGGGCCACCTCTGAAGAGATGGGCCGTTGTCGGTGACAAGAGCGGAGTGGGGGTCTGGACGTCCACCTCCAGGTGAGACCCCTCCGCGCAACCCGCCGCCCCCAACGTCCCTCGCGGCTACCGAGGGGCGCAAGGGCGAAAACAACCCGAGGGAGCACCCGAGAGGAGGGGAGCGACCCGGTACGCCCAGGCGAGAAGGAGAACAAGGAGGCCGACCCAGAGAACTACACATTGTGTTGACGTGGAGGTACCCCCGGTACGGGCCGTGCGGGCATGAGCGCCACGTTGACCTCCTCTACCCCTGCCCCCCCCCCAACCTCGTCGAAAAGGGCGGGCCACCCCAACCCCAGGCCGGCGCGGGGCTGACCCCTTCGAAGGGCGGCCGGAAGCGGAAGGCCGGCCAGCCCCGACACAGAGGGGATGAAAGGGGCAAGAACAGAAGTGCGAGGCGGAACCGACGCACAGGCCAGCAACGTCCCAGTCCTGCGCCCGTGCAAGGCGGCAGCACTTGCAGCAGCACCCCGAAGAGGACCGGCAGAAGGACGGGACTGAGAAGACCCCGCGCGCGGCACAGCGCGTCGGTGCGTGACGTAAGCAGGGGCCGGAACGACACAGCGCGGCGTCGCGTGTCGGAAGCAGGGGCCGCCGACAGAGAAGCGTAGCATTCCCAAGCATCCTGCTTAAAAAACCCCGATGTATATAGCGCAGAGTACAACAAACCCTGACGAATAACCAAGGGGGCCGGCCGGCAGAACGAAGACCGTACCGTCGTGCGGTGCCGAGTTGCCGCGCACAAAACCGCCTTCAGCTCGGGAACCAAAGACACCGAGAGCCGAAGGTGGACCCGCTGAACGCGGTCCAAACCCTCGCGAAGATCGCCTGGCGCAGACGCCTCGAAAAGCCGCAGGTAGTGAACAGACGTCTGGAGGGAACCTAAAGACAAGACAATAAGTCCGTCACCCTCCGTCGCAAGGGAAAAACCTCGGCGACAGAGGGCTGATCCGGGTGAGAGAAGAACGGGGTAGCAATAGAACAAAGTTCAAGAACGGGCGCGCTCATCCAGGACCAGAACGCGCCGTCCAACCCGCCGACAGACACAAGAGGAGGCAAAAGCAGGGACGACTCCGGGGGAGGGACG
Organism: Paralithodes platypus; assembly: GCA_032716605.1. Classification (NCBI taxonomy): domain Eukaryota; kingdom Metazoa; phylum Arthropoda; class Malacostraca; order Decapoda; family Lithodidae; genus Paralithodes; species Paralithodes platypus. Next base: position 87,891,526 of record CM064513.1, read on the forward strand.
GAAGGAGAGCCGTCGACGGATCGGTGTGTGAAGTCGAAGGCCTCAGCAAACCAGGCCTCCAATGGGAGAGGGTGACCGAGCATGATGGCTAAGCCAGGCGTACCGGCGTCGCACAAACCTGTCCCATAGGAGGACAGACCCGGCAACACAGCCAGGGACTGAACAGCCGGAAGGATGTCAGGGCGGCTGAAGTCTGACCAGAGCGTAGGCCTGCAGAAGGGAGGGGGACCGTAGCAGGGGTAGGGAAGGTGAGGCGCGGAGGGTGAGTCACCACCAAGAAGGGCGAGAAGAGGGAGTCTTCCATCGACTCCAAGCGCCCGTCGAAGCGTGACACAACCCAGCCCTGCATAGCCGACAATTGATCCGAGAGAGGCTACCCCCCCCCCCCCCCCCCAGATTGGTCGGCCCGCAGGGGCGAGCGTGAGCGGGAGCGAGACCCACGACACGAACCAGCAGCGTCGCGGCCTAAGGAAGGCGAGCGACGACGGTTGTGTCGCCGTTGAGGGACTCGTCCCCGATCACGAACGGCCGAGGGGGAAACAGCACCATTCCCCTCTTCCAGCGACACATCAGCTCCTGAGAAAGGGGACCCCGAAACCTCGCGAAACCCCACCGAGGCAAGAGGAGGGGTACCCCCCTGGCGAGACGGTAAGTGAAGGTCAGGAAGAGAAGAATGAGGAGGAGCAGGACGACGGGAGTGGGAAGGCTGGCCGGGTGAAAGGAGGCCAGGAGCCGCGGGGGGAAACAGAGCAAGGATCCCCGGGGCTGAGATAACAGGGCGGCCCGACACCGAGGCGGAGGAGGGAGGGACCACCACCGTTGGACGAGACCGTGAAGGAAGAATAGGCACTGAAGCAGGTGAAGTAGGAGAAGCAACGACATCCAGGCGGACCCTCCTGGATAGTGTAGGAGGAGGGAGCAGAGGGCCAGCTACAGCATGAACAACCGCGCGCGGAGAGGACAACGTAAGAGGAAGTCGTCTGGGCTGGGGAAGCGGGCGGAAGGGAGTAGAGCCCCTATCCGTAGAGGCCAGGGGAGGGCGCACAGGGGCAGAGCCGCTAACCCCGGCCTCAGGGCGAGAACCATGACGAGGGCGATGGGCGTCGTCAAGGTGATCAGGAGGACGACGAGGCGAGCGAGAGCGTGGACGGAGCCGGGGAACCCCCCGACGATGGGACGACCGGCTGCGGGACCCAGGGGAGAGGGCCCGAGCAGGGAGAGGGCCAGGTAAATGGCCGTCAGTCGGGTCAGGGATACCCAGGGCGACGCGGATCCGGTCGGCAACAAAGGCCGGGGAACGGTGGCCCACAGTCCTAACGTGGCGGGAGACCATCGTCCACACCGACGGAAGGGAAGCAGGAGGCCACAGCCGCCGCCGAGGAACCAGGGCCATGGAGCAGCACAACCACCAGGGCCAGACACGTGCCACACAGAGCAGGGAGGTAGGCCGTAGAGGACACACAGAGCGAGTGGCGCAAGCAGGACTTGTGGCTCTCCAAGCACGGGGAGCGACAACCAAGGCGAAAGCAAGGCAGCCTACCTGCACTAGAAGAACACACACCATAATCAGCACGTCGAAGGAGTAAGTGGAGAGAATGTCCAAGAAGAACCAGGTAAGGAGCATGGGGAAACAGGAACACACATGCAAACAGGTATCCGTACTCACCCTAAACTGGGAGCACAGAGGTAGGTGAGGAGGGCGGCCGAGGCGGAAGAGCACTAGCAGAACCTGCAAAGATGGAGAAAGTGTGAACCACCACTCAACATCGTACATGCAGGGCCTATAACACCAGTAAAGTGCATACACCAATATAGTATCAGGCAACAAGATGACATAACAAAAGGCAATAGTGAAAGCCAACTATTACCGCAAATTTGCGGGCCAATGGAGGCATAACCGTACCGACACCATCCTCCTGCAATTTCGCGGGACCCCCCCACGGTTCCCCGCAAATTTGCGGGGAACCGAAATGTCCCAGAGGACCGAATCGAGCACCCCGCAAATTTGCGGGACCGGCCGAGATGGTCCGGCGCCGAAAAAGCGAGAGGAGCGTCTAGGGAATACCAAGAGGCCCAGAAAAAAGCGTCATCTCCTTATGAACTCCAAGCGACGATGGCCATCAAGCTGAGCAGTGTCTTCCTTGATAATATCCTGACTCAACCGGTCAAGGGAGAGGCAAGGAAGACACACCAGGGGAGAGGAGGCACATCCCCTAGGAACCACCCAACCCACAGAGATAGAGCAAAGCCCATGAGGAGAAGTGGCAGGAAGGGTGGTTTGGCACAAACAGGGGCCCCCGTAGGGTACCCCAGGATTGGGCAAAAGGGTATGAAAGGATGGAGGTGAAAACAGTAAGGGAACACAAAAACCAGTAAATGAAACTGGCGAGAAAAAGGGTGGCCTAGCCGTGAGGAGAGAATGTGTCAGGGGCGAAAAACCCTGTGGTGTGAGGGAGGGGCCCCCGTGGGGTACCCCAGGATATCACGAACCACCAAGCGCCCAGGCCCTTGAGACACAGTGAAGGCTCGAAAGGGGGGACTCGGGAATAACGCTAATAATGCGGCCGACACAAACCCTACAAACAGCACCGCCACCACGAAATCTCAGATCGTGAACCAACTGTACACCTAGGCTATGAAAATATGAAAACTCATAGGGGCATAGCAATTCCTGAATGAGAAACAAGCTAGGCTAAAATAAGCTAAAAGCTAAACTATGCCCAGACTAACAGGAAAAAAGAATATGAAAAGAGAAAGGAATGAAAAACACACACGAGGAACGCCAGGCGCCCCCGTACCTTCGGTAGCTATTTCCACACGCGTCTCCATTAAACACACTGAGGAGCCCATTTACGTGTGCCCTAGATCACGTAACATCTGTCTAACAAAAAAGAAGGCCAGATAAGCCGAAACGAACCTAAACAGGGTGAATTAAAGGAGCACAACAAAAGCGACTGCATTCAATGGAGCGCGTGAAAAAATGATGACAAGAGAGGGTCGCTCATGCGCACGTTCGACAGGGATCTGCACATGACGGAACACAGGATGGGCCTTAAGCGGTAACTAAGGTAAACCCCTTTTTCTTCTCTTCTATGCTTTTTTCACCTTCGGTGGTAGTTTTGGTTAATGTACAACGTCTCCTAGAGCAAGATAAGGAGTAGACTCTAGACGTTTTCTTTTTAACCGCGGTTGGAATGACGACATAGCAGTCAAAATAGACAAGTCGTCATTGCAATTAGGTTAATAGCCTTGACGTTGGATTTGCCAAGACTACTAACAAATTGTTATATTTTAATTACACTTCTATACTGTTTCCTTCTTATCTAATGCATGTATAGATTTAAGTGCAAAAGATCGAGTATATGAAAATTCTAATTTATTCACTACACTTTACTATTTCCTTTTTATCGAATGCATATAGAGATTTGTATGATTATGTATGATCACTATGCTTTTATTTAATGCATGTAGACATTCATATCCAGTTTTTCACAGGTTCGGTATAATCTCTATGTTTTATCTAATGCATATAGAAATTCATCTCGAGTTTTTGAGAGGTCTTTATAATCACTATGCTTTTATCAAATGCATGTAGAAATTCATAGCGAGTTTTTCACATTTTTTTTAAAATAATTTCTATGCTTTTATCTAATGTATATAGAAATTCATATCGAGTTTTTCACAGGTTTTTATAATCTTTATCAACTCTGCGGAGCAGAGTTGTATTGCGCAAACAGATCCCGCCCGTATACTGTGCACCACCAGCCAGTCTGTCTGTCGTCGTCCGTCGTCGACCGTCATCGTCCGTCTGTCTGTCCAGAAACTCCTCCTAGACCGTTCGATGGAATTTCACCAAATTTCACAGGTATATCCATTTGGTCAATGCAATGGTCAGTCAAAAAGAATTTTTCCGTTTAACATAAAGGTTAAGGTCAAAGGTCAAGGTTAAAAATAAGGTCAATATTTCATATTTTTTAGTTTTTACTCAAATGTCTTCATTTTCACAATACAAGTTACTGGTAACTTTAGTATCGTACTGACCACATTTTAGGTAAATATTCTAAAGGGTAAGGTCAAGGTCATAGGTCGAAAAAAGTTTGTCACTAGTATTTCTTATACTAACTGTTAGATTCTCACTAGACTTACCATGTATATTCGGAATACCTAGGCCAAGGTCATACAAAAAACTATACAATTCCATATGAAAGGTCAAGGTCATAGGTCAAGGTCAAATAAAAGGTTAATACTCTACTTTCTTTACTTTTCATGCAAACGTCACAACATTTGGTGAGATAGTTGTTCTTTAAATGAAAAGGAAAATAATACATTTGGACACACATATCATAAAGGTCAAGATAAAGGTCAAAGGTCAACTATTATATTAATATATATGAAACTAACTGATGGGTTTTAATCAAATTAGGCATGCTTATTTGATTTTCCAGGGCAATGTCAATTAAAAAAAATACTCTTACATAAAGGTCCAGGTCACAGGTCAAGGTTAAAGGTCAACTTTTACTATTTATTTTATTTTTTATTCAAATGTCTTAATTTTCACAATACAAGTTACTGGTAACCTTGATATTGTATTGCCCAAATTTTAGGTAAATATTCTTAAGGGTAAGGTCAAAGGTCAAAATATGTTTTTCACTAGTATTTCTTATACTAACTGTTAGAATAAGGTCATACAAGAAACTATTCAATTCCATATGAAAGGTCAAGGTCAAATAACAGATCAATATGATATTTTCTCTACTTTTCATATAAACTTCACAAAATTTGGTGAGATAGTTGCACTTTAAGTGAAAAGGAAAATAATAAATGTTGAGACATATAAAGGTCAAAATAAAGGTCAAAGGTTAAGGTCAACTTATCTATTGATATATATGAGACTAACTGATGGGTTTTAATGAAATTAGGCATGCTTATTTGATTTCCATGTACGCTTAAATAAAGGTCAAGGTCAGAGGTCAAGGTCAAAGGTCAACTTTTATTATTTATTAACAAAGATTACTCAAATTTTGTAAAACTGGCTGTGTTATGGCTTATTACTTAAATACCATATATATCAAATTTCACATAAATATTATAATAGTTAAGGTCAGAGGTCAGGGTCAAAACAAGAGTATTTGTCATTTACTGTAAAACTCCTCCTAAACTGTTTAATGTATTGTCACCAAATTATACAGGCAAATTCAGTTGGTCAATGCGACGACCATCCAAATATATGTATTTTATTTTAAGTCAAAGGTCAAAGGTCAAGGTCACAGTATATGATCATTATTTGTAATCAATATGTTTTTATACGAATTACACCATATTCATAATGCTAGTTAATATGCACATTGCCGTTAAGCTAAATAAATCCTGGATAAGAAATTCTAAGGTCGAAGGTCAAAGGTCAAGGTTAAAGTTTGAAATAGGATTTTTACTTGTATTTCCTTTTTAATGTAAGATTCTCATTAGGCATATCATGCATATTCGGAATGCCTAGACCAAGGTCATCAAGTATAAACATAATTCCATTTGATAGGTCAAGGTCACAGGTCAACATCAAATGTAAGGTCAATATGCTAATTTCTTTACTATTCATGTAAACTTCACAAAATTCGTTGAGACAGTTGTGCTTTAAGGGAAAATTCAAATTTAAAAAAAAATTCAGACATCATGAAGGTCAAGATGAAGGTCAAAAGTCAAGGTCAACTATTCCTTTAAATACCTCTGAAACTAACTGATGATTTTTAATGAAATTTGACACACTTCTTTGATTTTCTAGGGTTACATCAAAGCAAACAAAAATATAATTCTACATAAAGGTCAAGGTCACAGGCCAAGGTCATAAGTTAACCTTCATCATAAAAAAAATACTAAATTTTCGATAAGCTGACGACTGTTAATTGCAGTTTACTTAAATATCATATATTTCAATCATATATATATATATATATATATATATATATATATATATATATATATATATGTATTGTATATACAGTACATTATAATACTTAAGGTTAAAGGTCAAGGTCAAAGAACAAAAGAAGGGTGTTAATAATTGTTGTTAAACTCTTCCTAGACTGTTTAACACTTTGTGTACCGGTGACATCTTTTGTATTGTAGTCTAGCTATAATTAGACGATTTGGTGAAGCGTATGAAGGATCTGTGGTAGTAAAAAGGGTTAATTAAAATAGTTGAAAGCCTGCTATTTTCATGGAGGCCCTTCATAAACTAAATAAAATTGTCTTAATATCCAGTATGAAATTAAACTAACAGAACTGTACTGAACGGGTTACATATTGTCACCAAATTTTGCTGGCAAATTCGGTTGATCAATGCAACGATTGTCCAAATTTTGTGTTTTAGTTATTCAAAGGTCAAGGTGAATGGTGAAGGGCACAGATTATGGTCACTATTTCTTTCTTATATATATTCTAAATTTGAATTACACCATATTCAAAATGCTACAAGATAATGTTACGCTGACCTTATTATAGATAAATATTCCAATGGTTAAGATTCAATGCGATCATAAATGTAATTATATATATAAACTCCCAGGCGGACATGAACCACCAACAGTCAGGACGAGTGTCCATGCTTTAATCCACTGCACACAAGTATCCTCTATCACGCTGTGGTATAGTGGATTAAAGTATGGGCACTTGTTCTGACTGTCGGTGGTTAAGTCCGGATGTGAGTATAAAAACATTTATTATTATATATATTGTTACGTATCTTTATCCTCAAGTGGTTAACTTGATGAATCTAGATAGCACAGAGATATATATTAAGGTATCAGTCAGCTGAAGGCAAAACAAAAGTAAAATCTAATAGAATAATTTCCTGTTGTTGCTTCCTTTCCTTTTGGATCTTAAGACTTGGTATCCTTTATTGACTGATACTCTTTACTTATGAAAAATACTGAAAACTAATTAAAGTCATGTAGTATTTATAAAGAATTATTATTTAACCGAAGCTTAGTAGGCTATGGTTATGAACCGAAGAAGTTATATCTAAAGAAGGACTATTAATTTTATAAAAAGTCTTGAAAGATAAATATTAAAGTAAGAATATTTCTGTCTCTTACCCTTTTTGAAATGAATAGATAGTTTTCTTATATGTCCTTTTATTTATATTTAATGTAATTATTCTTGGTTCTTGTCTTACGTTAATAGTATTATATTATTATTATCATCAGGAGTAATATCAAAGTCACGTTAGATATATATTTAATAATTAGTTAAATTTATTTCTTAACCACGTAACATTGAAGTTTGATTATGAGTAAATAAAGTTACAGGATCGTTTCATAGATTCGATTCAGGTCTCACTCAAATATGAAAAGCAAAATATAATATTTTGAAGCAAAAGAATTTTCTTCAGCTTAGGAAATCACTAGAAGTAATATTATCACAGCCAAGTTAGTCTAAGGCGATATTACTAATACGAGACAATAGCATCACCGTACTAAGCACCATTAAGCAATGTAAGCTTAAGTAAAGAAAATGAAAGAACTCGTAAGTATTAATATAAAACAATAGTATTACTTTCATCATAACCCAATTACTTAAAGAGTTGCTTTAGTCCACAAGTTAGTCAACTAAAATAGTTAAGTACATAATAATAGCGTTAACGTTAATTCCCAATCAAATAGTTAAGTACATAAATAGTAGCGTTAACGTTAATTCGCAATCAAATAGTTAAACACATAATAGTAGCATTCACGTTAATTCCCAATTAAATCGTTAAACACATAATAGTAGTGTTCACGTTAATTCCCAATTAAATCGTTAAACACATAATAGTAGCGTTCACGTTAATTCCCAATCACATATCTCACTAACCAACATAACATAAGTGTTTACACCGAACACACTTAACACACATTTATATAATCTGACTGACAGTCACAATCCCATTATAATACTTCACCCCGTCTTCCTCCAGCTGCAAGTTCACCTTCCCCAACTCCAAATGAGACTGATTTGAATGCCCACAACTCGGGTCTTATATACCAAACAATGATGGTGTAGGAACGAATCAGGAGGCGGCGGGTGGTGCGCGCTCCAATCATAGCTCCTCGAATCACATAACAGGTGTGTCGTCCACTCACAGCTCCTGGCGTCGATCATACGTCATAGCATCGGTCATCGAGGTATGGGGCGAGCTGGTATGGGGCGAGATGGTTTGCCCACTCGCTCGTTCGCTCGCTAGTCTGCTTCACCACTTGGGTAGTTTGGCTCCTTGAACTCTAATTCTAACTCTTAAATTAACATACAGGGCTCCGTATGTCAGACCTCCCCCCTAGAAAAGAGTTTAAGGAGTATAGTACATAATATTAAACATAATACATAAATAGATTCACCACCAGATTGGCAACAGCAAGATTATAATGAGGATATAATAAGGATATCACCCAAAGTAGGCAACGTCTCCAGGTACCACATCAGAACATAGCCGGAACGTAGCTGGAGCGTTATTCGAACTGCAAGGCATTATCTCACAGCTGAAGGCTTGAAAGCGCACTACAAAAGCATGATATTTACCTCGCTACAAGGGAGAGCTAATTGCCAAAATCCTCTCATTAAATTAAACTTACTGCTGTAGGAGGCCAACCTGGTAAATGTAATCTTTAACAGATACGTGATAGGCAATCGGCTAGCACGTTTTGGACCCCCTTAATATGCTTGACATCCAGGGAGTATTCCTGCAGCAACAAACTCCACCTGGTCAGTCGTTGGTTTTTATTTTGGAACCTATGCAAAAATTTTAAGGGGTGATGGTCAGTATATACAGTGATGGCACCAGAGGCAGATTGCACATAGACAGCAAAGTATTGAAGGGATAAAATTAATGCCAACAGCTCCTTCTCAATGACTGAATAGTTACGTTGGGCAGAATTTAATTTTTTACTGAAATAGCACACAGGATGCAATACTTCACAGTCGTCTTCCTGGAGCAACACTGCACCAACCCCGGTATTGCTCGCATCCACTGCCAGGGAAAAAGATCTGTTAAAATCAGGAGCTCGGAGTACAGGATAATTAGATAATATATACTTGGTAGCAATAAAGGCCTCTTCACATCCAGAGGACCACACAAACTTCACATCCTTACGGAGAAGATCTGTCAGGGGAGCTGTCAACTTTGAAAAATTTATAATGAAACGCCTATAATAGCCAATCATGCCTAGGTACCTTTGGATATGTTTCTTACTGCTAGGAGTTGGGAATTCTAGAATAGACTCTACCTTTGCTTGAGGAGGTGCAACCTGCCCCTGACCTACCGTATATCCTAGATACTGGACCGTACTCTTTACAAAGGTGCATTTCTTAAGATTAACCACCAGATTGGCATCAGCAAGATTTGAGAATAGCAATCTAAGTTGGTAAAGATGCTCCTCCCATGACTTTGAAAAGATAAGAATATCATCGATGTAGACAACGCACCCAGGTACCCCTTCAGTCACCAAATTCATGAGGCGCTGGAATGTAGCTGGGGCGTTTTTCAAGCCGTAGGGCATTACGTTACAGCAGAAGGCTTGATTGTTGACTACAAAGCATGATATTTCCCTTGCTCTGGGGGTGAGAGCTACTTGCCAATATCCCTTCATCAAGTCAATCTTGCTGATATAGGTGGCTGTACCAATCTGGTCAATGCAGTCGTCGATCCGTGGCAGTGGGTAGGTATCGTTCTTTGTGACAGCATTGACTTGCCTATAGTCCATACATAACCTATGGCTCCCGTCTGGCTTTGGCACAAGTATGACCGGACTACTCCACTGGCTTAAGGCCCTAGTGATCAGTTCATTAGAAATCATAAAGTCAAGCTCGACCTGCAGTATACTCCTGCGTTGTGGCGAGACACGGTAGGGGGATAGTTTAATGGGAGTTGCATCCCCTACGTCGATGTCGTGCACGGCCAAAGAAGTGAGCCCTGGAGTATCACGGAACACATTGGGAGACTGAGATAAAACAGAGATTAGTTGGTTCGCTTGATCAGAGGGAAGATGACATAGTTTAGATGGTAATTCCCTCAAAGCCACTGAATTATACTGAAAGTTGGATAGGCTACATGACAAGTCAAAGTCTGCATGGATACCTTCAGGCTCTGGAACAGTCTGTTGCGGGTCAGTAAGAGAACTGAAGACTTTGTCCGCACCAGGCTGTTCACAGGTCCTGACATTCACTGCCACAGTGGGAGAATCTGGAGGAGAGGAATCAGGGGACCTATGGTAGGGCTTCAACATATTTATATGGAATACTTGCGTGGGCTTTCTCCTGTCTGGGGTAGTTACTAGATAATCGGTAATGCTCACCCTCCGAATGATCTTATATGGGCCCCTGAACTTGGCAGATAAAGGTTGGCCAAAAAGGGGGAGCAGGACCAAAACCTCATCACCGGGCTTAAACTCCCTCTCACGGGCTTTTCTGTCATACCATTTCTTCATGGAGCTTTTAGCCACTGTCAAGTTTTGAGCGGCAAACTCACATGAGGATCTCAGCCGGGTTTTGAAATCTGAAACATACTTGAGGAGGTTTTGGTTCCCCTCCTGGCCAACTAGGCTATCCTGCAATAGTTGCAAAGGACCTCTTACCTGGTGACCGAAAACTAGCTCATTAGGGGAAAAACCCAGGGATTCAGTTGGAACCTCACGAGTAGCAAATAAAAGAAAAGGTACCCCCTTATCCCACTCAACTCCGGTCTCTGTACAATACTTACGTAACATTCCCTTTAATGTCTGATGATATCGTTCGAGAACCCCTTGACTCTCTGGGTGGTAGGTGCTAGACTTTACATGCTCGATACCCAACTCCTTCAGGGACTGCTGGAAAATGTTAGAGGTAAAATTAGTTCCTTGATCACTTTGCACCTCATGGGGGAAACCCATTCTGGTGAAAAATTTGAGCAGTTCCTTGATTACAGTTGGAGCAGAGGTAGTCCTTAAGGGTATAGCCTCTGGGTAGCGAGTTGCCATGTCCATGATAGTTAATAAATAAATGTTACCTTGGGAAGTCTTAGGCAATGGGCCTACAATGTCCACTACCACCCGAGTAAAAGGATTCTCGAAAACGGGCAAGGGCACCAGAGGATGTACAGGCACCTTCTGATTGGGTTTTCCTGTCATCTGGCAAGTGTGACACACTCTACAACACTCCACTACATCTGCACGCATTCCTGGCCAGTAAAAGTGGGATCTGATTCTGTCTAGAGTTTTTCTCACACCTAGGTGTCCTGCCAATGGTATACAATGTGCCATTTCCATGATATCTTTACGACAAGGTTTGGGGACTACTACTTGATGGACGTCCCAAGCCCCGTCATCGATTGGTCTGTGTGGCGGTCTCCATCTTCGCCACAATACTCCTCCTTTGAGGTAGAAACATTCACCACCCTCCTTCTCACATTCCTCTTCACTCACGGACCTGGCAGCTAACTCCTTGCATTCACAATCATCTCTCTGTAGCTCTACCAGGCCACTAGGACAATTTGGAGGGGTTTCATGGTCATCGTTAGGGTCAAGATGAGCCATAAAGGAGTCAGATAAACCCACCTCAGTCACATCATCAGGCACAGTTGGAGCGTCATTCACACTCTCATCATCCCTTTCATCAACTCTTACATTCGGTACATTTCTGTCTGAGGGAACTGCTACTTGAGACATTGAACGTGTGACAGCACACACAGGGAAAACAGTTGGCATCTCCTTTTCGAGCTCACCGGTTAGTGGCTCGTTAACAGGGGAAAGTGACAAAATGGGGTCTGGTCGGACCTTCTCACCTGCTACATCATTCCCCAAAAGGAGAGTTACCCCAGGCACAGGGATATCTTGGGACCTACACAAAGCTATGGTGGCCGCACCCTGTAGTAACTCACATTCAATTTCGCCTTTTACCAAGTATGCATAAAACTGGCCTCCAGCACCTCTCATTACAACTGGTTCGCCAGGTGGGCACTCAGTGTAAGGATTCACCATGAGGGTGCTAGTAGAACCTGTGTCTCTCAGAATTTTTACCTCATGCATGCAACCATTTAATCTCACGTTGCCAGATGAAATAAAGGGACGGTAACTGTCCTGCACTGATGGTGAAATTATTATTGGCTTAACCCTAGTGGGTTGCACCACACATGCTACTACACCCCTGTCTAGATGATTTACGTTAGCTGCTAGGTACTCCTTCTGTCGAGAGTCGCATTAAGGAACTTTGGGGCTAGGTACTCCTGTCAAGAGTCTTGTATTAAAGGAACTTTTGGTGCTAGGTACTCCTTCTGTTGGGAGTCCTGCATTACAGGCACATATGGAGTTTGAGATACGGCGGCAACCGTCTGCCCCGATCTCTCGGTTCTCTCCTTGGCCCAGCACTGATAAGCTAGGTGGCCTCTCTTGCCACAAAAAGTACATACTTTAGGGGATACGGGAACGTTCCCTCTTTGAGCATTACTATTAGTTTGGGGCCCACCTCTGTTACCATTGCCCTGAGTCGCATTTTTAGTTGGGGGAACATTTCTATTTTGGCTAGCTGGGGAAGACGTTATAGGCTTGTGACTGGGTCTGTCAGATTTGTGATTGGGATACTTAAAATTAGAGCTAGAATTATCATAGGGCTTCTTTCCACGAAATTTGTTGTTGAGCACGTATGTGTCAGCCATGTCAGCAGCGTCGGCAAGACAATCTACCTTTTTCCCCTTTAAATGATAGGATACAGAAGAATCAATTTTCCAGAGGAAATTTTCTAACAGGACCAACTCCTTCAGATCGTTGTAGCTTGTGACTTTCTTACTCTTGACCCAATGATTGAAAGTTTTAGTCATGGTCCTGGCAAATACCTTATGGGTTTCTTCTACTTCCTTCTGGTTTTTACGGAAAGATTGCCTGTAAGCCTCAGGCTGCAATTGATAGGTTTTTAGGATAGCTTCTTTGAGATTGTCATAATCCTGCCTAACTTCTGCTACTTCTGACAAATACGTGGCTCGAGCCTGCCCTGTCAAAACAGTTTGTAACATAAAAGGCCATTGATCTCTTGTCCACTTCATACCTCCAGCAACTTCCTCAAACAAAACAAAGAAATCCTGCACATTATCCTCAGTGAAAGGTGGAATGACACTAGTCATAGTCAATCCCAGAGGGGGAGCAATTACGGGAGCATTTGTATTGACATTTAGTTGAGCCGTACGATATTGATATTCACATTGTTCGGTCGTTGCTCTGGCATTTATTCTGGCTAGTTCTAGTTCGACATTTAGTCTGGCTTGTTCGGTCTTTATTCTGGCTAGTTCCAGTACTTGATCACCAGTTAAACCAGGTGGCAATTGTTCATCAAGTTGGCTAAGTTTACTAGGGATCCCACCAACTGCTCCGTCACCCTCCCCGCCTTCTACAGGGAACAGGTGGGTTTTTATGGTCTGAGCCACCTCTACTTTAGACATGTTTGAGACAGATAATTGGAGATGTGAGGCAAGCACTTTCAGTTCAGATTTTGACAGACAGTCAATATCAGGGGATGTGGGTTCTGATTCTATGAAAACTCGAGCATCTTCGTTATTAATTAGTTGAGGCATGATTAATATTGGATTGTTAAGTAGTGAAACGTTAATGAAACTGAGTGAAACTGTATGAAACGAATCCTTGGCAAGGTTGCCACTCTTCTGTTACGTATCTTTATCCTCAAGTGGTTAACTTGATGAATCTAGATAGCACAGAGATATATATTAAGGTATCAGTCAGCTGAAGGCAAAACAAAAGTAAAATCTAATAGAATAATTTCCTGTTGTTGCTTCCTTTCCTTTTGGATCTTAGGACTTGGTATCCTTTATTGACTGATACTCTTACTTATGAAAAATACTGAAACTAATTAAAGTCATGTAGTATTTATAAAGAATTATTATTTAACCGAAGCTTAGTAGGCTATGGTTATGAACCGAAGAAGTTATATCTAAAGAAGGACTATTAATTTTATAAAAAGTCTTGAAAGATAAATATTAAAGTAAGAATATTTCTGTCTCTTACCCTCCTTGAAATGAATAGATAGTTTTCTTATATGTCCTTTTATTTATATTTAATGTAATTATTCTTGGTTCTTGTCTTACGTTAATAGTATTATATTATTATTATCATCAGGAGTAATATCAAAGTCACATAAAAAGTTAGATATATATTTAATAATTAGTTAAATTTATTTCTTAACCACGTAACATTGAAGTTTGATTATGAGTAAATAAAGTTACAGGATCGTTTCATAGATTCGATTCAGGTCTCACTCAAATATGAAAAGCAAAATATAATATTTTGAAGCAAAAGAATTTTCTTCAGCTTAGGAAATCACTAGAAGTAATATTATCACAGCCAAGTTAGTCTAAGGCGATATTACTAATACGAGACAATAGCATCACCGTACTAAGCACCATTAAGCAATGTAAGCTTAAGTAAAAGAAAATGAAAGAACTCGTAAGTATTAATATAAAACAATAGTATTACTTTCATCATAACCCAATTACTTAAAGAGTTGCTTTAGTCCACAAGTTAGTCAACTAAAATAGTTAAGTACATAATAATAGCGTTAACGTTAATTCCCAATCAAATAGTTAAGTACATAAATAGTAGCGTTAACGTTAATTCGCAATCAAATAGTTAAACACATAATAGTAGCATTCACGTTAATTCCCAATTAAATCGTTAAACACATAATAGTAGTGTTCACGTTAATTCCCAAATAAATCGTTAAACACATAATAGTAGCGTTCACGTTAATTCCCAATCACATATCTCACTAACCAACATAACATAAGTGTTTACACCGAACACACTTAACACACATTTATATAATCTGACTGACAGTCACAATCCCATTATAATACTTCACCCCGTCTTCCTCCAGCTGCAAGTTCACCTTCCCCAACTCCAAATGAGACTGATTTGAATGCCCACAACTCGGGTCTTATATACCAAACAATGATGGTGTAGGAACGAATCAGGAGGCGGCGGGTGGTGCGCGCTCCAATCATAGCTCCTCGAATCACATAACAGGTGTGTCGTCCACTCACAGCTCCTGGCGTCGATCATACGTCATAGCATCGGTCATCGAGGTATGGGGCGAGCTGGTATGGGGCGAGATGGTTTGCCCACTCGCTCGTTCGCTCGCTAGTCTGCTTCACCACTTGGGTAGTTTGGCTCCTTGAACTCTAATTCTAACTCTTAAATTAACATACAGGGCTCCGTATGTCAGAATATATATATATATATATATATATATATATATATATATATATTATATATATATATATATATATATATATATATACCGATTTTACCTAAGAGATTCAATACTACTTACAGAATTCTAGGTCGCAGAGTTGCGTATGCAATTTTTTTTTCTTTTTGGTAATGCGAAAACTATACACCTACTTTATTATTTTTTCTATGTTTTTATCTAATGCATAAAGAGATTCATATCGAGTTTTGGGGAGTTTCTGAATAATCGCTATGCTCTTTCCTAATGCATATAATTATGGAGAGAACTAAGGGTGCTTGAGTTTTTCCAGGGGTCCAATTGATTCACTGTATATTTGTATCAAACGCATGTATAGATTTACGTAAGGGTAAGCGGGTATTTTGATGGGGCTACATATATTTCAATAACCTAACTTAGACCATCAAACTTTGCCACGGTATATATTTCTCTGGTATATTTGTTGTCTATGCTCTATTTATTTTCTCGATCCTTGCTTAGCTTTTCTAGGAGTTGCGATCTGTTTTCTATTTATCTTTCTTCATGTTTACGTTTTCTATGCCTGAGTGCTTCCCGAGAAGCACTTTTAGATTTCACACCAACTTTCGCGAATCATATCAACGAGCGAATAATACATTGATTAAACATCGCACTACGCTAATACCACTTAACTACTTACGAAATTAATTAACGATTATAGACACCAGCTAATTATCATGCTATTCATGAGTTTCTCCATTAGTATCCTCCGCTTTCGCCCCATAAACCGGACGAAAATCCACGAATCTCCCCGAGTCGGCTGGGATAACACCGGGACAGGATGTGTCTACCCTCCATCGCGTCCGACCACCAACTGAAGGGTCAGAGGAGGAGGAGGGCCCTGGAGGGGGCGTGTCGGTGGTAGTAGTACGGGGAGAGGGGACTGGGGACTGGGGACGGGGGACTTGGGACTGGGGGAGGGGGGACTGCTCAAAGGATGTATACCGTACGGTGACAGGTCAGTTGAACCAGTGCCACTTCAACCAGTGCCACTTTAACCAGTGCTAACTCAACCAGTGGCCACTTCAACCAGTGACCATTTCAACCAGTGACCATTTTAACCAGTAGCTTAGGTTAGGTTAGGTTACTGGTTAAAATGGTCACTGGTTGAAATGGTCACTGGTTGAAGTGGCCACTGGTTGAGTTAGCACTGGTTAAAGTGGCACTGGTTCAACTGACATGGAACCATGTATATACTCAGGCACATACCCCATAGCGGAGGGTGGCCGACTCGAGACAGAGCCCGAACAGAAACAACTTTAAAAGTTCCAATTTTTATGGTTCGGGGCCACTTTCGCATGCCCTCGCCCCTTTCTCTGTCTCGTCTAGTAGGTGAAATTTTACTAAGGGGAAGAGGATTCCTAGCCTCCCGCCCCCGAAGTAGGAAAAGTAGGACAGGCAGAGAGACAGACAGAAACAGCTAAGGTTGGGTAGAGGATGCCAAACCTCACTCTGGATAGGACCAGCCCTCACTCTATGATTAAGGGGAGATGGAATGTTTTTTCTGGCCACCTTCTCCCTCGTGTTTAGCCCCATTGTGTTTTAGATTTTAAGCTTTTCTGTCGATTATTTTGGCAATTTTAAGACTTTACGCCCCATTTCTTTGTCAATTTTAAGACCTTTCGTGCCATTTCGATGTCGATTTTTTCCTGGCGAGCGATAGCGAGCCTGTAATCTTAAGAGTAACCGGCCTTCGGCTGGGACATTTTTATACCGAAAAATGTACAGATGTATTTTGAAGTGGGGTCTAGGGGGTGTTTTTTGCAAGTTGATGGAAGTCTAGGAAGGAAAAAAAAAAAAATAATATTAACAAGCAAATAAATACGCGCATCGCCCCTTAACCATTTGAAGCTCTGATGCGTTTTAGTAGTATATTTTGGCTATCATTAGACGATTTATGCAGCTTAGGAAGGATATGTGGGTAGGGGGGGTGACCTGTTTTTGTTCTGTCCTTTTCTATCTTTCTCTGGCTTGTATCCATTTGGCCCCATTCAGCCTACTGTTTTCAGACGTTTATCCCCATCCAGGTGTCACTTTTTTACTGGTGAGCGGTAGCGAGCCAGCATATTTTTATTTTTGTTTGACAGCAGGTTAAAAATGTCTCCGGCGAAGCCTGATTTCTTCATATAATGCTGGCTCGCTGTCGCTCGCCAGGAAGAAATCGACACCTAGATAGGGATAAACGTCTTAAAATAGTAGGCTGAATGGGGCCGAATGGATACAAGCCAGAGAAAGAGAGAAAAGGACAGAAATAACAAAAAGCAGGTCACCCCCCTTAAAAGGGTAAAGACTCGCTCAATCAACCCTCTTGACTTCCATATACCCTTCCTAATCTGAATAAAATCGTCCAATAATTGCCAGAAAACAAAACAAAGATGCGTATTGGAGCTTGAAAGGGTTAATATTAGATAATTTGATATAGATATACAGCCAGTGTCACACGAGCGCTTTTTCCGGCAATTTTGGATGAGCAAGTGTTTTCTCATAATATCCTGAGGCTTTGGGTAGTATTCTTAAGGGCAGGTTTTTAGTTCGTTCCCTAGAATTCCATCAAGCTTAAAATTACACCCCCTAGACCCCCTTTCAAGACAAATTTTTACATTTTTCGGTAGAAAAATGTCCCGGCCAAAGGCCGATTCCTCTTAAATTACAGGCTCGCTATCGCTCGCCAGGAAAAAATCGACACCTAAATGGCACGAAAGGTCTTAAAATTGACAGAAATGGGGCGAAACTTCTTAAAATCACCAAACCAATGGGGCGAACATCTTAAAATCTCAAAAGCAATGTGGCTAAAGACGAGGGAGAAAGGGGTGAAGAAAAAAAAATCCCTCAAGTGAAAATCTCCCCTTAACCCTTTGAGAACCAGCGACGTGTGCTATATTTTGACGATATTATACAGCTTAGGAAGGATCTGTGGTAGTAGTTAACCCCTTCTTTACCGGTACCGTCCTTTTAGCCTTATTCGGGCTACTATTAAACGATTTTATTCAGTTTCCAAAGGGCCTACAACAATTAACAGGCTGCGAATGATCTTACTTAACCCTTTTTTACTACCACACATCCTTCTTAAGGGCAGGTTTTTAGTGTGTTTCCTAGACTTCCATCAAGCTTGAAATTACACGCCCTTGACCTCCTTTCAAGATAAATTTGTAAATTTTTCGGAAGAAAAATTTCCCGGCCAAAAGCCGGTTCCTCTTAAATTACCTGCTCGCTGTCGCTCGCCAGGAAAATGTGTGTGTGCATCCTAGTTGATCAATGGCACTAATATGGGGAAGGTTAGTCGATTTCTGTTACTATAGATTCAGAGTCTATCTAGGTTGGGGGAAACTGCACCAATATTGTACTTTTCGAAAGGGGTAGTCAAAAGCATTGCGTCTCATCAACTCCCCTCCTCTTAATAACTCTCTTCAATCTCTTTCCACTCGCTGCAATGTTCTCTCTCTCTCTCTCTCTCTCTCTCTCTCTTTACTTATATATCTATTTATCTGTCTATCTATCTACCCATCTATCTGCCCAAAAGGAAAGTGTGGCTGCTGAAGGACAAGGAAGTTAGGGATAGGTTTCATAATGAACTGGAGGAAATGAATAGAAATAAGGAAGCTAGGCCTAACGATGTAAATAGCCAATGGAACTTTCTTAAGCATAGCCTTATCGCTGCCACTGACAAAGTCTGTGGGAAAACAAAGGGTCACCCCAGGAATAAGACCTCTTGGTGGTGGAACGATGAGGTAGAACATGCTGTGAAAGAGAAAAGGAGATGCTTCAAAGCATGGAAGAAAGGAGGCAGCAGGGAGGAATACCAGGCAGCTAAACGAACTGCCAAAAGAGTTATTTACAATGCTAAAAATCGCATTAAGGACCTGTCCTCGAACAAGTGTGTAACACTGACAATCCCAATGGGATCTTCAACCTAGCTAGGCGAGTTAAAGATGACAGTAGGGATATTATAGGTGAACAGTGTGTTAGAGATGATAATGGGAAGATTGTGTATGCAGAAAATGAAATAAGAGAAGCATGGAAGGTACACTATGAACGATTGCTAAAATAATGTAGAGTTTGAATGGGATAAGGAACAGCTTAGTATCGAAAAACCAATATCTGGGCCCCCTCCTTTGATAGCACCAGCTGTAGTGAGCGACGCAATCAATAAAATGAAGGACGGTAAAGCTCCAGGTTGCTCCGACATTGTCGCTGAGATGATAAAAGCCTCAGGGGAGATTGATGTAAACTTAGACACTGAGTTGATAAACACCATTATTAAATATGAGAAAATCCCAGAGGATTGGCTCAAAAGTGTAATAGTAAATATATACAAAGGAAAAGGGGATGCGCTAGATAGAGGAAATTATAGGGGCCTGAAAATGCTTGACCAAATCATGAAGGTCTGTGAGAGAGTCCTTGAGGGTTTGATCAGGCAAAGCATCTCTATTGATGATATGCAGTTTGGTTTTATGCCAGGACGTGGTACAACCGATGCTATCTTCATAGTCAGGCAGATACAGGAAAGATACTTACTAAAAGGCAGGGATCTTTACTTTGTGTTTGTTGACCAGGAGAAGGCCTTTGATAGGGTACTTAGAGATGTTGTGCAGTGGGCTATGAGGAAACTTGGTGTGGAAGAGTGGCTGGTGCGTGTGATAATGAAGATGTATGAGGATTCGCGAAGTTCGGTGAGGGTGAAGGGTGTACTGAGTGATGAGTTCGCAGTCCTTGTTGGAGTCCATCAGGGTTCAGTGTTAAGCCCCCTCCTCTTTATTATGGTCTTGGAGGCGCTGTCTAGAGTTTTTAGAGGCGGACTCCCGTTGGAACTGTTTTATGCAGACGATTTAGTCCTAATAGCTGACAGTATGCAGGATGCTGAGGCCAAATTCAGAGAGTGGAGAGAGGGCATGGCGAGCAAGGGTTTAAGAGTCAATATTAACAAAACCAAGGTTATGCATTGTAGATTGAGACGAGGCAATGTGGAAAAGAGCGGTGCATACCCATGTGCAGTGTGTGGAAAGGGAGTGGGCATTAACTCAATTCAATGTAGCATCTGTCGATGTTGGGTACACCATGGGAGTAAGCGCTGTAGTAGAATAAAGGGGCCCCTGCCGAAGGATAAGTCAGAAATAGAGAAATTTGAGTGCGTAGTGTGCAAAGGCGAGCTTGTGTTAAGTGATGATCCTGTGGCTGTGAATTTTGTAAATGAGTCTTTGGAGCTGGTGAACAAGTTTTGTTACCTAGGAGATACCATCTCTGCCGGTGGTGGGGCCGAGGCTGCCACTGTTGCTAGAATTAGGTGTGGCTGGGGGAAGTTAAGAGAATTTATGCCAATCCTGACCATGAAAAGAATGCCTCTCCCCTGAAGGGAAAGGTGTATGCCTCATGTGTTAGAAGTGCAATGACGTATGCTTCAGAAACATGGGCCGTTAAAGTAGAGGATGTCAACAGAATGGAGCGTAATGAGATGAGAATGGTGAGATGGATGTAGAGGCCAGGCTACAGGATAGAATAACAAATGTTGAGCTGAGGAGACGTTTAGGTATAAAGAGTATTAGCGAGGTGATGCGTACAAGTAGACTGGGATGTTATGGACATGTGGAGAGAATGGATGAACAAAATTGGGTGAAAAAATGCAGGTCTGTGATTGTGGAGGGAGCTGCACCAAGGGGTGGACCGAGGAAGACCTGGGATCGGACTATACGCGCCGATCTCAAATCCAAGAACTTGACAAGTTAAGCAGCCCTTAACAGGGTTGCCTGGAACGCCGCCATTAGGACAAGAGACTGAAGCTGCACTGATGTGTGGAACACTCAGTCTTAAAATTTTATGTATGTATGTATGTAGAGCAAGAAGCTGTGCAGGGGAAAAGAACCCCCTAAGGCGGTTGAGCACCCCCAGCTTCTGGGAGGCTGCCTTAGCAAGACTGGTAATATGGTCCTTCCAAATGAGAGCAGAAGAAAAAAGAGACACCAAGAATATTGAGAGAAGATGAAGAGTTGATTTTTGTATTGTTGAAGAATAAGGGATAGTCCGCTGGGAGATCCTGACGGGTAGATAGATGGAGAAATTGGGTTTTGGAAGCATTAAAGTTAACAAGGTTTTGTCTGCCCCAATTGGAAATAGTATTTAGATCAGAGTTTAAGAGTTCTATGGCTTCATTACTTTTGTCGTTGAGGGATTACTGGCTAGGACGTTCTGAAAAACTAATGGAGTAGTGTAAGGTTGAGTCGTCTGCGTATGAATGGATGGGAATTAAGGTACAGTTAAGGAGATCATTTATAAAAATTAGAAAGAGAATAGGAGATAGGACAGAGCCCTGAGGAACACCGGAGTTTATAGGGTGAGGAAGTGAACAATGGCCGTCCACAACCGCGGCTATGGAACGGCCGGAAAAGAAATTAGAGACAAAGGCACAGATGGAGGGATAGAAACCGAAGGAGGGTAGTTTAGAAATTAAAGATTTATGCCAGACTCTATCGAAGGCTTTCGATATGTCTAGTGCAATAGAAAAAGTCTCACCGAAGTCCCGAAAGTTGGATGACCAAGAGTTAGTAAGATATGAAAGAAGATCACCAGTAGAGCGACCCTTAACCTCAGAAGTGCGCATGGGGGTAATTAGACACCTCTGCCTGTGCGCATGTATTTGAGCTGTTCCCATCACTAACATAGTTATTTTACCATAAATAGCATTAATACTTATCCATATGCGCCTATTATAGGTTGATTATAAAGGTATTAACCTGTTACAACAATAAAACAAGTGAAAACAGCGTTTGGATGGTCAAAATCGGTGATACAGGGCGGGAGTTAGATAATGTATGGGTGAGACAACCTCCTTTCCCGCCAATTTCCCCCAAGGTTGGAGAGACACTGTCGATCGATACTCTCTCTCTCTCTCTCTTGCACTCGCTTGCTAACAGTGATGACAATGCCCTGCTTGCAACTCGCTAATGTTAGCACGAAAATATACCTCAGAATAATAGTAAGGCAGCATAGCAAACCAATTGTTAATTTTTTCATAAAAGCACCAAAATTGGTACACATGTAGAAAAATGTATTCCGAACAATTCTAGATATGGAGCCACTCGAGATTGTGCCTTGGTCAGCTTTGGCGGCCATTTTCCAAAATGGCCGCCATTATCGTATAAATACGATAGAATATGACTCTTTTGTGATCTCTTATGTCTCTGTGACGTCATGATCTCTCCTACAGAACGACGTAGGACGAGTAGATCGTATATTATAAGATTGTAAATAAGTTAAGTTATAAAAGGCCTAATATGCTATTAAGCAATATTGCCATGGTCTTATGTAGTATATATAATTTTTCGTATATTAATATAATTTATCGTATAGAGCAACCTAAATGCGGTACGATAATTTGGGCTCCTGGCGGTTTGCCAAGGCAGCAAGGTGTGCTTTTGAGGTACGCCAGAGCCTTCACGAACACCAACCAGTCAACATCTAATTTTTCCGCCCTCAGTTGATCGAGCTTTTGTGCCTGTAATCGACATCATGACTGACTGATAGATAAGCATATTATTCATGTCCATTCCCATGTAATCATTTATTCTTTCTTTAACTTGACTCGAGTCTTGGGACCGAAGTCTCGTTCCCCATTGTCCACCACCATATTAGGTAAAACGTTCTCCCTTGCCTCATTACCACGTGGAACTATTGGTGAGTTAATTCCTGGCTAATATTAACCCTTATAACCTTACCCTATATATACATTTATTATGTGAGACCTTTGGATATAAATTAGCTTGTTTCAGATTGAATTCAATTTAGATATAGAGTAGTTTTCATTTAGATTGATTTTATTTGATTCAGTATAGCTTAGTAATATTTAACTTCCATTGATAGTTTACCACATTGGTGCCCAGACCCGGGATTTAGCTACCAGTAGGGGATTTTTCTTAGGCAATGAGCAAGGGATTAGCCCAGGGATGCAGGAGCAAGGACCCCGGAGGGGTGGGGCTTGGCTATCTCCCTGTACCTCAGGCGCCGGTACCTCATCGAATAGCCATAGTAGGGCATTCATATGCAACTAGGCTAAGGGCAGCTGTCGGAGGTACTGAGTCGTATCGGGCGTCGGAGGGGGAAAGAACTTTCAGGCTGACCTACTTCGGGGTACCGGGAGCAACCGTTGACACCCTGAAAGCCTCCCCCAAGTGGGGGCAAGTGGTTCGGTTTAGGCCGCATATGATCTTTTTGTTTATAGGCGGCAATGATATACGCCCCGGTACAGTACCCTGCGAGTTAGCTGACGCAATCAAAGAGGTGGCGCTGGATCTGGAGCGTGAGTCCGGAGGGAGCTGCAAGATCGTGGCAATTGAGAGCCGGACGAGAGTCCGAGGGTTCTCAGCGGCGGATTATCAAGCTATAAAAAATTCTGTTAACCGCGCCCTGAGGTGTCGGTTAATAGAAACGAAGCACCGCTTTGTTTCTCTCACACTCAGCATCCGAGACCTCGACCAGGATGGTGTCCACCTCGACTTAGACACCAATCAAGTCCTGTATGACAAGATTGTAGGGCTAACGAAGCGTTGGCTAGAGAGGGACGCCGGGGTTGTATCGTTGCGCCTGCCTAAGTCCTGCTTCCCACCCATCATCTTTCCCCAGTAATTTTCTTTTCCGTTTCGGACTTCCTGTGACATATGACCTGACCTAAAAAAAAATCTTGTTCAATAATTATGATCTATTAGTAGGTATTGCTATTTACTATTTTTTCTCCATAACATAGAAGTCCGCCGGTTGGCGTCTCTTAGTTAGATTATTATTTGGCCGTTGTTTTTGTAACGTAACATTTAGATACATAGCCTATAGGCTCACATGCAAAATGGATAAAAACGATAAAGAGACACCGTCTAGTGGGGTGCTGATCAAAGCCCCTAAAAATCAAAGGGCGGGACTTCGGGGAGTATTAAATAGGCTAATTGTGGACGTCAACACTTTCATCACTACTGCTGAACTAGAGGAATTGGAGGCTATATTAGAAAACGTCCAGGCTACCCACGGTCGTATTACGGCTCTGAGTGAGGTGATTGTGGCTGACATGATAGAGGAGGAAGAGATAGTTACAGAGTGTGATAATCGCGCCCTCTATGACGAACCTGTCTTTAGAGCGAAGTACCTATTACAGCGTGCTGTCGCAAGTAAGAAGGGAGGCGATAATGAGGCCCATAGAAGGGCTGACCCAAAACATACTGTACACCTCCCAAAGCTCAATCTTCCTACATTTGGGGGCAAGTTAACCGAGTGGTTAGCTTTCTGGGACGTATTTCGATCTACGGTTCATGAATCCTCTTTGGATAATGTCCGCAAGTTTTACTATCTGAAGGGACAAATGGAAGGAGAGGCCTTACATTTAATAGAGGGTTTTGCAGTAGTGGGTGGTAGTTATCTTGAAGCGGTACACTTATTAGAGTCCACATACGGGGATAGAGAGCAGTTGAAGATGGCCCATTTCATTGCCTTGTTGGGGCTCGCAGAACCACAGTATAAGGTTGATGAGTTGACAAACTTCAGGGCAAATATGGAGTGCCATACTCGATCGCTAGACACCCTAGGGCTTACCACGCAGGAAATGATAGTCATTATCTTGCGTCAGAAGCTTCCTATGGCAATACTTGATAAGGTAAGATCATTTGAGCTGGGAGAGTTCAAAACTCAGTTCAGTAAGGAGATCAATAATCTACAGTTGAACAAAGGGAGAATGTATGTGTCGGGAGGGAGTGAGAATGTGGAGAAGAGGGGAACAGTAAGCATGACAGTGGGGACTAAAGTAAAGAAAGAGGGTGTGTATAAGAAACCTGCTCAGATTCTATGTAAGCTATGTAACAACAAACATAAATGGAGTTTCTGTGTAAAATACCCGACAAATGAGACAAAACTAGCACAGGCAAAAAGATTGAAGCTATGTGTAGGTTGTCTAAGTGGGGAACATGGTAAACAGGGACAATGTACTGCTACATACTTAAGGCCCTGTCGGCACTGCAAAGGACATCACTTTGATAAGTTGTGTCCTCCTGCAGATAAAGTCAAAGACGTCAAAAATGAGGGTACTACAACTGTGGCACTAGGTAGCACGCAAGACACCACTATATTGCCCACAATACAGATTCCCATGGAAGGTAATTAAAATGCCCCAGAACGAGAAGCCCACCACAGAAGCCATGAACGAACATCACACAGAAACACCAAAGGAAAGGTCCACAGAACGAAAGGACCAGCTGACCGAGCCAGCCATTTCAGACAGGCCCAAGCCCGCAGGGCTAAACAGCTCCAGGACGCACCCACTTACCTTTTCTAAACTGACCATTTTCCACACCTCACGTACACTAACCCTCTCGTGTCCTACACTCCTAACTACAAAGATGATGAACAGGAATATACATTCATATTAAAAACACCCATGCCTGTCCCGACGTTGAGCCAATGCCAACACATCAGACAGCCATAATTATATCTATGTATGTTCTTACATCCGAGAAGTAGATGTTATATATCTTAGAAGTTAAAACACCCACGCTGTCCCTAGACCTCGTATATCATTTTCCATGACGAGTATAGATATATGTAACCCGTGCCCAGTCGCCCCTTGCATTGTTCCTCTAGTAACTAAGTCTATAATATTAACTGCCACCAGCATTGATACGACATAGCGGCACTGTCCTTGCTACAAAGATGATGAACAGGAATATACATTCATATTAAAAACATGCCCTGTCCCGACGTTGAGCCAATGCCAACACATCAGACAGCCATAATTATATCTATGTATGTTCTTACATCCGAGAAGTAGATGTTATATATCTTAGAAGTTCAAACACCCACGCTTGTCCCTAGACCTCGTATATCATTTTCCATGACGAGTATAGATATATGTAACCCGTGCTCAGTCGCCCCTTGCATTGTTCCTCTAGTAACTAAGTATTAATATTAACATTCCCTAACATCTTGTCTTGCCAGACTAAGCTTCTGAAGACCCATCGCCCCATAAATCTATGTATGCAATCCTTAGGTTAAGTATTTTTATCCGCCATTGTGTTCACCTTTTTCCATTTACTTTCCACAATTGTCATACGTCTTCCCCTTGCCTCCTTCGTATCCACAGCCCACACTACGCCAATTTACTTCGTGTCTTACACCTCTTACCCCAACCAGAGATTGTATAAGATAACCTGGTTACCAGTATCTGTCATAAGTACCCCGAAACAATAACTAAGTACCCCTACGAACTGCCGCTGTGGTTGGTATTTTATATTTAATAGAAAACGCAGTTCCCAGGGCCAACTAATAGTATCCATAACCCTCTGACTGATCACATAACTCTATCTTTTCCAGACTCATATACCACCCCATAGTTGCATTCCCCGGTAGCATTTGGCTAACGTATTCTACTGCCTTTTCAAACTTCCATATCAATTGTAGCCTAATGCCACCCCCACGCCCAGGGACCTTAGGGGCAAAATTTCCCTGTAGCCCTTGAACTCTCCCCCCCCCCTCTCATTAAGACACCTGCGCTTCTCGACTCTTGTCCGACCTAGCCTCTCTCTCATACCTCTTGAAGATCCTTGAATTGTCCGTTGCTAACGCTCTCCAACCTTTTTTATATATACTCCTATCCAGCCTACCTTCACTTAGTAGGCCAGAACAACATTAGAACTTTACTAGCCCCTTGCATGCCATCTATTCTCTTACAACACATTCACAACCCTGCACCCAATGGTCGTCGGTGCGAGGCTAGCCGCCCCGCCAGTAACTAACTTCTATTGCCATACTTCCAGATAAATGTGGCAGAGTTAGCAACCCAGTCTCCACTACATCCAGCAAACCCTACAATTAACAACCAGCCGAGTAAAACCAGCTAGCAAAGGCACCTTCGGTTTTGGTATTAAGGACACTCACATCTGTCTCATACACAGAGGGTTATTACAAACACTGGTGATATGGCAAGCCCCTAGCCACAGCCGCCGGACGACTATCACAGAGAGAGGGCGCCCAGCTCCCCCTTTTTGCCCACCCGAGGAGGGAGACCCCCACCCCCGCGGAGGTATACCTGGCCCCTGTTTTGACTTTCGAGTCATTGCCAGGTAGCACAGGAATTCTTCCTATCAATGAACTAACCATGCATGACTAACACCTTTACTAACCTCTATTAACTCACAATAAACCATTTACCTTTCTTGCATGCTCTGATCACTAAATTAGCACCTCAGCTATACCATAGAATGAAGATTGAACAATCTAGAGAGACGCTCCTATCACAGCTGTCCCCATCCTCCTCGCAAAGTAGATCCAGTCTCTCTCCCCTAAATACGTCCAGTATAGCCAAAATAGTACCTCTTACTAAGGCTCAGTTATATGAAAATATAAAGGCTTCCTATAGCCCTGTGCCACAACAGTAAATACCATCTTACCTAGTCCCCATATCTATTGAGAGCTCAATTAAGTCCATAAGACTCGAGATCCCTACTGTCTACAGGGTCCAGAACCGAGCCTATAAATCTAACTCCCGCCCCCAGTCAAATCAGTTGAAAGCTAGACACCAACCAGGGGTCACTACCCTGCAGTTAATTTCTAGCTCTGCCCTTGTGTTGTTCCGGAGTGAGATCCCAGAGCCGGCAGACTCCGTGGCAGATTTGGATAGAAGGACCTGCCCACGTATTGAAGAACTTCACACATATGGCCCCCCTGGACGGCCGCGGAACCAGTCGCTAGCCCCCAACATCATGGACGCAAGATAACCAGGACCAGACCCATCAGATACTACCCAAGATTCCCTTTAGCAGTACTACATATTACTGTGCTGTTTAGAGATTCACTAATTAATATTTCTACGAAGTGGCTAAGACCTTGCCCAGTGTAATTCATACTTAACCATTCCATTTGGGACGTACTAAGCGATCAGTGCTCTTTAATTAACAGGCGACCTTGACTCTCGTAATTACCTTATTTAGATATTAAAACTCTAGTGATATCTAACGTTCGCCCACTGATTTGCGTTCTATGTATTTCTGAAACAAGGATATAAAACTTAGATCAGTACCCCCTGAGGTTACTAGAATTCCCGTGCTCTAAAATACGCGTGTCTAAATCTAGTCTGTGAACTACTACTTGTGCACTAGAGCTACCAATAATAAATCTAACAGTGAATATGAATCTATAAGTAACATTGATGGTCTTCGGTATATAAACCTGTGGAATCAAAGCCAGTGATCAGAAGATTAATACCTGAACGTTGGAAGTGGGAGACTAGGCTCCATCCAGATCCACTTATGCTAGTGTTGTTCAATTCTATTGTATTGTCTTACACAAGTATTCTGCAGTGGTATATCAATAAACGTGATCATGTAACTTGCTACCATGTGTTTCTTTGTGTTCTCTATTCCTCATATCTTGTATTGTGCATGCAGCCTTATATACCCAGTCAATTTAGAACTCACATTACCCAAGTTAAACCTGTAGAAAAACAGGGCATAACATTGGCGGCAGCGGTGGTTCTTGATTCGGATAAAAGGTTGCATTACACTGCAAGTTTGGAACAGTAGAAGCATGGCAACATCGCGAAATCTTCAGCCATTCGCACACATTCCCAAGTATGATGTAAACACGTATAATATCACCAGTTACTTAGACATAATAAAGCCAGTGTACGATGTGGTACTTCATAATGACCGCGAAAAAATCGCCTGGGCAATTTTGCATATGTTACAGTTGGGAGAAGCCGTTTCCCAACTTGTTGATAAGCCTACCTTTGAAGAATTTATTCACCAAATGGTGACACAGAATACGCCAGAGAGTACTTGGAACCAGTTTCGATCCTTCGTGATCCGGACCTTAGATCCACTTTTGGGTTCCCCCGTCGCCCCCAAAATAATAAAAGTCGACGAGATCAAGTATGAAGGGGATATAAATGTGACCCTCATACAACTCTACAGATACGTGAGGACCACGTATAGCTATGAAGATTACGACCAACAAAATGAACTCTTATTCACCGCTTTGTTAAACATCCTCCCACCCCACATCACCGCCCATCTCGACCCGTATGGCTTATTCGAAGAACATATGCTCTCCATCAGAGAAGAATGCCTACGCAGTTCGATGAATCCCCTATCCAACCCTTCAGCCCCTATCCAAGACTCCGTGCACCCTTCCAAAATGACTTCCGGTGAAAGTCCAACCCCAGTGCACTCTTCCTTGCCTCTATCCTCTCTGACCATCCCTAACTCTTCCCCCACCAACCCTCCGCAGCCCCCCCAACAAGCCCCGTATTCTAGCTATGCCTACCTATGTAGGCCTACCACAACATATTTTCCCCATGACCCCAGAAATGTTCAGCTATCCCCCCACCAACAAAGTTTCCCTTGTGACAGTTTTCCGTCGGTAGCTTGTGACAGTTTTCAGTCAGTAGCTCCCTTCCACCCCCACACAATTCACACCCCTAGAAAACTTCGAAACCCCACACTTGACTCGCCCTCTCATGTCAAACAAACTCACCAGTCCCAGATAACCTCTAACCAGACCGAGACTGCCACCAAGAAAATTCCCCAAACTCGTCCTGTTAATGTCAAACAAACCCACCAACCCCAGATAACCGCTAACCAGACCGTGACTGCCACCAAGAAGATTCCTAAAATTCGTCCTGTTAACAACCCCAAATCAATACATCAGTCCTCTACCAATAACCCCTGTTCTACACCTAACTCTTCCCCCACCAACCCGCCGCAGTCCCCCCAACAAATCCTGTTTCCTAACTCGCTCACCTCTCACCACCCTGACCCTCCCACACGCGCCGTTAATCCTCCCCTCACGCGTGACGACCTAGGGACCCAACTATGTTCCCCCCCTTCCCCCAGAAATACTCAGCTATTCCCCCACCAACAAAATCTCCCTTGTGACAGTTTTCCGTCAGTAGCTCCCTTCCACCCCCCCACAATTCACACCCCTAATAAACTTCAAAACCCCACACTTGACTCACCCCCTCATGACAGACAAACCCACCAACCCCAGATAACCTCTAAACAAACCGTCACTGCCACCGACACACCCCACCACTCTGATCCTCCCACACGCGCCGTTAATCCTCCCCT
Source organism: Paralithodes platypus (assembly GCA_032716605.1). NCBI lineage: Eukaryota > Metazoa > Arthropoda > Malacostraca > Decapoda > Lithodidae > Paralithodes > Paralithodes platypus. The sequence continues at coordinate 87,921,879 of CM064513.1, forward strand.
CACGCGTGACGACCTAAGGACCCAACCATGTTCCCCCCCTTCCCCCAGAAATACTCAGCTATTCCCCCACCAACAAAATCTCCCTTGTGACAGTTTTCCGTCAGTAGCTCCCTTCCACCCCCCACAATTCACACCCCTAATAAACTTCAAAACCCCACACTTGACTCACCCCCTCATGACAGAAAAACCCACCAACCCCAGATAACCTCTAAGCAAACCGTCACTGCCACCGACACACCCCACCACTCTGATCCTCCCACACGCGCCGTTAATCCCCCCTCACGCGTGACCCCCACCAAAGTGATTTTCCCCCCCTCATGCGTACCGAACACCTGCTCACCAGTCGGTCCCCCACCATCATGAGCCCAGCTAAACTTTCAACCTCCCCCTCTTCACCGTTACCCCACCCGCCCCAAATTCCACCCCCAAAGATCCCGCTCGACAAAATACCACTCCCATCCCAATCCAACCACAAAACTTTTTCCACCTTGGCTAAACCCCAAAATACTCTCTCTCTCGCCCCAAACAACATAATCAACCTCTCAACCTTCAGCCTTACTCACCCTTCCCCAAACCCCACTCACGACCACAACTCTCTACACAATTCAACCCCTCCCCAGCACCAACCTCTTCCGCAACAACAACCCCGACTCGACCTGCCCATTTCATCTTTAAAACCCCCCTATCACTACCCCCGACCGAAACCACTTAGACCCCCCCCTCCAAAACTGGCCCCGGGCCAGCTCGCCCCCAGACCCACATTCCTAACGACAAGAACTAACGGTAGATCCACCCCAATATTCACTTAAAATCAGGATTGGTAGAGGAGGTGGGTCATGCCGGCTCGTCCACAGTCCAGCCTCCCTACCACTCTTGACCTAGATTCCTAGCTTCACTTCCCATTAAAATGTATAATTTTTTCATTCATTCATTCATTCATGATGAGGATATTATTGTAATTTTTTTTTTTTTTTTTTCAATTCCTAGGCGATTGGGCATGATTCTATAAATTTACATGTTTTCCATATACTGTATATACTATATTTTTTTCCTTAGTCATACTACTTTTCTTGTTACCTACACTTTTCTGACTATCTTTTAAATTTGCTTTATACATTGTTAAACACTTTACCTCTTCTTAATTTCCTGTGTTCTTAATTATCTGTCCTTTCTTAAATTTACATGTTTTCCATATACTGTATATATTATTTTTTTCCCTTAGTCATACTACTTTTCTTGTTAACCTACACTTTTCTGACTATGCTTCTTTTTACTTCACCCTTGAGGCTCGAGGACGAGCCCATAATGAAGGAGAGGGAAGTAAAATGCCCCAGAACGAGAAGCCCACCACAGAAGCCATGAACGAACACCACACAGAAACACCAAAGGAAAGGTCCACAGAACGAAAGGACCAGCTGACCGAGCCAGCCATTTCAGACAGGCCCAAGCCCGCAGGGCTAAACAGCTCCAGGACGCACCCACTTACCTTTTCTAAACTGACCATTTTCCACACCTCACGTACACTAACCCTCTCGTGTCCTACACTCCTAACTACAAAGATGATGAACAGGAATATACATTCATATTAAAAACACCCATGCCCTGTCCCGACGTTGAGCCAATGCCAACACATCAGACAGCCATAATTATATCTATGTATGTTCTTACATCCGAGAAGTAGATGTTATATATCTTAGAAGTTAAAACACCCACGCTGTCCCTAGACCTCGTATATCATTTTCCATGACGAGTATAGATATATGTAACCCGTGCCCAGTCGCCCCTTGCATTGTTCCTCTAGTAACTAAGTCTATAATATTAACTGCCACCAGCATTGATACGACATAGCGGCACTGTCCTTGCTACAAAGATGATGAACAGGAATATACATTCATATTAAAAACATGACCTGTCCCGACGTTGAGCCAATGCCAACACATCAGACAGCCATAATTATATCTATGTATGTTCTTACATCCGAGAAGTAGATGTTATATATCTTAGAAGTTAAAACACCCACGCTGTCCCTAGACCTCGTATATCATTTTCCATGACGAGTATAGATATATGTAACCCGTGCTCAGTCGCCCCTTGCATTGTTCCTCTAGTAACTAAGTATTAATATTAACATTCCCTAACATCTTGTCTTGCCAGACTAAGCTTCTGAAGACCCATCGCCCCATAAATCTATGTATGCAATCCTTAGGTTAAGTATTTTTATCCGCCATTGTGTTCACCTTTTTCCATTTACTTTCCACAATTGTCATACGTCTTCCCCTTGCCTCCTTCGTATCCACAGCCCACACTACGCCAATTTACTTCGTGTCTTACACCTCTTACCCCAACCAGAGATTGTATAAGATAACCTGGTTACCAGTATCTGTCATAAGTACCCCGAAACAATAACTAAGTACCCCTACGAACTGCCGCTGTGGTTGGTATTTTATATTTAATAGAAAACGCAGTTCCCAGGGCCAACTAATAGTATCCATAACCCTCTGACTGATCACATAACTCTATCTTTTCCAGACTCATATACCACCCCATAGTTGCATTCCCCGGTAGCATTTGGCTAACGTATTCTACTGCCTTTTCAAACTTCCATATCAATTGTAGCCTAATGCCACCCCCACGCCCAGGGACCTTAGGGGCAAAATTTCCCTGTAGCCCTTGAACTCTCCCCCCCCTCTCATTAAGACACCCGCGCTTCTCGACTCTTGTCCGACCTAGCCTCTCTCTCATACCTCTTGAAGATCCTTGAATTGTCCGTTGCTAACGCTCTCCAACCTTTTTTATATATACTCCTATCCAGCCTACCTTCACTTAGTAGGCCAGAACAACATTAGAACTTTACTAGCCCCTTGCATGCCATCTATTCTCTTACAACACATTCACAACCCTGCACCCAATGGTCGTCGGTGCGAGGCTAGCCGCTCCGCCAGTAACTAACTTCTATTGCCATACTTCCAGATAAATGTGGCAGAGTTAGCAACCCCGTCTCCACCACATCCAGCAAACCCTACAATTAACAACCAGCCGAGTAAAACCAGCTAGCTAAGGCACCTTCGGTTTTGGTATTAAGGAAACTCACATCTGTCTCATACACAGAGGGTTATTACAAACACTGGTGATATGGCAAGCCCCTAGCCACAGCCGCCGGACGACGACTATCACAGAGAGAGGGCGCCCAGCTCCCCCTTTTTGCCCACCCGAGGAGGGAGACCCCCACCCCCGCGGAGGTATACCTGGCCCCTGTTTTGACTTTCGAGTCATTGCCAGGTAGCACAGGAATTCTTCCTATCAATGAACTAACCATGCATGACTAACACCTTTACTAACCTCTATTAACTCACAATAAACCATTTACCTTTCTTGCATGCTCTGATCACTAAATTAGCACCTCAGCTATACCATAGAATGAAGATTGAACAATCTAGAGAGACGCTCCTATCACAGCTGTCCCCATCCTCCTCGCAAAGTAGATCCAGTCTCTCTCCCCTAAATACGTCCAGTATAGCCAAAATAGTACCTCTTACTAAGGCTCAGTTATATGAAAATATAAAGGCTTCCTATAGCCCTGTGCCACAACAGTAAATACCATCTTACCTAGTCCCCATATCTATTGAGAGCTCAATTAAGTCCATAAGACTCGAGATCCCTACTGTCTACAGGGTCCAGAACCGAGCCTATAAATCTAACTCCCGCCCCCAGTCAAATCAGTTGAAAGCTAGACACCAACCAGGGGTCACTACCCTGCAGTTAATTTCTAGCTCTGCCCTTGTGTTGTTCCGGAGTGAGATCCCAGAGCCGGCAGACTCCGTGGCAGATTTGGATAGAAGGACCTGCCCACGTATTGAAGAACTTCACACATATGGCCCCCCTGGACGGCCGCGGAACCAGTCGCTAGCCCCCAACATCATGGACGCAAGATAACCAGGACCAGACCCATCAGATACTACCCAAGATTCCCTTTAGCAGTACTACATATTACTGTGCTGTTTAGAGATTCACTAATTAATATTTCTACGAAGTGGCTAAGACCTTGCCCAGTGTAATTCATACTTAACCATTCCATTTGGGACGTACTAAGGGATCAGTGCTCTTTAATTAACAGGCGACCTTGACTCTCGTAATTACCTTATTTAGATATTAAAACTCTAGTGATATCTAACGTTCGCCCACTGATTTGCGTTCTATGTATTTCTGAAACAAGGATATAAAACTTAGATCAGTACCCCCTGAGGTTACTAGAATTCCCGTGCTCTAAAATACGCGTGTCTAAATCTAGTCTGTGAACTACTACTTGTGCACTAGAGCTACCAATAATAAATCTAACAGTGAATATGAATCTATAAGTAACATTGATGGTCTTCGGTATATAAACCTGTGGAATCAAAGCCAGTGATCAGAAGATTAATACCTGAACGTTGGAAGTGGGAGACTAGGCTCCATCCAGATCCACTTATGCTAGTGTTGTTCAATTCTATTGTATTGTCTTACACAAATATTCTGCAGTGGTATATCAATAAACGTGATCATGTAACTTGCTACCATGTGTTTCTTTGTGTTCTCTATTCCTCATATCTTGTATTGTGCATGCAGCCTTATATACCCAGTCAATTTAGAACTCACATTACCCAAGTTAAACCTGTAGAAAAACAGGGCATAACAGTAATGACAGTAACAAAATTTGTCGGGTACTTCTAGATCAAGGATCTCAACGTTCCTTTATAAAGAGGTCCGTACTAGTGGGATTGAAGCACCGTATCGTAGGGGCTGAGACTCTTCGATTACAGGGCTTCACAGGGGTTACTGATAAACAAGACTACGAGATAGCGGAGATTTCATATTTCTATCGTAAAAACCGGTACTTTATGACTTGTATCGTAGTAGACACCCTACCAGAATATGTATCTGTGGGTGTGAAGAAGGTGGAACACGCATTACGTAGCAAAGGGGTTAACTTGTCAGATCCCATGGGAAATCAGAGTGAGGTGCATGTTCTACTTGGTGTGGATCATTATTATGAAGTAGTATACCCTGGATTTAAAAAGATGTGTGGTGTAATTTTAATCCCCACTAAATTTGGATACTGCATGAGCGGAAAGGTGCATACTACCCAGTCAAAGGTCCTGGTCGACACGGTCTCGATATATAGAGTCAATGTAACCGCGGCAGAGGAGTTGGGAAGGGAGGATTCCCAACCTAGTGACCCTAAGATGGCTGCCGAGTTCGACCTGGAACGACTGTGGAGATTGGATCACATAGGCATTAATCCTATGGAGACTGATTATGACTCGGAAGTTGCGCTACAAGGTTTGACGAGTCTGTGTGCTACTGTGCCTCAGACAAGCAATATAAAGTTAGTTTACCCTGGAAGAACAGTGAGATAAGCCTGCCTACCAACTATGGTTTGGCATTAGGTCGCTTGCGCGCATTGCAGCGGAAATTGTCTAACGAAACCGAGCACGCGCCAGGCGTATGACGATGTATTTCGGAGTTATGAGGATAGGGGCTTTATAGAGAGAGTCGATGTCAGGGAACCGTGTAAGAAGGGTAGGGTTCACTATCTGGCCCATCATGGGGTAAAGAAAGACAGCGTCACCACACCAATACGGGTGGTGTATGACTGTTCTGCCCACCAAGGACAACAACCCAGTCTAAATGACTGCCTGTTGACAGGTCCGTCCATGGTGTCGGACCTGTCCCAACATCTATTGCGGTTTAGGCTGGGGAAGTATGCCTATACCAGTGACATCGAGAAGGCATTCTTGATGGTCAAGCTAAAGGAGGAAGATAGAGATGTTACCCGCTTTCTTTGGTTCGGCGACATGAGCGACTCTGAAAGTCCCATCATAATATACCGTTTTCGGGTTGTACTCTTTGGGGCCACTTGCTCGCAGTTTTTGTTAAATGCCACAATCAGAAAACATCTAGCTGACACTCATGAGGACACAAGTAAACTATCTCGCGGATTATACATTGACAATTTGCAGGGTACTAGCGATAGTCAAGATGATTTGTTGTATGCATACTGGCAAGCACGCAGATTGTTTGCGGATGCACATCTATTTCTCCGCGAGTGGGTTACTAATAGTGAAGATCTTCAGAGTTTAATACAAGTGGATGGTACGGCATCTCTTAACCAGGAAAAGTCCAGAAATTTGGGGATGATCTGGCAACCTAAACATGACTTACTAACTTTTCAAACAAGGTCTTTTGCTCAGCAGACAGGAGCGGACACAAAAAGAAGTCTGTTGAGCAAAGTTGCGCAATTTTTTTATCCTTTGGGTCTAGCATTACCCGTTACCATAAGAGCTAGGATTCTAATGCAGGAAGTTTGGAGACGTAAAATAGGATGGGATGACAGTTTGCCCGAGGACCTGAATGACCAAGGGACATTGTTGTTGAATGAATATGCCATCCTATGTACTAAACCTATACCTCGTAAAGTGGCGGCGTTCGGTGACGTTACGTTACACACGTTTTGCGATGCTAGCGCCACGGCATACGGGGTAGCCATATATGTTGTTACTTCATTTGGGGCACATTTAGTTACAGCCCGGGCCAAGGTAGCCCCGGTTAAAAAGGTAACTATCCCTAAAATGGAATTGACTGCCATGCTGCTATTAGCACGTCTGGTGCAACATGTACGCGCAGCATACGAGAGCGAATTAAATATTGAAATCGTTCATGTATGGTGCGATAGTCAGGTCGCACTCAACTGGATACATAGCAAGAAGTCTCTGCCAGTTTATGTGCGGAATAGGGTAGATGAGATTAGAGCCCTATTGCCAGACGTTGCTTATCATTATGTAAATACAAAGGAAAACTCTAGTGATCTCATAACTAGGGGTATAACGGCTAGCCAGTTAATGAAGTCCGAATTGTGGTGGCATGGTCCAAAGTGGCTGCTCCATGAAAGTGAATGGACTATATGGCATGCTGATGGTGAGGGACTTCTGCCACTGGAAACAGTGGCAGTTACAGCCCAACCAAATGAGCCACCGGGTCCTATCATGAAGTGGGCAAGATTCGGTGACTATAATAAACTAGTCAGAGTTGTAGCTTGGGTGTTGCGATATGTATCCAATCTTAAGCTTAAAGTAACGGGCCAACTCTGCAACAGGGGTCACAACATTGATGCTCGTGAATTTAAAGCAGCTGAAGTAACTTTGATCAAATGGGTTCAAGTAGAAACCTTTTCCAATGAATTAGAATCCTTGAAAAGCTCGAATAAGACATTAATGCCTAATATAGTGCGTCAACTAAGGTTGCACCTAGACAATGGCCTCATCAGGTGTGAGGGTCGCCTGAAGTGGTCGGGTGTACCAGACGGCACAAACCGACCTATACTTATGCCAACAAGACATCACGTTACTGATCTATTGATCATACGTGCACATAGGGAAGTAAAACACTACGGGGTATGTCATATTATATCAAATTTACGTCTCACATGGTGGATACCCAGAGTTCGACAAGTAGCTCGACGCGTAGTGAGAAAGTGTGTAATATGCCAGAGACTAAAGGGTAAACCATATGCAACTGGACCAGCTCCACCTCTACCTGAATGCCGTGTAAAGCACGTAGAACCTTTCCAAGCGGTAGGATTAGATTACACAGGGGCATTGAAGACGAGGGAGAGTGATAAGGTTTATATATTATTGTTTACCTGTGCAACATCTCGAGCGGTACACCTAGAACTATGTGATAATATGTCTAGCGAAGAATTTATGCTGGCGTTTAGACGGTTTTGTGCCCGTCGTTCATTCCCTCAACTCATTCTTAGCGACAATGCTCCCACTTATGTCCAAGCATCAAAATATCTAAAGGATATGAGTAGTGATCCTACTATCATCACTTTTTTGGGAGAGAAGAAGTGCGAATGGAGGTTCATTCCAGTTAAGGCACCTTGGTTTGGTGGAATGTGGGAACGATGTGTCGGCATAGTAAAGTCAGGACTCAGAGCGGTTGTAGGACGTGCTCTATTAAAGAAGAGTGAGTTGACGACAGTCCTCACAGAGATAGAGGCAGCCGTGAATGATCGCCCGCTTACATATGTGTACACCGACCTGCAAGAACCACTACCATTAACGCCAGCTCACTTGCTATATGGAAAACCATTGACTGCGTTTCCATCTGATTTTCAGTCCATAGTAGAGTTAGAGGATCCCTCGTTGTACTCTGAGGTAGCGGTGTCTAAGAGATACCAGTATATATCCAGGATAATCGAGGATTTTAGGAAACGGTGGATTAGTGAATATCTGCTAGCATTGAGGGAAAGGAGTGTTACTCCCTCTGGTAGACCAACGGCACCTACAGTTGGTGAAGTTGTTTTAATTAAAGAAGATAGTCCTCGTTTATACTGGAAATTAGGCCGCGTATTGGAGGTATACAAGGGGGCAGACTCTGTAGAGCGGGTGGCGCTATTAAAGACAGCCATTGGAACTACTGTTCGTCCTATCGCACGTTTGTATGCTTTGGAGCTCGATTCCGCATTGCAATCTGAGGCTCCACCTGTTATTGCTGGGTCCGAGGATTCTCAAAGGAACGACTCACCTCTTACTGATGGTGATCATTCTCGGACCGGGACGTGTCCCAGACGCGCTGCTGCTGGCGCCGTCGACTTGTGGCGTCAGAAGATAGCCTCTGGGCAACTTTAGGTTTAAGGTGGGGTTCAGGTCTTTTTTGTGGGGGGAGTGTATCGTATAAATACGATAGAATATGACTCTTTTGTGATCTCTTATGTCTCTGTGATGTCATGATCTCTCCTACAGAACGACGTAGGACGAGTAGATCGTATATTATAAGATTGTAAATAAGTTAAGTTATAAAAGGCCTAATATGCTATTAAGCAATATTGCCATGGTCTTATGTAGTATATATAATTTATCGTATATATTAATATAATTTATCGTATAGAGCAACCTAAATGCGGTACGATAATTTGGGCTCCTGGCGGTTTGCCAAGGCAGCAAGGTGTGCTTTTGAGGTACGCCAGAGACTTCACGAACACCAACCAGTCAACATCTAATTTTTCTGCCCTCAGTTGATCGAGCTTTTGTGCCTGTAATCACAATACACATACAGCAATACACGCAGCTACACCATCACGACACTCTCATCGACATCATGACTGACTGATAGATAAGCATATCATTCATGTCCATTCCCATGTAATCATTTATTCTTTCTTTAACTTGACTCGAGTCTTGGGACCGAAGTCTCGTTCCCCATTGTCCACCACCATATTGGGTAAAACGTTCTCCCTTGCCTCATTGCCATGTGGAACTATTGGTGAGTTAATTCCTGGCTAATATTAACCCTTATAACCTTACCCTATATATACATTTATTATGTGAGACCTTTGGATATAAATTAGCTTGTTTCAGATTGAATTCAATTTAGATATAGAGTAGTTTTCATTTAGATTGATTTTATTTGATTCATTATAGCTTAGTAATATTTAACTTCCATTGATAGTTTACCACAGCCATTCTACTTTAACAACATGGGATATCTGTCATTGTTATTCGTTTTGTAGGTTTCTTAGAGGTGATAAATACTCCATGTGATGTGCAATTACAAATGAAAACAAAACACATGTCATTTGTGTTGATTTATTATATATTCAACCATTGTTTTGTGACAAAAATGGTCATTTGTATGGGAAAATGCATCAGGAAGCCTACTCATTCACTGGATCATTCAAGGAAACCTGCCAGCAGGAGGCTGTGCCACCTGTGCTACATGCACTGGTAGATATGGTGCTACATGGACCTAACATCAAGATTCAAAGGGATGGTCCTTCAACACAGTCAGCTTCGTCCATTGCACAACTCCTGAAATTCAACGGTGTCAAGCACAGACAGAAGCAGAAAAGAAGCACCTCTCCTGTGGGTACAAAGACACAAGAACATCCAGCTGTCAGACATGCCACATCACATGAAACTCCTGTGCCAATGTACATTGGCCTGATGATGCACGCTGAGACTCGCAAGAGAGGACTAGTGGACAAGCTCTTCAGCCTGGGTCTCAGTATCTCATACGACCGTGTCCTGCGCCTGTCTGCAGAGATGGGAAACCGGGCGTGTCAGCTGTTCCAAGCAGAGCAAGTGGTCTGCCCGCCAACTATGCGTGGTAGTGTGTTCACGACCGCAGCAGTGGACAACATTGACCACAATCCTAGTTCCACAACAGCAAAGGATTCGTTCCATGGAACAGGGATCTCTCTCATGCAACACCCAATGTGTGCAGATGGAGGAGTGGAGCGTGGGATTGTCATCACTGGCGGGCTTGCTGTATCAAGGACTGTTGACCATCTGCCTAAGTACTACACTGAGGTACCACCCGTTGCTTCCACTGCCTCTGTCTCAACAGTACCTGCCACCTCCGTGACATCTCTGAAACGGGACAACTTCACAGAGCATAAGGAGAAAGAGTATGAGTGGCTGGAGAACCTGAGAAGTGCGCTCGAAGCAGGAGATGTGACCACAGACGGAATCTATCAGAAGACATCATGGGCTGCATACCATGCCAGCCACCAGGAGCCAGGTCAAGCTATCATCACGCGAACTTCACTGCTTCCTCTGTTCCATGAGAATGCACACACGGTCGCAATGCTGAAACACTCCATGGATGTAGTCAGAAATTCCATTGAGCATCTCAACCCGGGCCAAACGCCAGTTGTGGCTTTCGACCATCCACTGTTTGCTCTTGCGAAGCAGATACAGTGGAAGTGGCCGAAAACACATGGGGAAGACAAACTGGTGGTGATGTTCGGAGGCCTGCATATCGAGATGGCAGCACTGAAGACACTAGGTGACTGGTTGCAGGGAAGCGGGTGGACACATGCACTCGCACAGGCAGAGATTGCTACTGCAGGAACCGCTGACTCCTTTCTTCGGGCTTCGCACGTCACACGCACAAGAAGGGCACACCAGGTCACTGCGGCTGCCTTGTACATACTCCAACGACGTGCATATCATAAGCACAGCACCAGTGCAGAAGATGACCAGCCTCCCAAGGACTTCAAAGACTGGTGCCATGAGAAAGAGAAGAGCTATCCCCAGTTTTTTGTACTGGGCAACAGTCCTGGATCTGGAACTCTCCATCCTAATCTACGTGCGATCTGTGAGAGAGGCAAATTTCAGCATGTACCTGGATGCTCTAACTGACATAGTCCCGTGGTTCTTTGCACTGGACCATACACATTATGCCCGGTGGATACCGGTCCATCTGCGTGACATGGCAGAACTTCCACAACAGCACCCAGAGATCTACAATGAGTTCAAGGCAGGCCACTTCACAGTGCAAAAGACCAAGAGGGCATTCTCAGCAATTCCTCTTGACCAAGCGCACGAACAGAATAATGCCCGTGTCAAGGGTGACGGAGGTGCCGTTGGTCTTACAGATAATCCCAGTGCTCTGAGGCGCTGGATGGTCGCCGGACCCGAGGTGGACAGAGTTATCATGGAGTTTGAGGAGGCGAACATGTATCGAAACGCCAATGAGAAGACAGGTCACCATGAAGATACACCAAGTGCACAGAAAGCATTTGCCAAAGATGTACGATCGCTTGTGGCTGTCAATGAAGAGCTGGGGAATCCCTTCGAGGAGGATAGTCAAGATGTGCTGGTCCTAGACACCAGGGATATTGGTGATCCTGCAGTGATTGAAACAGTTCGCACTGTCAAGCAGATTGGACAAACAAAGTTTGAGGCATACTCAAATAATTGCCTCATAGACAGAACCAACGCTATTGACGCTATGAAGAAGAACAAGCTCCACCTATTTGGAACGCACAGAAGACCAAAAGTGCCCAAAGGAAAGGAAGCATCTATGAAGAATGATATGGCCTTATTTGCAAGGCTCTACATCGGCTGCCAGAACCGCGATGGGAACCTGGACGAATTCTTCCGTCATGAAAATCAAGCATGTCCTCCCGCGTTATCTGATGCAGGCAAACTACACCTGGGTACCAAAAGCCAGTTGCTGGAGTGCCTTGAAAGCCTTGTTGAAGCTCAGTCTGATGCACCTGCTGTCACTTCTGTTGTCCTTGATGGCGCCGTCATCGTGCAGATGTTGAAGCCTGGCACTGCCAAGACATTTCAAGAATAAGCCCACCAAGTCTTCATCCCTTACGTCAAAGGGCAACTGCGTCGTGCTTCACGTCTCAACCTCGTTTGGGATAGCTACAAAGATGGCTCCTTGAAGACAGCGACAAGGGAAAAACGAGGAAAAGGGGTGCGATGGCGCGTGGTGAGCACCACAGCCATACCAGGAAACTGGCAGAGTTTCCTACGTGTCGACGCAAACAAAGTGGAGCTCTTCACCTTCCTGTCCGATGTGCTGGTGCAGTCCTTCCATGACGAGGCAAAGGAGCTGGTAGTCACTTATGGGGAAGCAGTGATCTGCCTTCCAAGGCAGGAAGATGAAAGCTCACTGGCTCCATGCAGTCATGAAGAGGCGGACACTCGCATCATGCTGCATGTGGCCCATGCTGCACAACATGACCACCGTCGGATTCAAGTTTGAACCGTAGACACCGACGTCGTCGTCTTGGCGGTGATGGTAGCCCAGGCACTACGATGCGTGGATGAACTCTGGATTGCCTTTGGGACGGGCAAGAACTACCGCTACATCCCTGCCCATGAAATAGCTGCCTCCCTCGGCCCACAGAAGGCACGTGCCCTCCCTGTCTTCCACGCCATGACCGGATGTGACACGGTATCAGCATTCGTGGGGCATGGCAAAAAATCTGCCTGGGCCACATGGAACTCTTTTCCAGACCTGACAGATTCCTTGGTCACCCTGACCACCACGCCAGTCAACATCCAGGATGACACACTGCACTGCATTGAAAGATTTGCGGTGCTCCTCTATGACCGCACCAGTAAAAATACGGACGTCAACGAGGCCAGAAAGAAACTCTTCGCCAAGAGGAACTCCGTCCAGCGCATCCCACCTACCTACCATGCTTTGGAACAGCATGTGAAAAGATCAGTCTTCCGGGGTGGTTATATCTGGGGGCAGGTCTTGGTCCCTCAACCCGTGCTTCCATCACCAACAAACTGGGGCTGGTAGGAAACAGAGGATGGGTCGTACGAACCGATGTGGACCACACTCCCTGAGGCTTCAAAATGCTGCTTAGAGCTGGTTTTGTGCCGCTGCAAAAAAGGCTGTAAAAACCGATGCAAGTGCAAGAAGGCTAATCTGCAATGCAGTGGACTGTGTGCTTGTGATGGAGACTGTAGCCTAGCTTAGAATGAGGAAATGCAAAGTTGCATTGTCTGTAAATGTGTTGACTTCTTGATCCAGAGAGAGCCAGTACACTTGCCCTCAGAAACTCTTATCGTTACAGACTTGTACTTGTGATGTTTTCGAAAGTTAGTAGTTACCATGCGCAGTTACCAAGAAAGTTACTTAATCCATTATTTTATTGTACTGTACTGATGTATGTGTGAACCATGTGTATGTGTCCTGGTAACATGGTAGTGTACAGTAAACCATTGCAGCTTGAAAATCAAGTCTGCAATAAATTGATTACATTTCCTGAGTTTATCATTAGCCTACCACGATTATCGATTCCCTTTTCAAATTAGAGTAAAGTATCTATTCTATAATAAACTTTTATTGACCGTAAAGCCATTGAATGTGATGAATATCATTTGACTCATGTTCTCCAATAATAGGTACTTTTCAGCGAAATTTTTCAAAAGAGCAGGCATTCACAAATCAAATAATGTCTTTTTTATCGAAAATACTTGCTCATAATATTTGGATGCGTTTTTTCCATGGTCAGTGTACTGAATTTTACACGTTACTTAGATCTAACAGAAAGACAATAACAAAAAAAGAGCATATAGCCCATTTCGCTAAAGTAGAATGGCGGCCATTTTGGAAAATGGCCGCCGTAGCTGTCCAAGGCACAATCTCGGGTGGCTCCATATCTAGAATTGTTCGGAATACATATTTCTACATGTGTACCAATTTTGGTGCTTTTATGAAAAAATTAACAATTGATATGAAATATGGGACTACGCTGCAGGACTATAAGGGAATAACAGGGAAAATAGGTGATAACTGAAGGAGGGGAGGAAAGTGGGGAAGGAGGGGAGGTAGAGGAGTGATATTTTGCATGGCTCAGGGGCAAATTTTTTGTTTTTGTTTTCGATGGTTAACCCGGCAAGCGCGATAGGCCTCACGGAAGGCTTCCTATAGGGAACGCGATAGGCCTCACGGAAGCATGACCATAAAAAAAGCCTTCCAAAAAAAAAAAGGGCCTATCAAAACAAAGGATTTTGTCTCTAGGTGAGATAATTCCCCTCTAGTACTCATCCATGCGTTTCTCACCCCTCCCCCTCCCCTCCTTCCCCACCTTATTCCCCCCTCCCTCCCCCTCCTCAATTATCACCTATTTTTCCTCTTATTATCATCATTTATCGGTTATTTTTCTCTCCCGCGATAATGTAGCACAAGTGGGTTGCATAAAAGATCGTTATGCAACACCCAGACACCGGCACACACCGCCCCCGCTCGTCTCAGTTGACTCCCAGACAGCGAGAGGGGAGGGCTGCCTGTGGCTCTCTCTCGCCTGAGATTATGACCGGGTGGCCAATATCTTCGTTTTTCACCACCCAAATGCTTTTCCCACTTATTTTAGCACTCTTGAAGGTTCATATATACATCATATATGTAAAATAAAAGCATACCGAAAACAAATAATGCTTTATATTGTAAATATAACGAATTCTGTCAGAATCCAGGGCTAGAAATGCACAAATAACTACCCTAGCCCCTAGGTCTATTTCGCGCTTGTAAGGTTAAAGTTGATTTTTTTTTCTCTGACTCTCAAGAGTCTTCCCGCAGTCCGCTGGGAGAACTCTTAAGAGTCTTCCCGTAGTTCCCGGGTTAAGGAAGCCATACTAGCGATCTGAGAGCAGATTATGAGAAGAGAAATGCTTAAGAAATTTGGAAGCAAGAATAGTTTAAAAAACTTTAGAAAGACAAGAGATAAGAGCAATTGGACGATAGTTGGAGGGTTGAGAGCTGTCACCCTTCTTTGGGACAGGTTGAATGTGAGCAAAATTCCAGCATGAAGGGAAGACGTTAGAGGATAGACAGAGACGAAAGAGTTTGCCTAGGCAGGGAGTCAGCACGGAAGCACAGTTTTTGAGAACAACAGGAGGAACACCGTCCGGACCGTACGCCTTATTAGTGTTAAGCCCAGAGAGGGTAGAAAGTACATATTTAGAAGAGATTAGGATATTAGGCATAAGTAAGAGAGAGGAGGGCGGAGAGGGAGGAATAGCACCGGAATCATCCAAGGTGGAGTTTCTAGCAAAAGTTTGAGCGAAGAGTTTAGCTTTGTCAGAGGAAGAAGTGATGGTTGTGCCATCAGAGTGGGAAAGGGGAGGGAAAGACGAGGAAGAGAAATTGTTGGAGAGGTTTTTGGCTAGATGCCAGAAAGCTTGGGAAGAGCTAGAGTTGGATAGTTCAGTGCATTTATTATTGATGAAAGAGTGTTTGGCAAGTCGAAGAACAGATTTGGCTTGATTCCGGGCAGAAACATAAGAAGAATGAGAGTCTTGAGTTTTAAGGCGTCGGTACCGTTTGAATGCTTCCTCCTTATTGCGGACAGCAGTAGAACAGGCGTGAGTAAACCAAAAATGTTTAGCATTAGTCTGAGAGAAAGAGAATGGAATGTATGCTTCCATGCCCGATAGGATTACCTCGGTAATGCATTCAGCACTCTCCGAGGGTCCTCGGCCACGGAAGCAGAAATTATTCCATGGGAAATCAAAGAAGTACTGCCGGAGAGCCTCCCAGTCGGCAGCGCCAAAGTGCCACAAGCGCCGCCGGCTAGGAGGATCGGGTGGCCGTACTGGAGAGATAGGACAGGTGACAGAGATATGTTTATGGTCGGAGGAGCCCAAAGGAGAGAAAAGATCGCCAGTATAAGAAGAAGGGTTAGAAGTTAGAAACAAGTCAAGAATGTTGGGCCGATCTCCGATGCGATCCGGGATACGGGTGGGTTGCTGAACTAACTGCTCTAGGTCATTTAGGATAGAAAAGACGTAGGCTTGTTCACCAGGTGGATCAGTAGTGTGAGAGGAGAGCCATTGGCGGTGGTGAACGTTGAAATCTCCTAAGATGGAGATTTCTGAGAAAGGAGAAATGGATAGAATGTGTTCCACTGTAGAGTTTAGATAGTCAAAGAATTTGGGAAAGTTGGTAGAGTTAGGGGAAAGATAGACAGCACAGAAATATTTAGTAAGAGAATGACAGGAAAGTTTGAGCCATAAAGTTGAGAATTCAGAGGAGTCGAAATCGGGAACACGAGAGCAAGTGAGTTTGTTGTGCACATAATTATGCACAACATCCGCCTTTGGCTTTGAAACTAGGATAGAGAAAGTAGGAGGATACAGAGAAGGGGCTGCTGGATGTTGCTACAGACACCTGAGTTTCGGTGAGGAAGAGAAGATCAGGTTTGTAGGAGGAGAGATAGTGCTCAACAGAGTGAAAGTTAGGGGAAAGTCTGCGAATGTTGCAGAAATTAATAGAAAGAGTAACAGGCCGAGGTCCAGGTAATTGTGTGGGGTCGTCAGGGGATGGTCGGTCGGGTGTGGGGGCATTTATGGTCCCCCCCCCCCCCCCCGGGGGCTCCGGGGCTGGGCTAGAATTCATCATGTTGTTTTTTTAAACTTTGGTGTGGAGGAATGAAGTGTGGTGTGCATGTTTAGTGTAGTGAAGTGGATAGGAGGAGGAGGTGTTTGTGAGAGCTAGCTGGATTGCTCTCAGTGTAAATGAGGCACAAAGAAAATCAGTAAGAGAGGCCAAGCAAATGAAACAGGAGTTCCAGCGACTCTTTATCACATGCCTATAACCTCACCGGGGTCTAGCCCTGATCGATTGGTGCCTACAATATAGGAATAGAAATGTTTCTGTTCGAATCCGAGACCGACTCTTATAGAATCACGCAGACGATTCCTGGAAGGGGCTTATTCAGCCTGTGTTTCCAGCTTTAAATTGCTTGTGTGTACAAGTGTAGTGTGTGTGAAGTGCATGTTGAATGTCGCTGTACTGTTGGAGTGTGGTTGTGAGTGTTGTCTTATAACCAGTGTAATCAGATCTATCATGCTGATCATATGCTAGCTTTTATATTGTAAATGCGACACTGGACTACCACATCTCTGATGTCTGCCATCACATATGTATGATGTGTGATATGCGCCAAAACAGCGCCCTACACATTACAAATTAAGATAGAGATCGAGACAGAGAGGGGTTGAGAAGGCATGGGGAAGAATGTCAAAGACATTCAATCAGCGAGGATTGAAATTGCAGCCTCCCACATGCAGGGTATGCGTGCTACCCAGCCTCCTTCCTGGCTCCTACACAGTTTATCTCCATGGATGGGACATCATATAATATGTCCACTTACTCTTAATTGTTTCCTATGTAACTGCTAGAAGAACAGAGACATGTTGCCTAGTGTATTAGGAGGCCCACTTTAATTGTCTCATCTTCCCTGGGAATAGAACACTAGCTGGTTCTCTCGGCTGCGGACCAAGCGCATTAACCCCTTTTGTACCGGCAATGTCTGTGTAACTATATTCTAGCTACTATTAGACGATTTTATTCAGTTTCAAAAGGGCCTCCATCAATTAACAGGCTTCAAAATATCTCACTTAACCCTTTTTACTACCACAGATCCTTCTTAAAATGCACAGAATCCTCTAAATATAGCTAGAGTAAAATAAAAAGACGTCACCGGTAAAGAAGGGGTTAACAAAAATAGGCTGCAGGAGTTGTAGAAGAAAGATGAATTGACCTTATATGTGTTGTTAGCATTTATCCATATTGGGTGATGTTGATGGAGATATAAACAATTACCCACTATACTAGCCTACCGATACCAGGAGAGTTAGGGAATTAAGGCATATTGGGTGATGTTGATGGAGATATAAACAATTACCCACTATACTAGCCTACCGATACCAGGAGAGTTAGGGAATTAAGGCATATTGGGTGATGTTGATGGAGATATAAACAATTACCCACTATACTAGCCTACCGATACCAGGAGAGTTAGGGAATTAAGGCATATTGGGTGATGTTGATGGAGATATAAACAATTACCCACTATACTAGCCTACCGATACCAGGAGAGTTAGGGATTAAGGCATATTGGGTGATGTTGATGGAGATATAAACAATTACCCACTATACTAGCCTACCGATACCAGGAGAGTTAGGGAATTAAGGCATATTGGGTGATGTTGATGGAGATATAAACAATTACCCACTATACTAGCCTACCGATACCAGGAGAGTTAGGGAATTAAGGCATATTGGGTGATGTTGATGGAGATATAAACAATTACCCACTATACTAGCCTACCGATACCAGTAGAGTTAGGGAATTAAGGCATTTTCTTTATTATTTTGCTTCGTAGACCTCCATCAAGCTTTAAAAATACCCCCAGGACCCCCCTTCGAGATAAATTTGTAAATTTTTCTGTAGAAAAATATGTTGGCCGAAGGCCGGCTCCTCCTCAATTGCAGGCTCGCTATCACTCACCAGGAAAAATTTCACACCTAAATGGCACAAACGGTCTAAGAAATTGATGAAGAAACAGGGCGAAAGGTCTTAAAATAGCCAACATAATGGAGCGAGCATCTTAAAATCTCAAAACATGAGGGAGAAGGGGGTCCAGAAAAAAACCCTTCATAGGGTAGCTTGTGTTATATATTCATGTTGTCCGAAGGGCCTAGATTGCCAAATGTAAACTTTTAGATGGTCTCAATGATCACAAATTCAGACAATAATCACCAATGGGAGCAGAAAGAGAGAGAGAGATTCTAGTCAAAATCAACAGTTCATCTCTCTCTCTCTCTCTCTCTCTTTCTGTTATATCCTTGTCTTCCACTTTAATATACTTGAGGTTCTGCTGTCTACTATAGAATTAAGTCTTGGCCACCTCGTTTGGATCGCAAGGTCCGTGTGGTCAGTGTATCTATGTAAATATATGTAAATCAATGGTCCCTGATCTGGTATTGTGAATGATTAAGGGGGGAGGGTTCGTTTTTTGGGACCCTCTTCTTCCTCATGTTTAGCCCCATTAGTTTTCAGATTTTAAGATGTTCGTTCCATTAGTTTGGCGATTTTAAGACCTTTCGCCCAATTTCTTTATCAATATTAAGACTTTTCGTGTCATCTAGGTGTCGATTTTTTCCTGTCATTTTCGGGAATCGATCGAAAAATGTACACATTTATCTTGAAGGAGGGTTTTGGGAGTGTTATTGTTTATGCTTGATGAAGGTCTAGGGAGAAAACTAAAAAAAGGATACAAATATACTGTATATAAATTAGTAAATATACTGTATACGCCCATGCTGTACTCACATAGAATTTTTTTTTGAGAAATATTTGCTTAAACTTTTCTTCTGCCTAGTAGGCTATGACCAGGGTTGAATCTTAAACAATGTTTATAAATACATAAATATTGCATGTACGTATTGTATGTATTTACTCAGGCACATACCCCATAACTGTGGGTGGCCGACTCGAGACATAGCCCGAACAGAAACAACATTTAAAGTTCCAGTTCGTAGGGTCCGGGACCACTTTCGCGCTCTCTCACCCCTTACTCTGTCTCGTCTAGTAGGTGAATTATACAAGGGGAGGAGGATTCCTAGCCTCCTGCCCCCAGAATATATATATATATATATAATTGGGTGCATGGTCTTTCTTTCAATGAGAAGAAATTATTGTGTGATGAAAGAACATAAATATACAACTTAGCAATTATATAAGGACAATAATAATTATCTCTGTCAAAATTGTCAAACCATCTTTATTTAACTTCAAACACTCTAAAGGTAGGTCTTCAGAAACTCGAACCTTATTTGTATAATTTTGTATTGAAAGTCAAATCATAAATCCTTCAGTAACTTGATGTCTTATTAATCTTGCTAACATTAGACGATTTTATACAGTTTAGGAAGGGTTTTGAGTAATCCAAGGGGTAAACGTGATTTCAATTAACCCAATGGCACTCGCAGATCCTTTCTAAACTTAATGCAATCGTCTAATAATAGCTAAACTTAAATAAAAGCATGCAACATGATATACTGAAAGCGTTAGATTTTATTCTACGATTTGAGAAGCATGGTTTCTAGTATATGTGTTGTTTAGGTCAACAGTTTGCCTTGTTGGATTCCAATTGATCTTGTCAAAAAACCAAAAAATCTTCGGTGGATTCTGATAAATTGTCAGGATGATTTGTTTACCATACTGGAACACGGTTAATCTTGCCAAAATGCCAAGAAATCTGAACTGGATTCTGATAACTTGTGAAGCCGATGGGGTCGGTTTAATCTTGTCAGGATGATCCGAGTGTTGTTTTGGATTTCGGTGAAGCTTGTATTACACGACTGCCTTTTCCCTCAAAGCTCTATCAGTACATTTGGTCTGGCAGTGTACGAGTTATATTTTGAAAGTAGTTTTGTAACCTAATACAAACCTAGTTTTTGAAAAGTTCTGGTAAAAAGTTAGTCATCAAAATTTGGTGATAAAAGCTTTCGTGTGATACCCGCCATAAATCTTGTCAAGCTGCTGCGATCTACCACCCATACCCACTACCATAGCTGGGCTGCCTGTGGTAGCTGGGCTGTTGGTAGCTGGGCCGTTGGTGGTAGCTGGGCTGTCGGTAGCTTTGCCTTTCATAGCTGTCGTCGTAACCATAATTATTTCTACGGTGGGGATCTGCGACAGCTAAAGGGTTCGGAGCTGCCTCATTGGGAGCCACGATCGAGAGATTCAGCATCACAAACACCGCGAAGATCATAAAACGCCACACAGCCTTCAGGGAGAAAATAAAATGCATTAATACCAGCTCGTCTGACGTTTTGGGGGAGTTATAGTGGGGTTGTTGAAGCTACGCTCAACGTCTGTTCTTCTTGTTTGTTGATTAGAGGGCTGTGTGGGCAAGCCCAATTAACCCTGCCGGAGACCATCACAGGTACGCAATCACAGGCGGCCCAGACGAGCCGAACGCCGCAGGAAGACTTTGGTGTGCTGGAGCACCCAGACACGGAGGGCCAGGTCCAGTCCACCGCCCTCCAACAGGACGGGGAGGGTAAAGGTGGAGACCCCCAGGGAGCGGAGGCTGCAGCGGAGGAGGGTCCTATGGGAATAGAAGCGAGGGCAGTGAAGCAGGAAGTGCTCTACCGTTTCATCCACCGTCCGGCACCACGGGCAGAAAGGGTCAGGCACCAGTCGCAGACGGAAGAGGTGAGAGGCCAGTCCAACATGACCTATGCGGAGACGGACCAGGGCAGTGTCAAGGGGGCGGAGGGGGGAGCGGGACCACGGGTGAGGGGAAGAACAGCTTCTACTGACCAAGAGCGGTGCGGGAGAGCTCACCTCTGAGGGAGGCATCCCAGAGCGTCCGGCATTGGGCAAAAGCTAGCCTGGCAACTGAGGAGGGAGGGGTTCAAGGGCAGGGGAGGAGTGTGCAAGGGAAGCCGCAGCACGAACAATGACGTTCTCGATCTCGATCTCGATTGATAATGTGTAGGGCGCTGGACTTGCGCATATCACACATATAAGGGTATTAGGGTGGAGGATGGGGGGTCAGGATATAGGATGGGGGGAGCTAAGTGGAGGGTTTATGGTGTGCGTGTAATGTGGGCGAAATGTTAGTTTATTGTGTGTTTGAATGTGTCTAGTGTAGGGCTATTTATTGTATCTTCTGGGAGACTGTTCCAATCCCGTATGGTTCGTGGAAAGAATGAGTGTTTGTAGAAGTCAGTATTAGTGTGGTATGTTTGGTACTTATGAGAATGTGTGTTACGAGTGTTGCGGGTGTTTGAGTTGTGTAGGTATTCATATTTTTTAATGTCAATATAATTGTGTGTGATTTTATACATTACTGTGAGTCTGTGCCTGAGTCTTCGTGTGTTAAGGGTTTCCATGCTTATTTGATTTTTGATACGGGTTGTGATGCCTGGGGTTTGCGTGTAATTGTGTGTGATGAACCTGGCTGCTTTTGTGTTAATTTTTTCAAGTGTATTAATGTTAAATTGAGTGTATGGATCCCATACTGCGGCGCAGTACTCCAGTGTTGGGCGAACAAGGGTGTTATAAGCTATGTGTTTGATGTCTCTTGTACAATTGTGTAAATTCCTCCTCTAAGAACCCTAGTGTGCGGTTTGCCTGACTTTGTATGATGAATGTGGGTGTTGAATCTTAGGTTGGTGGAGAGGTGGACGCCAAGATATTTGTATGAAGGAACTGATTCTAGTGGTTGGTTGTGTAATGTGTAATTGAAAGTGATGGGTGATCGGGAGCGGGTAAAGCAGAGAAGTTTACATTTATCGGGGCGGAAAGACATCTGCCAGGTTACCCCGGATACCAACATGGGAGGGAACCCACTGAAAATGGAGGGAAAACCCGGACTGCCCAAGGGAGCAAAGGAGAGAATGGGCCTGAAAGACAAGGTAGCAATGAGACACCGGGTGCTGGGAGCTGAGGAGGGCAAGGGAGGATAGTGAATCTGAGAAAACTACTATTGACTGTGGGGGGAGGAAATCACGAATGAAAAGTAAAGCTTGAAGGATGGCATATAATTCTGAAGCAAAAACTGAATGGAAACCGGACAGCCGCCAAGCCCGACAAAGGGAAAGGTGCTCAACATAAATGGCGGCAGTAGAGGACAGTGGGGAGGAGGTGTGGGAGCCATCCGTGTAAATAGGGAAGTGAGTACTATAGCGGAGGGAGACAAGGTCTAGGAAAAGGGAGGGAACATGGGAAGGGAACATGAAGAGCAAGGTGGAACATAGAGGAGAGGTCGGACCAGGGTGGGAAAGGGGAGACGGAGGGGGTAGGGGAAGGGGCAAGGAGAGGGAGGATGAGGACAGGAGGACACGGACGAGGAAAGGGGAACGGGAGCGGAGAGGCCAGGAAGGAGCATGACGCAAGACGGGGGCATGAGAGATGAGGAGGCTATAAGGATGAGCAGGTGAGAATGACAGGGCACGATGGAGGGTGATGACGTTAAGGTGATGACGGTCCATAGCATTACGAAGCGTTTGTTGACGTTCTTTAAAAAAAAAAAAAAAAACAGCTTGCGTTCGCTTATACGATGCCAGGAGAGGAATGCTTCTTTATTAAACCCTCTAAGTAGCATATTATGTGAATGTTTCTTAAACTAATGGAACTGAAATTGTGTACATCGACTTCCAAACCGATCTGATGATCTCTGAACTTTGAAATAATTGTAATAGTTTCGAAATCTGACCTTGATCATTATAACGGAATGAAGGTTCTTGGTACGATGTTGCCAATGTAGCTGCTACCGCTAGATCCAGCGAATCACTTCCATCACTTCCATCTAGCGACATCAAGATGTGATTAATTCTAGCGATATTCAAGTTAGTTTCCCTATTTTAAGGAATTGGAGAGATGTTTGGATTGTTAAAGATTATTCTAGATACTTCAACATATGTTTTCGAGTGAAATACACATTTTTAGTGTCTGATGACTATCTAGCGATTTGTCAATGCTATTCTAGCATACATTTGTGATTTAGTTTATCTTGCATTTTTGTCTAAATTTGCCCTATTTCTCCAGAAGACTTCCTACATGGTATAGTGTATTGTTCTAGTGATAATTAAATATTATATAGGGCTATTTTAAGTTGGCTGATGAATATGAAGCAGTAATATGCTGGACGATGAGAACACTGTATGTAAACATGTCTCGGATATCACTGATAATTTTTGGCATTTTCTGCCAAATGCCCAATGGCTTATCAGTGGTGGTAACACAAAATGCAGCTATTACCTTCAATTTGTGAAGCTTTATTCATACAGTATTCGAACCCATGAAGCAAATTGATTGAGCACCTATTGTAAATACTGTAAAATACATTGATGTTCAAACATTTATGACAAAATAAAGTAATTGAGGTGATGGTAATCTACTGATTGTGTTCATCCCCTAGACTTTCCTATTTAAACTAAACTGTGTAATATCCCGGTAAATATGAGAAATTTCCAAAACCGTCACATTTCTTACAGTTTCTTACAGTAGATCCTCTGGAAAAAGGCAAACTATGCCTGTGTATCCAGCTCAGTACCAGTACTTGCACTGCTGCGGTCGTTCACGGTGTTGGCGGCGGCCGTAGCAGACGCAACATTTTTACTATTCTGTATTTTTATTTTACAATCAAACTTCAAATCTTGTCTTCCCCATGCTTTATCAAGATTACTTTCAAACTCCCTTATTGATTCGGAATCGACTACATACTGGGGCAGTGCGTTCCACTCATTTACCACTCTATCACAAAATGAGTTCTTTGCCTTCTCAAGCCTATTTCTTTCTTTGTAAATTTTCTTAGAGTGTCCTCTCGTTCTTGTTCCCTCCCACATCAAGAAGATACCTTCACACACATCCTCATCGTACTTTCCTGACACTATCTTAAAAGTCTCTATCATATCCCCTCTCTTTCTCCTATATGCCAGTGTCGGAAGCCCCAGTGTCCTCAACCTCTGTTCATAGCCCGCGTTCTTCAACGTTGGTTGGTTGCTAGCTCTCCTCTGCACTTTCTCCACTGCTTCTATATCCTTTACCATATATGGAGCCCACACCTGGTTCGCATATTCCAGGTGCGGCCTAACCAGCGCTGTATAGAGATTCCTGAAGATTTCTTCGTCAAGTGACACAAATGTCCTCCTTATCAGCCCTACAATTCTATTGGCTTTGTTTATCTTTTCCGCTAAATGTTCTGAGAAATTTAACTTATTGTCTATCACTACTCCTATATCCTTTTCTGCATTCACTTCCTCCATCGCTTCATACATACTGTATCCTACCTTGTCTATCTTGCTGGTCCCAATCCGCATGTACTTGCATTTTTTTGGATGAAAAGGCATTAACCAATGCTCAGACCATCCCTTCATGCCCTCCACATCTCCTTGAAGCAAACCCATATCTTCCTTACTCCTCACTCTTCTATACAGTTTAGTGTCATCCGCATACAGGTATACCTCACTTCCATTAGTTATAACTTCAGGCAAGTCGTTGATAAATATAACGAACAACAGTGGTCCCA
This sequence comes from Paralithodes platypus, assembly GCA_032716605.1. Taxonomy (NCBI): domain Eukaryota; kingdom Metazoa; phylum Arthropoda; class Malacostraca; order Decapoda; family Lithodidae; genus Paralithodes; species Paralithodes platypus. The sequence continues at coordinate 87,947,006 of CM064513.1, forward strand.
ACACAGATCCCTGAGGTACCCCACTTGCAATTTCCCTCCACCCCGAGCCTATTCCATTCACCAGTACCCTCTGTCTCCGATCTTTCAGGAAGGCTTCTATCCATTTCACACATTTCTCCCCTATATTATAGCTTCTAACTTTCTCGATTAACCTTTTATGTGGGACCTTATCGAAGGCCTTCATAAAATCGCAATATACCACGTCTATTACATCACCATCTTCTAGAATTTGCATCCAATCATCTACCACCTTAATTAGCTGTAGTACCGTCGACCTCCCCGGCAAGAATCCGAACTGTCTCCCACTGAAAAGTTGGTTTGACTTCATATGATCCATTATTCCTTCTCTAATTACCGTTTCCATTAGTTTACACACAACACTTGTCAAACTGACTGGTCTATAATTCCCTGGGTAATTTCTCTTTCCCTTCTTAAATATAGCTGTTATGTTCGCCTCTCTCCAGTCCATCGGGATTTGTCCTGTATTACACGATACCTCAAATAACATTTTCAATGGCTCTACTAACATCTCCCCTCCTTCCTTTATGATTCTTGGGTGTATCCCATCCGGTCCCGGTGACTTACTTCTGTTCATTTTTTCTATAGCCCTTCTTATTCTAGCATGGGAAAACTCTATTAGTTCTAGTGCCGGTGCCTGTTTGATGGGAATAGTAGGCACTGCATCCTCCGACTCCACTGTTAGTACCCCCCAAAGTATTTCCCCAGCACCTCTGCTTTCTCCTTATCAGTCTCCGCTCTACTCCCATCATTCAACCCCCCTACCAGCTCTGGGATCCCTACTCTTCTTGTTAACTTTTCCTGAATGTACTTCCAGAATATTTTTGGATTATCCTTCACATTTCTAGCTATCTCTCTCTCCCTCTCCTTCACCCCCCTCCTTGTTTCCCACCTTATTTTATTGTTTATTTGTCTGCGTTCCAGATCCACTTCCTTAGCCTCTATACTAGACCCCCTGTTCTTTTTTAACAATTTTAATCTTTCCCACAATCGTTTCTTTCTTCTAATCAATATCCAAAGCTTTCTTTTCATTGGCAATTGTAAAGTATATATGTAATATATGTAATAGTAAAGTATATAATTTTATTATTGCTAGGTCTATTCATTCTGAAATTATGAAACACCCTGTATATAGCCTAGGCCTATTGTTCCATGATAGGCATCTGAAAAACAGTTCATCCCACTACACAGGATCTTATCGAATTAAACAATGTAGGCCTACACTATTTAAAAAAAAAAAAAATTTAATTGATAAACTTAGAGAATTTAGGGTTACGGTGCGACGCAACAAACAGTTGTTTACAGTATTTAAAAAATCCGGAATTCGAAGCTAAATGATCTTGGTTAAAGGGCTGTGACGATCATGACAATGTTGCCAGATGCACACATCAGTAATGTGACAGCTAATCTTCACAATGTTATATTTTGTGGAGTATTATAGCTTATTTTTGTTACACTTACTACTGTATGAAGAGCCTGTGTTAGTCTCTTGTGCTCCCTAGAGATCCTATAGTTGTTGTTGTTGTTGTTGTTGTTCCCTAAGCTGCCTGGCCGAACAGCCCTGAGTCCCTGAGGAATTTTAAGGCCATGGCCACGATCGGGCTTTCCCACAGAGCTCTCATTGAGTGTAGATTGTGTTTTTGGCGTAAGTGGTTGTGTGAAATGCAGTCTTCTATGATGTGTTTAATGGAATGGGGTGCTATGTTACATCCCGGGCAGGCGTCGACAACGGAGTCATCCAGTCTCTTCTGATAGCTCAGGAGAGCTGGATGGTGTCCGCATCTCAGCCTGGCCAGGTGGACTCTGTCCTCGCGAGGAAGGGAGGATTCGGAAGGATGGATTTCGGGAGGTGCATGCAGCTGCGTGTTGTCTGTGAGTGAGTGGATGGATCGGCGAGAGATATGAGTATGGATGTGCTTCTGGAAGTTGGTTCGGGGTGGGTAGGGAGGGAGAGAGGACAATAATTGTGTGTGATACCGTGTGCTGGGTGTTGTTTTGATATTTCTTGGTGTCTGTGGGTGTGTTGCCATGTAGTTTAGTGGGTGGTCTTGGTTCGTGGAGGCTGCTGCCAGGAATTGAGTGCCTCTCATGTCCAGATGGTCTTTGACTTTGAGGATTTTGGTTTCTTGATGTAGGTGATCTGTGGGTGCAGTAGCTGTGCATCCTGTAATGATCTTCAGGGCTTTGTTTTGAATAGTCTGTAAGGTCTTATGATGTGTTTCAGCTAGGTTAGAAGCCCAGGCTGGGCTTGCGTATTCCATCACTGATCTTATGTATTGTTTATATACTGTGGTGGTAGTTTCTTTGTTGTGTCCAAATTTTGTGTGAGCAAGTGACCTGAGGGCGTTAAGTCTGGGTGTCAGTTTCTTTTTAATGTTTGTGGTGTGCTGTTTGAATGTCATATGAGTATCATATGTTACTCCTAGGATTTTGGGTGTGTGTGTATGTGTTAGGGGTGTGTTGTTTATGGTGAGTTGAGGGATGTATTCGTGTTCTCCTGTCCAGCTTGTGAGCAGGGTTGCGGTGGATTTGGCTGGGGCTAGATTAAGTCTGCTTGTAGTGCACCAGCCATGTAGTGTGTTGAGATAGGGTTGAAGGAGATCTGTTGCTCTATAGTTATAGTTAGTTAAAACACACTCACTTCCCTACTATCAACACAGACACTCACTCACTTCCCATACTATAGGATCTCTAGTGCTTCCAAGACTGGAGTACTGCTGCCAGCTATGGTCAGGTCAGGTGAAGGTATTGAGGGATAAGCCTGTACAATGGCACCTCATAGCTACTTTCTACTGTTCCTATTTTTCTGAAGAGTGTTGAGAGGGGAGAAGGGGTGTTGGAGAGAGAGGAAGCTGTTGGAGTGACTTTGTTATGCGTGTTATTAGTCTGTATACGTTGTCAAGGTGTCCCCCGACTGGGTGCGAGCTTGTGAAACACGCTACCATGCAGCTACCATACCCACTATTATTCCGCCTTGGCTGGGATCGAACCCAGGTCAAGTAGATTCACACGTGAGCATGCTCTCCACTAAACCGCCGCGGCTCCACACAAAATACAGGAAATAGCTGTCCTAGAAGCCCTCAAAGATCATTCACCACCAAATCCAGCCAGCACTTCAACTACTGAGAAAGACTAACCCAGTACTTAATACTGTAGGCCTACTCCCTGCAGAGGAGTAGGGAGTGCTATAGTTATATACAGTATATATATGTGGAAGATCCTAGAGGGCAGAGTAGGCTACCAAATGCAGGGATCACAGTTATAACCACCATCCAAGATTAGGCTGTTGATTGTGAAGGATGTCGTCGGTACTGAAATAATAGAAAAACAGCTTGCCCAACATCCACTGCCACCACACAATGACCGAGTGGTGAAAGGACGAGTCAGGGATATACTGAAGATACCCATCTATTCTGGCATCAGAGAAAACGTACCGCCACCACAGAAAACTATTCAAGATCCTCTCGCAAGGCAGACAATTATATACCCCAGCAAGCTCGAATACGTGATAATAATAATAATAATTCTTAAAGCTTAGCGCATGCTAAGCCAGCTAAGGATAGCCCAATAAGGCCGATTAGGCATATTTCCATTGGGGTCCTGTACTACTTCCCCATCCCCTTGCTCATGACGGACGGTAATGACTCGGTGCTTGTGAAAAATCTTTAATGCGCCGAGCGTGGGTGCAATCCTGGGCCTGTGACCACTTCCTCGCCGATTACACATATCCTGCAACATTCCAAACCTACAAACTTGCAACCACTGTCCGCTCCATCTACCTCCAGCCTACAAACCACACAAGCAGCCCCAGAAACCCGAAGGCCACATATAAAGGACAAAAGCCCTGAACAGGTGAGGCCCCCAGCACCAAACACTTCAAACAACAATTGCCAGTCTTGCAGACCATGCACACCTCCCTTCACCAAGCCCAAGCGAACCACGCAAGGCCAAGACAGCAGGGAAAAATGGGAAAAGCAACTCCCCCAACATCCAAGGCCAGCAAGCCTTTTTCTTTCTCTGCCCACCACACCTCCAAGCCAAAAGGAAACAACCACCAATCGATCAAGAAGTACAAGAAGTCACTACCATCCGAAATAACACATTCTCGAACCCCAGGAAAGAATGTATTCATCAACATGAACAATCATGAAGTACAGAATAATAAGAAAAGTAGAAAGAAAGACGACGCAAGAAAATGCACCATGGCATACACAACAGAAGTCTAGGTGTCCTTCTGCCTCTCAACCTCACCACTGCCATGAAGAAGAAAATCAAGAAGGACTACCTCAGGTACCCCGTACCCCATCTCCAGGCGACAAGGAAACAACCACCATATGAACAAGCCTACGTCCAGGCGCCTTAACCGCGCAACCACACCATCACCAGGACGTTGAGAAAAGGAATGACTACTGCAGGAAATTTTAAAGTCATTAGGCCTACTCAGTTGGAAAGCTGTTCTTGCCATCAATGGACGTCTTCTTCTTCTTCTTCTCTTTTTGGAGCTGCTGTTCTCGCTTGCGTGGGAACAGCTCGCCTAGTTATCGGCTATTTCTCCAGAAAAAGCTATAGCTAGATTAAGATATAGTTTAGAAAATTAGTAGTCATAGTGTAATGTATTAGTATACTATTAGTATACCTTCAAAGAAAACTGATGTAAACTATAAGTAACTGAAGGTAAGGATCCGACACCCTACAAGAAGAATTGAATCCCTTATTTATAGCTGTCGAATCCTTTATACGGAATCCAATACTATTATGATCAATGTTATGCATCAACAGTTTATTGTTTATACTCTGTGCTCTGCTCCCGCCTTTGTACAGTAAAGATGTAGTTTGCCTCACAGTATCATTTATCCCCTCTATTGACAAGTTTGCGACGAGTTGGGATAGTATGGCCTACATGAATAACATACTGTATATGGCAGATAAGAATGACGGCTTCTGTATGATATAACCAACACTGGTATCTTCATATTACAGGTGAGTAATGAAAACACAACACATAGAAGGGATAGTTAAAGGAAAGTAATGAAGGAAAAAGCTTAAGCGGAATACTTTCTTTGTTTTCATCTCCTTACTATCCCTCTTCCCCACCTCGATCTTTACTGTTTAATCTCATTATCTTCCTCCCCTCCTCCGATCACCTTCTCCCCCCTCACCCTATTCTACTCTATTTATTTTTCTCCTCTGCCACACCTGCTCCAGGAAGCTTTTCACTACTTTCATTCTTTTCTCCACTTCCTCGTCTCCCGGCCCCCTCTTCTGTCCCTAGACCTAACACAAACTTTACTCCATCATTCTCCTCTTCTTTTTGTTCTTCCCATTCCCTCTCCTCCACCAACCGTTTAAACTCTTCCTCCAACCTATCTCTCTCCCCGTAATACCACTGACACTCTGTCACTATATGTTCTATCGTCTCCTCCACTCTCCTCCCTCCCACCACACACTTCAGACACTCTTTCACTCCCCCATTCCACCTCCATGTTCTTCTATTTGTCTCCAATGCCCCTGCCCTAGCCTTAACCTAAGACGTGCGCATGGGAGGTATGAGACACCACACTCCTGTGCACACGTATTTGAGCTGTTCCCATCACTAACATCGTTATTTTACCATAAATGGCATTAATACTTATCCATATGCGCCTATTATAGGTTGATTATAAAGGTATTAACCTGTTACACCAATAAAACAAGTGGAAACAGCGTTTGGATGGTCAAAATCGGCGATACAGGCCGGGAGTTACATAATGTATGGCTGAGGCAACCTCCCTCCCCTCCACTTTTCCCCACGTTTGGAGAGAGACTGTCGATCGATACTCTCTCTCTCTCTCTCTTGCACTCGCTTGGTAACAGTGATGACAATGCCCTGCTTGCAACTCGCTAATGTTAGCACGAAAATAGATCACAGAATAAGGGAATAACAGGGAAAATAGGTGATAACTGAAGGAGGTGAGGAAAGTGGGGAAGGAAAGTTTGGTGGAGTGATATTTGGCATGGCCCAGGGGCAAAAAAAAAAAAAAAAAATGGGGGGTGTTTTAAATGGATTTTTGTTTTCCCAGACTCTTAAGAGTCTTCCCGCAGTCACCCGGGGAAACTCTTAAGAGTCTTCCAGCACTTGCCGGGTTAAATAATAGTTCAGCTCCCCAACTTCCATTGTAGAACTCCTCTTTTCTCGGTCTCTCCTTGCTTCTATATCTTTCGAAGACAGTGGGAAGATTGAGGGCTCAGTAGGAAAACTGTTCTTGCCATCAATGGACGTAAGACAGTTGGAATATTTATTAGTGCCATGGCCCCTCCATCATTGACGATATGCCTATTAATAATTGTTATAGTACAGCTTTCCATCTCGTGGATTTCTTGTGCGGGCTTCCAGAGCTGGGCACTTTAGCCAACACTTCCGCAAATAGCCAATTCCGCCATGGCGGAAGTGTCATTCTGTTGGCGAATTAGCGTTGGCGCCAAAATGGCTGCCTATTTGCGGGTTTGAAGCTCTGGAAAGTACCTCCATGTTGCAAACCTCGAGTCCGCAAAATAAAAATTCCAGCCGCCAGCCTGGGCCGCTCCTGCAGCTCCAGCCAAAAAAAGTCATGTGACCAAACCAACTACGTACCTGTGTTCTGGAATCTAGGCCTATACATCGGCTCTTCACGTTTGTTCACTTACTTAGTAGCAAGCGTCGAGCTAACACCTACAACACACAGCAGTCCAAGTGTTCCAACCTGCTAGCACTTCAACTTTGTTTATATTTTCGGCCTATTGAAGTGAACATGGAGTCTACCATCATGCCTACCGCAGCTGCCAACAGGATGGGGAGCAGTTCACCACCATCATCCGACAGTGATGCTGCAGAGCATGCAGAAATCGAGGACCTAAGCCACCCCTGGCCCCACCTAGAAACCTTTATGGGCCTGTAATTACCAAGAAGATGTCTCTGGAGAAGGGTTTTATAACTTTATAATCTAGCCTAATTTAAGATTATAAAGTTAGGCTATCGTTAATTTGATTGATAGCCTGTTAATTTTTAACCTAAACTAATGTTATTAGGCTATCCTAATCCCATCAAAATGCCTCAAAGCATGTAGGCCTAGGCTAAGTCTAACTTCTATATAGCCTAGGCCTAGGTCTATAATCACTAATCCCATCAAAATGCCTCAAAGCATGTAGGCTAAATATTGCATGTTCTAACTTCTAAATATAGCCTAGGCCTATAGGCTAATTACTAATATAAGTAATTTTATTAGGCTAGGCCTAGGCTACCCCAATCCTATCAAAATGCCTCAAAGCATGTAGGCTAAATAATATTGCATTTTCTAACTTTTATATATATAGGCTAGCCTAGGTCTAGGCTATAATCAGTCAATCACTAATTCCATCAAAATGCCTTAAAGCATGTAGGCTAGGCTAAATATTGCATGTTCTAACTTCTATATATATAGCCTAGGTCTAGGCTATCACTAATTCCATCAAAATGCCTCAAAGCATGTAGGCTAAATATTGTATGTTCTAACTTTAATATATAGCCTAGGCTATAATCAGTCACTAATTCCATCAAAATGCCTCAAAACATGTAGGCCTAGGCTAAATATTGCATGGTCTAACTTCTATGTATAGGCCTAGGCCTATAATCACACTCATTTTATTAGTGTCAAGTAGAAAGTGTTAATTTTGAAAGTATCATATAGGCCTAGACTAAATTTAGCCTACAATAAAATTTTATTAAATTTTGATCTGAAGCTAGGCCTTTATTCTGAGCATTAAATTTAATAGGCCTAGGCTACTTTCTATTAAATTACTTAATCTATCTAAAGTAGACCTATCTAGGCATATATAGCCTATTGCCATTCCCAAAGGGGGACCACGAATAAATCGCCTCCTTGCACCTCTGTGATCCGGCGTACCTCCTCCTGAATGGTGCGGAATTGCGAATACTGATTATTACTGAAGCACTCTCCCCATAAACAAGTTGCCCCAACGTTTTACTGCCCATGTGGACAAACTAAATGGCCTATGCTATATATATTAACCCTTTCACTGCAGGTGACGTTCTGGAATGTTTTGGCAATTTACAGCAATTTCCAAGCTTTAAAAGCCTGTATGTATATCCTTGAGGTCCATGGAAGTTGGGCAACATTATATTTAAGTAAATATATATATTTATTGACATTAGAGATTGAATTTATTGATTTACCCTTGATTCTGTAGTTTAAATTTAAAATTAATAAAAAACGGTTTGCGTTTGCATATTTGCATTTGAGGACTAGAAATTTCACAAGGTTTGCACATTTGTGTTTGCTGAAGTTATGTTCTGGGTTTGCTGATTTGTGTTTGCTGACTTGACTTTTTGTTTGTGGTGCCCAGCTCTGCGGGCTTCCCTGACGCTACTCCCTGAGTCTCCATACTTCCTTCACTGACATACTAAGATTTAACCTCAAGACATCAAGCGAATGGGAAGGGGATGGCTGGGAGAGCCCTACATCGTCAATGATTACGGAGCCCCTACTAAATATTAGGTTTTCATTCTTCCCTCCAGGAATCAAACCTATAATTTATTAGTGGCCCCTCCATCATTGACAATATGCCTGATATTCTAAAACTGGAGGGGGACATTCGTGACAATATCAAAACCACTAACAAATTACCGTACGTAGAGACAAAGAATCTATATAACAATTTAAGTCTTTATTGTTTACATACAATGTATAAAAAATAGAAAAGGAAAAGCAGTGCGTTACTTCAAAGAAGACCTGCTTATAAGTGACTGGATCTGCACTTTGCGATCCGTCATAATGTTGTTTGGGGACATATTCTTATTCCCTTTCCAACAGATACCGACCCATAATTCTTTGGATTATATACTGGCCTTAAAATATTTGTACATTTCAAATAGGTTTGTACACTTTGTTTATATTATATAGTTGTAACTATGATGGATATCTCCAAAAATTAAAAGAAAAAACTTGGAGCTGTAGAACCAGCTCGACTTATTAAGTATCACAGCTCGTGATCTTATCACAATATCCGGCAGAGGGGCTCTAGGGGTCTTTGAGCTTCTAGCACCCCCCCCCCCTCCTTTTAAAATTAGAACTTAATTAGTAATAGCACATTGACTACTAGACCCGCTGCCGTAACGCCACACAAGTCAGTTTGGGTTTATCCAGAGCCACCGACAGGTATCGCGTTAAGAAAGTATGATTGGAAGCCCACAACTTTGTGTTAGCTATGTCGTCAATTGAATAATTTTGTAAAAAATCTCAGGGAGACGGCCCACTTCCTTATGTCGTGGGCTCTGCCCACTACGCCGGGATTACTTTCTTTAATTATGTCTACGAGTAAAGAAGACAATTTTCTTCTCGTGATGCGATTACCTGTTTGGTTGACCCATAGGAAGCTTGGTTGTTGAGGTTGTGCTACCCTCATAAACTTAATTAAAGCCTGTACTGGGCATAAAAGGTGATGAGTATGTCCGCGTTTCAGAGCCGGGACAGTAAATTCTGAGAAAACATGATCACCATGTTCATTCTTTGCAATAAATGTGGGAGACGGAGCGATCTGTACGTGCTCGTTCAGTCTCCCAAACCTGAGGCAGTTAGGTTTGTTGCTCATCGCCGCCAGCTCAGATACTCTGTTTCCTGTCGCCAAAGCCATAAGGAACACAGCCTTCTTTGTGTTGTGGTGAAATTAATAAAAATAAAGATTAACAATTAATCAAAATCCGGCGCCTGGTTATACTTGCGCAAGTGAAGCAATGACAAAGCTTTGTCTAACGACCAGGTGGGCATAAGCTGACGTGGTGGTGGGCGTAGTTTGAAACATGCCCTCATGAACCCTTTCTCCTCTGCTTGCGGTATGGATAGACCAGTGAGGTCGAAAAAGGGGTTCCTAATGGCAGACAAGTGATTCTTTAGTGTAACGACTGAGAAGCGCTTCTGTTCATGCAAACAAGTAGTCAAGTATTTAAAAATCAGGGCCACTGAAGCGTCTGTTTGCACTGTCTCCACTCTCCAGGTTGTGAACGTTTTCCAATGTGATTGGTATTGTCTCCTGGTAGACATAGTATACTGATTAAGAAATTTACTTGTAACACTCTCTCCATACTGAGTCAGCCACTTGGCATTTTGAATGTCCATAAGGCAAAAGTCAGCGAGGTCTATAGGTTGCCAATTGTTTCCAAGTGGAAGTAAGAGACCGGGAGTGACGTTGGGTTCTCGCACCACGTTTTCAACTGATGGTACCACAACTGAGCCGGCCATAATGGCGCGATCATCGAGACTAGGCCTCGGTAACCCCGTAGTTTGTGAACTACCTGACACATGAGTGAAGCGTCTCGAGGCGAAAAAAGATAGATGGAAGTCCATTTGTTCCAGTCCTCTGATAATGCGTTGGGACCCCCCGCCAGAGTCACTTCCCGGCAGGTTAGGTAGAGAGGGAGCCTGTGGTTGTCCTCTGCCGCAAATAGATCCACTTGTGGACGGTATGGCTCTGCAATCATCTTGTTGAAGATGTTTTGTCTGAGTGCCCATTCTACTGACGTGCTCTGTCTCCGGGACAGGGCGTCTGCCCAGAGGTTCGCTACGCCCGGAAGGTAAGATGCATGTACTGTAGATGAATGCTCAGCAATTTGGCTAGAGCAAAAATCTGTTCTGACAATTCTAGCAACTTCCGAGACTTTGTTGACCCTTGCTTTTGGATGCAGTGGATCGCATTCAATTTGTCCATTCGAAACGCAATTTACTTCCCTTGTCATGAAGAGCCGTGAGTTTGAAGGAAATACAGTGGGACTAAGAGTTCTTGTTGGTTTATATGAAAGTTCTCGACTTGGGACCAAAGACCTTGGCCCTGGTGGCCTAGGTTGGACTGATATCCCCAGCCTAATGTCCCTGAAGCATCTGTGTCTATCCATACCGTAGGTGGAGGGGAAACCCACGTCATTATTGAGTGCAATGTTTCTGTCTTTACCCAGACCGACAGTAAGTTGTAGATTAATGGAGGAATGGGCCATATAACTCTCCCGCCGGCACAAGTGGGAAACATTCGTTGCCTTCCATGATTAATCTTTTCACTTTAAGTCGGCCCAACTTCACAGTGAATTGGATCCAATTGAGAGAACCGACCAGGGAGTTCCATGCCTTCCTCGTCGTATTCAGACTGTGGAGAAAACGAAACAGTTTCCTGCAAAATCTGTTGCGGTTGTCCACACTCTGAGTGAGAGTCAGATTGGCCGTGGACCAGACCATCCCTATCCATTGAATTTCCTGTGTGGGGACAAGGAGCGACTTTGCCGAGTTGACCTTGAACCCTAGGGTCTGTACATGATTTATCACTTGGTTTACATGATCCTGACATAAACTCTCTGACTCTGCCACTACCAGCCAGTCGTCTAGATACAACATCACCTTGATCCCCTGAGCTAACAATGGCAACAGGGCTTGCCGGATTAACTTTGTGAAAATTCTCGGTGCCAGGTTCAACCCGAAGGGTAATCTCTGAAAGACAGAAGTCTCTTGCCTGATCCTCAAGGTGAGGAATTTTTGGAACCTTTTGTTTATGGGGACATGCCATTAGGCATCTTTCAGGTCTAGAGAGCACATCCAACCTTGCGGCGGAAGTGTGAGCCTGATTTGATTCACTGTGAGCATCCTGAAGGGTGAATTGTGAATATGGGTGTTCAGATGCGAGAGATCTACTACTGGTCGCATCTGCACACTGTCCCTCTTTGGCACTAGAAAAAGTCTGGAGGTGAAAACATGGCAAGTTGGATCTACCGGGACAATGACATGCTTGGCAATCATTTCTTGGACAAGTGACTCCACCTCTAACGAAACATGATTGAGCTCTTGAGTTTGACGTAAATGAGGTCGCCGGAGCCACCGCCAAGTGATGCCCTTGTTTACCACTGTCCGGGCCCAAGTTCTCCGGGGCCAGGCCCTGCGGCATGTCTGGAACGACCCAATTTCTGTACTGGGCCTGTTCGGCGGAACTACTCTCGGATCCAACTCAATTACAGATCCGAAGAGTTGTTGGAGAAATATCGCAAGATGATCCAGCACTACAAAAACAAGTCAAGGAATATCATCATCTCAGGCATTCTCCCCAAGATCGACGCACCTGACAAATTCTACGACAAGGCTTTCAGCACAAATAGCCGACTAAAACATTTGTGTCTGAGGGAAGAAGTTGAATTCATCAACCTCTGGGACAACTTCTACAACCAGCCTACTCTGTTCCGCAAGGATGGCACTCATCTAAACCCTGTGGGTTCAGCACGCATGGGTCGTCTCCTACACGAAGCAGTCCGCAGCCATGGATCAAAAAACGCCATCCGAGAAGAAGCAGCAGTGACATAAATCATCCAACGCCAAGAAAAAAACAGAGGCAACCGAGGACCACCAGCGATAAGGACCGAAGACAGCGAGGACCGAGGACAGCCATGAACATAAATGTAGATCCGACAAGAACCAAAAATATTATTAAAGAGCGTTCCGTGAGTTCTAAAATAACAAATTTAAAGGTTTTCTATGCAAACGCTCGTAGCATACGCAATAAATTTTCAGATTTAGAGGCGCTAGTGTTTACAGAAAATTATGATGTGATTGGCATAACAGAATCTTGGCTCAATACAGAAGATAGAGACTTTTTAGCAGAGTATTCACTTCCCGGTTATGTAATGTTTGAGAAAAGCCGAATAAATCGAAATGGAGGTGGCGTTTTACTTTATATCAAAGAAAGTCTTAACCCTACCCTCTTGTCAAAACCTCAAATTGTGAACGTCGACGCATCTTTTGTGCTAATAAAGAATAATAAAGGTACCAAAATAATACTTGCATTAATATACAGACCTCCAGCTCAATCAGTGCAAACTGACCGAGAAATTTACGAACAAATTGCAGATGTAAGTAACTCACAAGATACCGTAATTTTTGGTGACTTTAATTTACCTGTGACCAAGTGGGGCGATACTCTTACTTCACACTCCGGACATGACTTGTATACGAACTTGCAAGAGAGTTCGCTTTATCAATTTGTTGGAACGCCGACCCGTGGTAATAACGTTCTTGACATTGTACTTGCAACAAAAGAAGAATTAATAGAGAATTTGAATGTTGGTGATGAATTCAGTAACAGCGACCATCGTACGATAACTTTCACTTTAAAGTTTACTAGTAACGAACCAAATAGTAGCATCGAAAAAGTCCCTAATTTCAAGAAAGCAAACTTCCATAAACTTAGAGCTATGTTTAAAGAAACTGACTGGAGCTTTTTAATTCACAATAACGACATAAATACATCTTGGAAGTTATTCGAAGCCACTTACCTAAAAGCAGTGCAAGACTGCATACCATCGAAAACTCGGCGTCCAGGCCATAATAATAAGCCCAAATGGTGGAATAAAGATATTTCAAACTGCCTGCTTGCTAAAAAATTTGCTAATGATAGATTAAAATCCTCACAAAATGACGAAGAACGGCTGAAATTTGTAGAGCTACGACGCAAAGCCAAAAAGTTAATTAAGCAAAGTAAAAAGACCTTAGAGTTACATATTGCGAATCAAAGTAAAACAAACCCGAAAGAATTCTATAGTTATATCAGAAAGAAAAAAGTCGTTACTTCAACTGTTGGACCGTTAGTCGATGAAAATGGAGAATACACCAAAGACGAAGAACAAATGAGTAATGCCCTCAATACCTTCTTTGCATCAGTTTTTACAACAGAAGACCTCAGTGATATCCCTACACCATCGCCGATTCAGATTGATAATTCAGATGTTCTAAGCAATATCACCGTTACAGAGAGAGAAGTATTGAATTGTTTAGATAAACTCAAGGTAAATAAAACGCCTGGACCTGATACAATCTCGCCTAGAGTTCTAAAGGAAGCTAAGGATGAGCTCTCTAAACCACTGACATTACTATTCAATAAATCCTTGCAGTCTGGAACTATGCCCGATCAGTGGAAGCTAGCCAACGTAACACCGATATTCAAAAAAGGCAGCAAATCCCTACCCAGTAACTATCGTCCAATTAGCTTAACCTCAGTTGTATGTAAAATGCTAGAAACGGTCATACGAGACAGACTCGTAAATCACTTAGAGGAAAATAACATACTTAAAGATACTCAACAGGGCTTTCGTAAAAAACGTTCCTGTTTAACAAACCTCTTAGACTTCTTCCACGATATCCTCAACCTCTACGATGAGAGTAAAGCTGTAGATATTATATACCTTGATTTTCAAAAGGCCTTTGACAAAGTTCCCCACAAACGTTTACTGCTAAAACTAAAAGCGCATGGAATACAAGACGGTGTGTTGAAATGGATAGAAAATTGGCTCAGCGACAGAAAGCAAAGAGTAGTCATAAACGGTAAGGCATCAAAATGGACCAATGTAAGTAGCGGGGTACCCCAGGGATCGGTACTAGGACCAATTCTCTTTCTAATTTACATCAACGACATAGATGAGGGTCTCACCTGTACAATCTCAAAATTTGCTGACGATACAAAAATTGCAAATAGCGTACTCTCAAAAGAACAAGTTGACGATATGCAACACAATCTAGATAAATTGTCATGTTGGGCCCAAATTTGGCAAATGAGTTTCAATGCGGATAAATGTAAAGTACTACATATCGGATACCTAAATGAGAAAGCAAACTATTCGATGAATGGCACTCAGCTTAAGAATGTAAACAGAGAAACCGATCTGGGAGTAACAATATCGAGTAACCTAAAACCGAGTCAACAATGTTCAGAAGTTGTTAAGAAGGCAAACAAAATAATTGGCTTTATAGGCAGGTCATTTGAGCATAAATCCAAAGAAGTTATCCTAACCCTTTACAATTCATTAGTCCGCCCTCTTCTGGAATACTGCGTTCAATCCTGGTGCCCTTATTACCAAAAAGATATAAACAAGCTAGAACGAGTTCAACGTAGAGTTACCAAAATGATACCTAGCCTAAAGAACAAACCATACGAAGAGTGTCTTAGAGAATTAAATCTATTTCCTTTAACCCAGCGCAGATTAAGAGGTGACTTAATTCAAGTGTTCAAAATCATCAAAGGCATCGACAATATGAACTGTAGTAAGTACTTCACTATCGACCAATCTAATTACACGCGGGGAAACGGTTGCAAAATTATTGGTAAATCTTTTAACTCACACGAATCTAAGAATTTCTTCTTCAATCGAGTTGTCAACTTGTGGAATGGGCTTCCCCAAAACGTTATAGACTGCATCACCGTTGATTCATTTAAACTCCGCCTAGACAAATATCTCGCATCAAACCCGCGACTGACTGCGTTTGTAAATGAATAACTTTATTTTATCCCCCCCTCAGTTACTAACCCATCTGTCCCCTACTAACTTCCTAATCCTGCCACGGACATTAGTTCCAGGGCAGTAATTCCCTTTCCAATGTTCCCTTACCCACTCTAAACCACTGTTTGGACACTTGATCCTCAGTGTTTTGGAGGACAAGCAACCTAGAAGGGTCACTAGATTTGTTGTTGCTTGATTTCCTTTGTACTCCTTTGTACCTGTGTGGGAACAAGGTTCGACTTTACCAGGTTGACCTTGAACCCTAAGGTTTGTACATGATTTATTACTTTATTGACATGGATACGGCATAAACTCTCTGACTCCGCCACTACTAGCCAGTCGTCTAGGTACCACAACACCTTGATCCCCTGAGCTAACATTGGCATAAGTGCCTGCCGGACTAGTTTTGTGAATATTCTTGGTGCCAAGTTCAAACCGAAAGGCATTCTCTGAAAGACACAAGTCTCTTGCCTTATCCTCAAGGCGAGGAATTTTTTAAACCTCCTGTTTATCAGGACATGCCAATAGGCGTTGGTCAGGTCTAGTGAACACATCCAGCCTAGCGGCGGGAGGGTGAGCCTGATTTGATTCACTGTGAGCATCCTGAAGACTGAATTGTGAACGTATAAGTGTTCAGACACGAGAGATCTACTACTGGTCGCATCTGCACACTGTCCCGCTTTGGCACAAGAAAAAGTCTGGACGTGAAAACACGGCAAGTTGAGTCTACCAGGACAATGACATGCTTGGTGATCATTTCCTGAACTAGTGACTCCACCTCTAAGGAAACATGGTTGACTTCTAGAGCTTGACGTAAACGAGGTCGCCGGTGCCACCGCCAGGCGAGTCCCTTGCGTGTCACTGTCCGCGCCCATGTTCGCCGGGACCAGGCCCTGTGACATGCTTGAAACGACCCCGTCACTAGACTGGGGTTTTCCGGCAGAACTACCCTCGAATCCAACTCGCCTGCGGTAGGCCCCGGGAGAGAGAGAGTTTGACGGACTAGTTTTTTGTTGGTGCTGGGGCAGAGGTAGAAGGCTGGCTAGGTTTGGCAGATGTCGTTCCCTGATTTGGTTTATGTTGTGACTTATTCTTGTTCCACTTACCTTGAGGTTCACCCTGTTTCTGCTTTTGCTGAGTACCTCGCTGCTGTGGGGAAGACCGGCAGTCCTGAAAGGACTGCTTAGCATTGTTAGCAGGAGGCTTACCTCCAGTCTTTTGTTTGGAGTATGGTTTCGTGAACGAGTCCTTCTTAGGCTGGGAGGTACTCTGCGTCAAGCTGCCTACCAAATTATAAACTTCTCTCCATGTATCTAAATTTAAGAGAGAGGCAGTTAAGACAGGGGAAAGAGTCACCCGGCGACCAATGTCATCCGGTAATTTTTTCACCATAAACTCCCTCAAGTCCTGGCGTGCTCTAACAGCCTCTAGTAAGGCTATTCTGATGTCGCCGAGAGACTGGATTGAATTTTGTACGAGCAGCCGCCGTGACAACTCCGTGGCCTGTCTTACATTTTGATTTTCAATAGCTGAAATAGTCCGTGTGAGGGACTGGGCTATCTGGCGACTTATAAGATATTGGGAAAAAAGTCTATAGGCTTTGTTTCTTAGTTTAAAATCTCTATCCAAGTGAGCAGGGGGAGGAGTAGAGAAAGGTTCCCTTAACTCATAGAGAGCAAGCTTGGGGGCCGAAAGAAAATCAATGAGCTTGTGACACCCCTCCCGCCTTATTTATGGGGAGTGAGAACCAAGAGTGGGTTTCCTGAGGAATTTGGTGGGAGGATTTAGTCGTAATGGTAGCTGCAAACTGTTGCGCCTCAGCTTCTCAGTCCACCCATGGACCCACACCTACCTGCCCCACCTGCAAGACTGGACTGTGTGTTTGATCGAGCGCCGGAATTGTATCCAATTCCAGCGTCAATGCGTTCAGAGCTTTCATATCGTTAACGCTGTCAGATTTTGTTCAGTCAGCAAAAAGTCTTGCAGATGAGGCAGGGGGCAAAGCCGGAGTTTAAGAATACACAAAGAAATCAGGATTATAGACATTGGGTATAGCCTTAATTGTAACATCCAACAACCTTCCCTGCGTATCCTTAGCCCTCAGTTTCTTGCTTTTGCTAACCTCTATAGTATATGGTCCAGTCACTCGGGACCGGAATCTCCCCTGATGCCATGTGAACGTTCTTGGCTATAACCGGAACCCATGAACAGTCAGGCCCGTATAGAAGTGGCATAGGGCCTTTTCTATGTGGAATTTTGTCGAGGGGAGGAGGGGTAATATCCGTGATAACTCGGACATTTGTAGTTGTCAAGGCGGCGGACATTGTCGTGTCACTTGCCGTGGTGGTCGTTTGATTGACGTTAAGAAGGGGCATGGCAATACTGGGAGGTTGAACTCCGGTAGGTTAAGGGCCTCACTGTCGATTCAATAGGAGGAGCTACCGGCGTCGGAGTGGGAGGGACCTGAGAACTAGGGATATGATATTGTCTCATTACTTTATGCAAGATATCATTAAGGTCATCTGTTGTCACATATTTATTCTGAGATCCCCGAGAAGACTCTGAACCCGCCTCAGAGCCTTCCTCGTTCACTGGTTATCCTGAGGATATTTCAAGTTCCTCTAATTCCTCTGGCACTTCCACAACCTCCGGGGTTTCCTGCCTTTGTTCTGCTACTGGCTCATTCAAAGGCCACACTAAGTCAGGGACTGACGAGGGAATATTATCATTAACCCTCTGTCTGTCTTGGCCCTGAAACATAGTCTGAGCCATCACCAAACACCCCTGTTAATCACGGCGGGTGGTTGGGAGTCCGGTATAATACTAGCCTGAGAATTGTCATAATGCTGTACGGTACATGGTGCATAACCCCGATATTGTTCCGCCAGCACCTGTTGTGACACTATCGGTGGTCCCGTATGTGGCGCGGCAAGACTTACCTTAGGTATAGCAAAGATTGTATTCTGTGGTTCACTGATAGTTTCTTTAAGCCCTTCCCTGGGATTCGACTCAGTCTCCCCCGTCCCCGCCTCCGAGTTGCCTGATTGGACAGACACGGAGGCAGAGGCGGAGGAAAGTGGCCGCGGTGCCGGCGTAGGCTGGCGCCGCGACCGCGTCTCATCCTTGCGGGAACTTTTATGTCCACTAACTGATTTCGGGATCGATGTCACAGAGTCTTCCCGCCTTCTCTTACTAGACTTCGCCGTTGATTCTACTGAAGACTGGCGTAATCGTCTAGGAGGAGACCTAGACCTGGACCTAGACTTGGTCCTCGGCGAAGGAGATCGTCCTTGTTTGCGGCAGTCGGGGGGGGGGGGGTTGCCTCGTCGCTGTCGCTACTCTCGCTACTACTAACTAATTCCTTAGACAAAACTTTAGCCTTAGTTTTCGATTTGGGAGTCGACTTAGCCGGCGCTGCTTTTAACACTAGAGATTTAATCACTGGATGGTCCCACAGTGCTTCGTCATCACAAATTAATGCCTTATGGGCCACATCTTTTACATAGACATTAAAGATAGTCTTAATCTCCTTAAGGTCTACAAGGCACGAATGGACCCTCTTCTCAAACACGTTTGACCGGAGTTCTGAGCAAACGGCGCACTTTTTAGATATCCAAAGGCCCCTATATCTGTCGAGGCATTTTACACATCTGATGCAATGTTTATGAGCAAAAACCGGGAGAAGGGGACAGTTAGCTGTAGCGCACAGAGTAAACAGAGGCATGATGGAGCGAAAAAAAACAACGCTGTGATCGGCTTCCTCACCTGCTGTCTGTGCTGCTACTGGAGTGATGAAATCTAGAAATAGAAAATTTCCAGGAATCAATGCTCATAAGGATAACCTGAGAGGTGTTAATACATCCTATCCTTCAAGTCCGCCGGAAAATTAGCTATAGCGCACTGCTACTCTAACCTTTTGCTGGACTTGTCTTAGGAAAACTTTATTTCCTATTGAACAGTTTAATTACCTGTGACAAAGTGCCACTGGCCCAATTAATCCGTAGTAACTATGTATTGACTATGGTCTAGATAGAAATAACCCCACTAGACTGTTGCGCCAGGCGAGGAAAGTCATGCCGTGCTAGGCTATCGGTTTGGGCGAGTTCGCTCGGCGGGCAGAGATTGCTCCCTTAGGAATTTTGCATTTCCGCCGGAAGGTTCGTGGTATAGCACACCACGCCGGGATATTTTGGCTCAGTCCTTTCGCCTGCGAGGCAAGGATAGGTGTCGGTACGTAGAAAGATCGCCGGAAGGAAACGAGCCAAAACTTTGGAAGGGTCGACTTATTTATGAAAGTCAGACCCCCCAAAAAACATTCCCACACCACCATCAGGACGTCTCCTGACTCTCTGTTTGCATGTTAAATATACATCAACATATAAACGAGGGAAATATCTTAGGGCTATAATAGTATAATAATAATATTTATTAATAAATACAAAACCACTAGACTCTATGGAGACCCCTAATGAGGCTGACCACGAGGCTTGTAGTAATCATACTCCTTGTAGTTACCTTACCTCCTGAAGACACTGCTGCAACATATGGCGGGGGCCTCACGAGAGGGGAAAAGCAGGCTCGAACCATGAAAAGTTCCACACCACGTGTGACAACTCTTAGACCAGGGCGTCTGCTATAATAATAAAAAAGCAACTGCCTCATATAGACTGTCAGAAGCCTACTGCTGCGGATATATTAGCCTCCTAACTAGTAGTTAATAGCAAAGCTAAGGCGCAGAAAACAAACAAAAAACACACGAGGTGCGGATCACGGAGGTTTGAAGGCGCCTGCACAATAGTACCCTATTTTAACACTTCCCTGCGGGCATGCCAATGGGGCAGCCTGTGCTAGCTAGTCTAAACCTGTTTCAATACAACTCAGATAAATACAAATTAGCAAGGACTCGCTAGAAGCAAGCGAACGAGGAAGTATGGCGTCTCGGTTGCCACGGTCTGGGCGAGAATCCACGCACAAGAAATCCACGAGATGGAAAGCTATAGCAAAACAAGTTTTGAGTTTATTTTTTCTCTTTTATTTTTTTACAAAGTTTTTTCGTAGTGTGTGCCCCAATCATAAGACGATTCCATAAGAGAAGTAGCGTTACACTTATGATGTAGTACTCCGGCCTTTTCCCCGCTGCGGGAGTTTCAAACTAGCTACCCGCGGGCGCTTGTAAGGAGGCTATTATATTAACAATGATGATAGCTTATGTTTGATGAAGGAAGTAAAGAATATTTTATTGAATATTTATAATATCGAATGTTTAATGGAAAATGACATTGACGAAGTAAAATCTAGAATTACTTTTATTCAAAGCCGTGAACCAACTATGAGGTAAATGTGCTTCACAATTATCTTACTATGTACAAAGTTTTATGTAGCTTTTACGAAATAAAATATTGAGTCTGAGTCTGAGTCTATCTATCAATCTATCTATCTATCAACCTTTCTATCTATCAACCTTTCTATCTATCAACCTACCTATCTATCAGCCTACCTATCTATCAATCAACCTACCTATCTATCAACCAACCTACCTATCTATCAATCCACCTACCTATCTATCTATCCACCTACCTATCAATCTATCAACCTACCTATCAATCTATCAATCAATCTATCAACCTACCTATCAATCTATCAACCTACCTATCAATCTATCCACCTACCTATCAATCTATCCACCTACCTATCTATCTATCCACCTACCTATCAATCTATCCACCTACCTATCTATGCACCTACCTATCTATCCACCTACCTATCAATCTATCAACCTACCTATCAATCTATCCACCTACCTATCAATCTATCAACCTACCTATCAATCTATCCACCTACCTATCAATCTATCCACCTACCTATCAATCTATCCATCTACCTATCTATCTATCAACCTACCTATCAATCTATCAACCTACCTATCTATCCACCTATCTATCTATCCACCAACCTATCCACCTACCTATCTATCTATCAACCTACCTATCTATCAATCTATCTATCTATCAACCTACCTATCTATCAATCTATTTATCTATCAACCTTTCTATCTATCAACCTACCTATCTATCAATCTATCTATCTACCAACCTACCTATCTATCTATCAACCTACCTATCTATCAATCTACCTATCTATCAACCTACCTATCTATCTATCCACCTACCTATCAATCTATCAACGTACCTATCAATCTATCAACCTACCTATCAATCGATCAACCTACCTATCAATCTATCAACCTACCTATCAATCTATCTACCTACCTATCTATCTATCCACCTACCTATCAACCTACCTATCAATCTATCCACCTACCTATCAATTTATCCACCTACCTATCAATCTATCCACCTACCTATCAATCTATCAATCTACCTATCAACCTACCTATCAATCTACCTATCAATCTATCCACCTACCTATCTACTGTATCTATCCACCTACCTATCAATCTATCAACCTACCTATCAATCTATCCACCTACCTATCCACCTACCTATCAATCTATCCACCTACCTATCTATCTATCAATTTTTACGGTTGGGGCTGGAGCCGGAGAGGGAGGACGTGCTTCGCCTTGGTTCTCTTCCTGGCCCTGGAGTTGGTTTATGGTGGAGTTGGTTGCGGACGATTGTGAGAGCGCCCATTGATTGGATGGCTATTACTGCTCCATAGTCAGTTTCGTCAAGCAGAGCTATGTGCTTCAGGAAAAACATTTAGTGTGACTAGGTAATAACAGACTTTGTGTGGAAAGTGAAATCAAACCAGCGCCCGGTGGTAGAGTCATTGGTATGTAAACAAACCCGCGGTAACAGGTTTGAAGCTTCAAGGATCAATACATGGACAACTGGTGAGTCGTTTCATACGGTTTATTACTCCAAAATGGCGAGCGACGTTGTGTACATTGAGAATTCTGTGTTGGCTTATGTGGCTTCAGTGAGACATTCCAAGACGAAACAAGACATAATAAGTACATGTACCATGTTCTATGATGAGTCATTGATTAAAAGTGCAAAATAAATTTTGTTTGAAGCTGCCAAAATGAAAATTATATGGAGAAGATCTGAAAATAAATTAAAAGAGAACTTTGCAGATATTGTAGATATGTTTCAGAAATGTGATGACGAATCAATTGAACTACCAAGGTTTGTGACAGCTAACCATGAAGCATTTCCTCCGTCATATGGTTATGAAATAATTGGTGGATATATTGCGAAGCTAACTGATCAAATTGATGAACTGAAAAGTGAAGTACAGGGAATAAAGGATACAAGACTGAACAGTGTTAGCATGTTGGATGATCAGTTCGTTATTAAGGAGGAATTATTAGAAATTAAAGGTATGCTGAAGCAAATGAAGCAAAAAGACATGTGGGAATCAGTGAAGCGAGACAGTATCATAGTTGAAAATGTTGACAACCTTTTTAAGAATGCCAACAAGAAATCTGTGAATAATTGTACCCTTAGTGATGAGATACATGAACTTTTATCTACTGTAGGAAATCCATCTGCGCCTACCTTGTCACAATTATCGAATAATGACCATGTGAATTTTGAAAAGAGCGATGATTATTAACAAGACAATAGTGTTTCTCCTCTTGTATTACCGAGCTACAGTGACATTTTGTGTAAGGAGAGTGAAACAAGTGATGCAGTCTCATTTACCGGCTTCACTGCAAGACCCAGAGCCCTGACACAATTATCTGCTGAACCAATATTAGAGACGAGAGTAACCAAGCCAAAACATGGAGCAATGAATAAACAAAATCGAGATACCCCAAACAAGAAAATATCAAGACCTGGATATATTCTTTCGGAGGAGATGGTTAAGGAAGCCTGGCACCACCAATACGAGGAAGGAGGATCAAAAATTGGCATCACTGATGGAGATGATAAAGGTTCAAGAGCTGGCACCAGTGCTACCGGCAGTGGCGTGACAGGGTTTGGCACCACTGTCATGGAGGATGGAAGATCGGAACATCACACCACTATTGTGGATAAAGAAGGATACACCTTGGTAGGAAGAAAACGACATTATCAGGGAGTAAAGGCCGCTTCGGAACCAAAACAACGTAAACCTATTGGTGTAAGAGGTACAAAGACATTCAGCAACACAAAGTTTAAAGGCAATCGTAGAACTGTAGATATATACATAGGAAATGTTGATCTAGAATCTGATAGTGATGACATTCTCGACTTCACAAAAAATGAACTAAAAGTTGAGGCCATTAAATGCATTGAGTTAGAATCTTTACAAGCTAAAAAAGATTGGAAGTCTTTCAAACTGACAGTCACACTAGAAGATAGGGAACAATTACTTCAACCGGAATGCTGGCCAAAACATGTTAATGTGAGAAAGTTTTATATGGCTAAATCAAAGACTTCTGTATAAATTGTAGTTAATTTCAAAATATGGTTAGTATTGCTTCTTATAATTGTAACTCTGTAAGAAATAATATAGAAACAGTACGCAAGTTAACCTTAGAATATGATATGATTTTATTACAAGAATTAATGTTGCTCAAGGATGATATTCCCTTTATGAACACTATAAACGAATCTTTTGACTGCATAGCCAGCGTTGAAGACCGAACTAATGAGGGAATAATAGAGGGTAGGCCGTCGAAAGGGGTGGCGATAATGTGGAACAAAAAATTAAGTAATAAGATTGAGTCAGTGTTTTGTGATGACAGAATTGTAGGTGTAACATTGAAGACAAAAATACGAACATATTTAATTATTAATGTGTATCTGCCTTGCGATAAACAGAATGATGATAGCATAGATGAATATAGACAGTCACTTGCTGTTTTAGAAAATTTCATTGATGAACAAAATATTAACAATATTATTATTAGTGGTGATTTTAATGCAAATTACTGTAAAGGCAGATTCTGGGAAGAGCTATTGAACCTAATTGATAATAAAAGCCTATGTGTTATTGATGAAGTGTTACCGGACGAAACTTTTACTTATTTGTCTCCTGGTAATAACTCTACTAGTTGGTTAGATCATGTGATAGCTTCGGATAATATGAACACTTATATTACTGACATTAATGTACGATATGACCTGGCCTTATTTGATCATTTTCCATTAGTTTTTAAAATTAATATTAATTTAGACAATATAAAAATTATTCCTGAATCTAAGTTTTCTACCTTCATAAACTGGAAGTTATTTACATCAAATGATGTTGTTACAAACTATAAAGACAAAATGAGTGAGACTATTGTACAGTCTGATTTAATGAACTTTAGTTGTTTAGATTGTTGTACATACAAATGTGAAAACAATAGTCATATTGCAGAATTGAATTACATTTATAACTCACTTGTAAGTATACTGAAAGAGTCGTCTGAGGAATATGCAATTGAAAGTACAAAAAATTATCAGATAAAACCAGGATGGAATGACCATGTTGGTGGGTTGTATAAAAATGCTAGAGAACATTTCTTAAAATGGAAAGAAAATGGCTGTCCTGTATATGGTGATTTACTTGACAATATGACATCTTCCAGGAAACTGTTTAAGAACGCATTAAAATATATTAAAAATAATAAAATCAATATTAGAAATGATAAATTAGCTGAGTCTTTAAGCAATAAAAGATATAATGCATTCTGGAAAGAAGTCAGGAAAACTAAAAATAATAAGTGTTATTTAAATGTTAAAATTGAAGGTGAATGTGACTCCAGTAAAATTGCTGAGAAATTTTCGCAGAATTTTAAAAACGTTTTTGATGACAGCAAATGCCAGAAAAGAGATAAATATGAACTTATAAGAGACAAGTTAAATGTGCATGTGCAAAGAGGCAAATTATTGGGAGTTATCAATACCAAGGATGTTTGTTTGGCATTATCTGAGCTAAATTGGGTCATTGGCCATGATAACATTCATTCTAATCATGTGAAGTTTTGTTCTGAAAGCGCGGTAAGACTAATTGCTAAAATGTTTTCATAATTTATTGCACATGGACATTTGCCTGATGAGATGACGTCCGGACTTATTTTGCCCCTTATTAAAGATAAATATAAAGATCAAAGCTCCTTGGATAATTATAGACCTATTATATCATCGCCAGTTTTCTTAAAATTATTTGAATATTGCTTAAAATATAAAATTTTGCATTATGTGAACTTTAATGAGAGGCAGCATGGGTTTAGGGCTAATCACTCTACATCCTCAGCGTGCTTGATTTTTAAAGAAACAATTTTAAGATACAGATTATTTGAAGACTCAAATATTTATACAGCTTTCATTGATTTAAAAAAAGCTTTTGATAAAGTTAATCATTTCACATTAATAAGTAAACTTATTGAAGCAGGTATTCCACACTTTTATGCGAACATAATATTATATCTTTATAGAAATCAACTGGTTGCTACTAAGCATAAAGACTCAATATCAAAACCCTGGAAAATAATGAATGGAGTAAGACAGGGAGGAGTCTTGTCTCCGATATTATTTAATCTTTATATAGATAAGCTGATTGAAAAAGTTTCTAAATGTAAAAAGGGGTGCACACTAGGAAATATATCAAGTATTATTAGTGCTTACGCTGACGATATTGTTGTATTAGCACCATCGTCATCGGGATTACAGTTTTTACTAAATATGCTTGGAAATGAAGCAAAAGAAATTGATATTGACATTAATATTAATAAATCATCATGCA
Organism: Paralithodes platypus; assembly: GCA_032716605.1. Classification (NCBI taxonomy): domain Eukaryota; kingdom Metazoa; phylum Arthropoda; class Malacostraca; order Decapoda; family Lithodidae; genus Paralithodes; species Paralithodes platypus. Next base: position 87,973,017 of record CM064513.1, read on the forward strand.
TGTATTTCAAAGACAATAAAGATAAAAACTTAAAGCCAAAGTTGATGCTATGTGGAGAGATATTGAATGTTGTTAATGAACAAAAGTATCTAGGGTTTATAATAGATGATAATTTAAATAATGACAAAGACGTAATTAGGTGTCGTAACAAGTTTTATAATGAATTTAATTGTATTTTACGTAAATTTTATAATGTTAATGTTAGGGTTTTTACTCAGTTGTTCCAAAGTTACTGCTCAAGTTTTTATGGTTCTGAATTATGGTTTTATAACAAAAAGTGCAAACTTCCTCTTAAGCAATTTGCAATTGGTTACCACAAAGCAATAAAGAAAATGCTGAAATTAAAATATTGGGAAAGTAATCATCATGCATGTGAATTGGCTGGACTAATGACATTTAATCATTTAATGAATTGGTTAAAAATTATATTTGCTCACAAATGTCTCCTAAAACCTTGCAAGTTTTTACAGAAATGTTTATTAAACCTTGATGAATACCTATCATTAGGAAAGGAAATTAACCATATCCTATTACATGAATATGACTTATCAGATTTGAAAACTAATGATATAAATGCTATCAAGTCAAGAATTATGTTTGTACAAAACCATGAACCTAGAATGCGGTAATGTATGAGGTTACTGTTATCTCTATTGTATATATGTAAAAAGTTAATTGTGTTGCCTTTTATGAAATAAAGATTTGAGTCTGAGTCTATCTGTATATATGTAAAATGTTACCATGTAACCTTTTATGAAATAAAGAATTAACTAACTAACTAACTATCCACCTACCTATCTATCTATCTATCAACCTACCTACCTATCTATCTATCCACCTATCTATCTATCTACCCACCTACCTATCTATCTATCTATCCACCTACCTATCTATCTATCCACCTATCTATCTATCTATCTACCTAACTATCTGTCTCTCTATCTATCCACCTAACTATCTGGCTCTCTATCTATCCACCTACCTATCTATATATCCACCTATCTATCTATCTATCCACCTATTTATCTATCAACCTACCTATCTATCTATCCACCTATCTATCTATCTATCTATCCACCTACCTATCTCTATCTATCTATCTATCCACCTACCTATCTCTATCTATCAACCTACCTATCTATCTATCCACCTATCTATCTATCTATCAACCTACTGTTATCTCTATCTATCAACCTACTGTTATCTCTATCTATCAACCTACCTATCTATCTATCCACCTATCTATCTATCTATCTATCTACCTACCTATCTATCTATCTATCAACCTACCTATCTATCTATCTAAGTGTGAAGATGAATCAATAAACTTGCCTAAATTCGTTACCGCTGACCACGAAGCCTTTCCTCCATCTAATGGCTTTGATATAATTGGCGGTTACATTGCTAAATTGACTGATCAAGTTGATGGTTTAAGAAATGAAGTGCAGAGTCTTAGGGAATCCAGGTTAAACAATATAAGTGTGATGGAAGACCAAATGTATATTAAAGAAGAGCTTTTAGAAATCAAAGGTCTCATAAAGCAATGCAAACAAACGAAATCGTTCGAGTCAGTGAAAAGAGACAGTATTCTTATGGAACATTATAGGTTTGACTCCTGTAAGGAGATAAAGAAAACCTAATATTTAGTAGTGGCCCCGTAATCATTGACGAACATGCCTATTACATAAGGCATCCTCTTCAAACACTAATCCGCCGTAGTTTTGAATCTACCGCGCAGAGCATTTAAAAACTGAGGAGCCTTCATCATGAGCGCACGCGACCTCACTCATGGCTTCAGTCATTATGAATTGGGTTCTCACTACGAAAAAACTTCGTAAAAAATAAAAACAAAAAGAAAATAAGAATAACTATCCAATAAGCTTTCCATCATAACGTGGATGTACTTGTGTGGATTTCTGACCAGACGCTGATTCAGGCGTCATTCTTCCTTCACTGACATATCAAGTAAACCAAAATCCTTAATACATCAACGAATGGGAAGGGGACGGTCGGGAGGGCCCCAGTCGTCAATGATTACGGGGCCACTACTAAATATTAGGTTTTCTTTATCTCCTTACAGGAGTCAAACCTATAATTTATTAGTGGCCCCTCCATCATTGACGAACATGCCTGATTTCTAAGACTGGAGGGGGACATTCGTAATCATATCATAACTCTAGAAAAGCAGATAATAAAAACAACCACATAGTATTCTTACTTTGAAAATATATTTAACAACGGCGTAGCCGAAAAAATACAAGAAAAAGGGGGTTCAGGCAGGTGCGTGCTTCAAAGAAGCCTGCCTGACAAAAAATGGGTAACCCTGAAGATTCTGAACACAGATCTGTAGTTACAAAGGCACCCCACTCAACGAGTGGTGACAAAAAATAACAAGTTATCAGTTTATATGTGCACATATTAAACCCCAACATAAACTTGGAGATAAATTGCAAAGGAACTCCATTATTCTAAAATTAAATTGCTTTCGCAGCTAAACTACTCTAACAACACCGTTGTTTTGTACTTAACATTGTACTAGCACAATTTCTCACTGAGAAATTTTCATATCACATTTTAACCTTAAATTGTATCACAGCTCTCATACTCCGGCGGGGTCTAGGGTGTCCTATGTCAACTGACTGCACCCCCCCCCCCATTTCCCGTGAAAGTAAACAAAAGTGACTGCAGGGCCACCTAGACCCTCTGCCTTAAAGCTATACATGGTAAGGAAGGTTTGTCTAGAGCAACTGACAAGTATCTAGACAGAAACGTATGATTAGACGCCCACAACTGTGTGGACGCTATGTCTTCAACTGAAAATTTTTTCAGGAAGCGTAAAGAGGCTGCCCATTTGCGTAAATCGTGGGCCCGACCCACAACGCCGGGATTACTTTCTTTAATGACTTCTACCAGAAGAGAGGCTAATTGCCGTTTAAGTAAGCGTTTACCCGTACTTGCTACCCATAAAGCACCTTGGGGGTTTTGAGGAGCTACTCTCAAATATTTGGTTAGAGCTTGTACTGGACATAAATTATGATGCACCTTTCCCCTTTTTAACGCCGGCACCGTGAACTCAGAAAACACGTGTGCACTATGCTCATTCTTGGCTACAAAACCTGGGATGGTGCAATGGAAATACATTCATTAAGTCTACCAAACCTAAGACAATTAGGTGTGTTGCTCATCGCCGCCAGCTCAGACACTCTGTTTCCGGTGGCCAAAGCCAAAAGGAAAACCGCCTTTTTTAAGAGTAATGCAAAGTCTGCAGTATTTTGGTACAGACGAGAGTGAAGCAAAGACAAAGCTTTGTCCAGAGACCAAGTAGGCATGAGCTGACGGGGAGGTGGGCGGAGTTTAAAACATGCTCTCATAAAACCTGTTTCCTCCGCTACCGGTATGGAAAGACCCGTAAGGTCTAAAAAGGGCACTCTAATCGCAGTTAAGTGATTTTTTAATGTTACCACAGATAAACGTTTCTGCTCAAACAGATAATTTAAATAATTAAAAACTAATGCCACTGAGGGTACAGTTTGTTCTGTCCTAACGATCCAAGAAGTAAAGGCTTGCCAATGTGATTGATACTGTCGTTTTGTAGACTGAGTATATTGATTAAGTAATTTATTTGTCACATCTCTACCGTATGGTGCTAGCCACTTGGCCTCCTGAATGTCCATAATGCAAAAGTCAGCGAGGTCGCTAGGTTGCCAATCGTGTCTAAGTGGAAATACCCGACCGGGAGTGATACCGGGTCCGGGCACCACATTTTCAATTGCTGGTACCACAACTGCGCCGGCCACAGTGGCGCGATTAGCGAGACTAAGCCTCGATAATCTCGTAGTTTGTTCACTACGTGGCACATTAGTGACGCATCTGGCGGCGGAAACAGATAGATGGAGCTCCATCTGTTCCAGTCTGTCACTAGGGCGTCTGGCCCCCCTGCCGGCGTTTTCGCCCGGCGGGTGAGGTATAGAGGGAGTTTGTGAGTCTCCTCGGACGCAAAAAGATCCACTTGTGGATGGGAGAGCTCTGCAATCATTAGGTTGAAAATGGGTTGCTTGAGCTCCCATTCTACTGTCGTGCTCTGTCTCCGGGACAGAGCGTCTGCCCAGACGTTTGCTACGCCTGGGAGATAAGATGCGTGAAGATAAATATCTAGACTGTTGGCTAGAGCAAAAATCTCTTCCGACACGTTTAGCAACTTCCTTGACCTCGTTGATCCTTGTTTCTGAATACAGTGGACTGCATTCAGATTGTCCATTCTGAAGGCCACCGACTTGCCCCGTAACGCCGGGCCGTGAGCCTGAAGGAAATACAAGGGGACTAGTAATTCTTTGACATTGATGTGCGAGATTTCTAAGTGGGACCAAAGCCCCTGACCCTGGTGCCCCTGATTTGACTGAAATCCCCAACCTATTGTGCCTGACGCATCCGTGTCTACCCATACCGTTGGTGGAGGAGAGGTCCATGACATTATTGAGTGCAATGTTTCCCTCTTCGCCCAGACCGCTAGTAAGGTGTGGATTAATTTCGGGATGGGCCATAATTTTCCCGCCGGTAAGAGCGGGAAATATTTGTTGCCTTCCAATATTAATCGTTTTACTTTCAACCGGCCCAACTTGACAGTTAGTTGAATCCAGTTGAGAGAGCCGACCAGAGACTCCCAGACCCTTCGTGTCGTAGTCAGACTGTGAAGAAACCTGAACAGTTTCCTGCGAAACCTGTTGCGATTGTCCACACTCTGACTCAGAGTGAGAGCGGCGGTGTCCCAGACCAGCCCTATCCACTGAATTACTCGTGAGGGAACAAGGTTTGACTTTACCAGATTTACCTTGAAGCCTAGAGTTTTGACATGATTTAAAATGATATTGACATGTTTTATGCATAATTGTTGTGTCTCTGCCACCACCACCAGCCAGTCGTCCAGATACCACAACACTCTGATCCCTTGTTTTAACAATGGCATCAGGGCTTGCCGGACTAGTTTTGTGAATAATCGAGGTGCCAGGTTCAAGCCGAACGGCATCCTCTGAAAAACAAAATTTTGGTGCCTGATCCGTAAGGCCAAAAACCTTTGAAATCTTTTGTTGACCGATACGTGCCAATAGGCGTCTGTCAGGTCTAGTGAACACATCCAACCTCCCGGCGGAAGTGTTAGCCTGATTTGGTGTACTGTTAACATTCTGAAAGATTCGTTGTGAATGTGAAGATTCAGATAAGACAGGTCTACGACCGGCCTCATCTGAACACTGTCCCTTTTGGGAACCAAAAATAGTTTGGACGTGAATACAGGGTAATTTGGGGGGACCGGGATGATGACATTCTTGGCAATCATTTCCTGGGCTAGTGACTCCACCTCTAAAGAAACAAAATTCGCCGTTGTCGGCTGACGTAATCGAGGTCGCCGGAGCCACTGCCAAGTGATGCCTTTGCGTGCCACCATCCGTGCCCAAGTGTTTAACGGCCATGCTTGGTGACACGTTCGGAACGACCCAGTTAGCAGACAACGGTTCGCCGGCTGTACTACCCTCGGTTCCTCCGGCCTTAAGGTAGGCGCCGGGAGTGAGAGAGACTTTAGTTTTTTGATGGTGGGGTTGGTGCTGGCCGCTTCGCCGGCTGGCTGGTGTTGGCCGAAGACTGGCCCTGACCTGGTTTATTCTGGCCGCGTCCTCTCTGACCTGAAGACCTACTCTGTCTATGCCTGTACTGACCCTGGGGGGAGTGGGAGGACTTAGGCGGAAGAAAAGGTTTAGATCCCCCTGGCTGAGCTTTAGTAGGAGGCCTGGGTTTGGGGAAGTTAAATGCAGGTTTCTTAGAAGGGGTGGGACTGTGCTTAACGGCCTGTGCCATATTGAACACCGTTCGCCATACTTCAGGGGACATTAAAGATGGAGTAAGTACTGGTGACATCACCACCTGGTTAGCAATGCGATCAGGTAGCTTGCGAACTAACGACATCCTAAGATCTTGTCGTGCTCGCACCGCCTCAAGCAAGGCGGTGCGTATGTCACCTAAGGATTGGATTGACGACTGAAGAATCAGTCGCCGGGATAACTCAACCAATCTTCGAGCATCCGCGTCTGCGATTGCCTGAGTGGACCGTAGTAAAGACTTAGCCACCTGCTGAGATACTATGTACTGTGAAAACAGGCGAAAAGCTTTTCCCCGTAGCCTAAATTCTCTGTCTAGGTGAGTAGGGGTAGGTGTAGTGAACGGGTCCTTCAGTTCACAAAGATTAATCTTAGGGGCAGCTAGGAATGCAAACAAAGCTGCCGGGACTCCGCCGGCAGAACCCACCGGCATGGAAAACCATGAATGTGTATCTTGAGGGATCTGGTGGGAAGATTTAGAAGTGAAAGTGGTTGCAAAGTTTTGAGCCTCTACCTCCCAATCCACCCAAGGTCCTGGACCCAACTGTCCCACCTTCAAAACTGGATTAGCTGCGTCTGTGACGGTCTGTAAATCTAGTTCAGGAGTAAGAGCTGACAGAGTCTTAATATCATTAAACCCATCCAGCTTAGACCAGTCTGAAAATAGTTTTAAAGCTGAGGCAGGGGGTAAAGCAGGCTTAGAAGCATACACAAAATAATCCTGGTGATAATAACTAGGTATAGCCTTGATGTTAACGTCCAGAACATTACCCAAGGCATCCATGGCCCTTAATTTCTTTGACTTGTTGCCCTGGATAAACCACTCACGCGGTACCGGGAGTTCCCCTGACAAGGTAGGTTGGGCAAGCTCTGGTTTAGAGGGGTTCAAAAGAACCCATGACTCGTCTGGCCCATAAAGCAGGGGCATAGCTACCTTTCTAAGAGGCGCTTTGTCTAGAGGGGGTGGATTGACATCCGTTATGACCCTGACATTTGAAGTTGTCAATGCCGCCGTAGCAGGCTTAGTGCTCCTTGCAGGTGACAGAGTAGGAGGGTTAGGAATCTTAGATAAATCAATTGACGTCATCAGAGGCCGTACCGTAGAACTTGTCGGGGGAGCCCCCAAGTCCATTGTGGGGTTTTCCTGTTGTTGACCAAAAAATTTAGATAAAGCATGAGTAAGCAACCCATCAATTTCTTGTGCTGTAACAAACTGGTTTGATGAAGAACTTATAGGTGAATCATTATTATCCCGTGCGGCGTCCAAGCCTGAGCCTGACCCTTGTCCTTCCATATCCGAAATTATTGAAACTTCGTCTTTTTCCTCCCGATCCTCCTGAGAAGACCCCGCCGAGGCAGGGGTACCTTGTTTCCAAGATAAGTCTGGGATAGAGGATGGGATCGCCGCGTCCCTGTGGACGTCGGCTACTGTGTGACTCGTATGAGTCGGACGTGGGTGGTCAGACCCTGGTTGAGCAAACCGCCAAACACCGAGGCCCTGGCCTACGCTCTCTTGAGAGTCTGAAACATTCTCAATTATTGACCCTCCTGAACTTTCCATTTCCAGGGTTAAAATATTAATTGGCAAATCCTCCTTAGGGACAGGCGCTGCACTGGACTCTGAGGCCGTAACACAAACTCTGTCAGGTGTAGAGGTACGATGAGATGCACTAGACTTTGGGGAATGTCGAGAGGACTTCCGATGTGAATCCTTTTTGGAGGATTTATGGCTGCGGTGTGACCGCGAACTAGTCTTAGATCTGGAGGAGGAATCTCCGCCGTGACCACTGGTGGAACCTTCCGTCTTACTCTTCTTACTCGCCGGTGAAGAGGCACGACTAGATGACTGGTGTCTGAGAGGTGACCTTGACCTAGATCTCGCCCGCGACGAGGAGGCAGATGCCGGGGGTGTAGGCTCTCTCGGGCGTTTAGGTGTAGTCGCAGACGATACAGAACCCTGACTAGTCTCCGTCGGCTTAATACTCGTGACTCTAGAGGAACGTTTAGGGGGAGGGTGTTCTGACAGCAATCTATCCCAAAGTGGGACGTTGTCACATTGAAGTGACTTATGCGCGACAATGGTAGTGTAGGCCGACATCTGTTGTCGAACCTCTCTCAACGCTACCGCCGCGGTCTTATCATTTTCACAAAGGACTTTAACAGCTAATTGAGAGCAAAAGGAACAATTATGCATAACCCAGAGACCCCTTGAACGGTCTAGACATTTAACACACCTTATGCAAAGGGTGTGTGCAAAAATAGGGATACCAGCACAAGTAGGGGTAATGCACAGGGCAAAAACTGGGGCTACGGTAGCCATGACAGAGACTGGTGGGTGAAAACTACCGCCGGGTCTGTATTGGTCCGCCGGAGCTCAGCTCTGGAAAAAAAAAAATTTCCAGGAATTAATGCTCATAAGGTTAATCCAACATGTTCGCACACAAGTGTTAATAACCCGCCGGGTAACGAGATGCAAAGACACAACTAACACATCTCGCTACGCGGCGGGGTGTAAAAGGTCTAAACAAATCTTTTGCTATAGAAAGTGAAGAATACCCTCTGATATAATGGTCCAGCATGGCACTTATAGTCTCTTAGAGGAGGTGACTGTCTCAAGATTCAATTTTGTAACAAAGCAACCCCCCATAAAGACGCCGGCCCTTTGAATTATTTTAGTAGAATAGCCCAGGGCAGGATGATACGAGATCTGATGTTTAACGAATTGTCACAAAAGATCGCCGTAAGTTAGAAGGCGGCGATACCTAATTGTATCACTAATTTAAGAGGTTAAATTGAATTTTGTAAATTCCTTAGTTCCTCCACCTAGGAGCACCCGCCGGGTGTGAGAATCGATATTTAACCTAATTGAACCTTCAATCGCCGTAAGAGTAAAGGCAGCGATACACATAGTATCACTAAAATGGATTGGTTAACTAACTGAAAGACACAAGTCGTTCATCCCACCCTACCCAGGTGCACCCGCCGGGTGAGAAGTTTAAAAGTTAACCCCATAAGTTCCTGTCCCCACTTCTTTGTAAAAGATCGCCGGGGAGGAAAGCCTAAACAACAGCTAGGTTTTTCATGTGGTTGTTGTAAAACCAGGTAGAAAAACCCCCAAAACGTATGTCCACAAGAACGCCGTTTTGTATGGATGGGTACAGCCATCCCGCCGGGAATCAAAGGAGGCCTGAAACCAGGCACCTACATAGACGCAGTCCTGGAGAGCCACAGACACCCCCCCCCGCCGGGGATACAAGCCAGAGTTAACAACCACGTGTGGCCCAACACTGCTCTCGGCCAGGATTTTTTCATGGTGAAACCAAGAAAAAACCCGCCGGAAGGAAACCCACCCTGAACAGACACCATCTGAACAACACAAGACACGAGGAGAGCCACACACGACTAACCCAAGGTCACACCATAATCCGTGGAATTAGCCAATACACAACTAAACCAGGAAACAATTATAGTCCGAGGAATTAGCCAATACACAACTAAAACCCGGATACACATGACACAGTAGGGCATATTTATAAATAATAAATAATAACACTAGTACATGTGGCAAAGCTACGAGCGGCTGGCTAGGCCTAGGCAGACGGCATAATAACAGTTGAAATATACACACACTGGAAATATCACAACAGGAACCACCGCCAACACACCACCGTAGCAACAACTTCCAACCCAGGGAAGACTGACTCGGGACCCAGAAAAAACTTCACTAAGTGAAGAAAAATACGCTGGGAACGTCAGAAAACAAAGCTTGCCTCATCAGAAAGATAAAAGGCAGCAATAATTAACGCGTAGTGAAAGCCGCCTGCATCACAAACTAACTCAACTGTGAAAAAGTTCACATGTCCACAACGTGACCACGAGGGTACATCCGAAATAGATGCCCCATACACTCGACCCAAAATACACTGCACTGCGGGCAACCAGCCCAGGACACTCCTGCTATGCCTATTCTAACCTTACTCGATACATCCTGGAGTAAACAAATGAGAAAAAACTCACTAGGGACGCAACGAATGCGGAACCAGCGGAGCGTGGGGAGGCACGTCCGGGCGGGCTGAGCGCAGAGCAGAGAAGGAAGAATGACGCCTGAATCAGCGTCTGGTCAGAAATCCACACAAGTACATCCACGTTATGATGGAAAGCTTATTGGATAGTTATTCTTATTTTCTTTTTGTTTTTATTTTTTACGAAGTTTTTTCGTAGTGAGAACCCAATTCATAATGACTGAAGCCATGAGTGAGGTCGCGTGCGCTCATGATGAAGGCTCCTCAGTTTTTAAATGCTCTGCGCGGTAGATTCAAAACTACGGCGGATTAGTGTTTGAAGAGGATGCCTTATGTAATAGGCATGTTCGTCAATGATGGAGGGGCCACTAATAAATATTGACACACTCCTTGATGATGGTAAATGCCAAGCCGAGATCTCTAGTAAAAATAATAAGGGTTTGGGTGAGGAAACTGAGAAATTGTTGTCGACTGTTGGGGAGCCTTCTGCCCCACCATTCTCGCAAATTATGAACAGCGACGTGCATGACTTTGGGAGCGTCAATGGCAGTGATGGTGATGAGAGGGAGGATGTTATCTCCCCCCTTGTGTTACCTGCCTACAGTGATGTACTACGAAGTGAAAGGGAAGTACCTCATGTTAACAAAGACAGTACTCGGACAGCACGAGTTCCTTGTGGTGAGGGAGCTGTGGTGAGGACAGGGATCAAGCACAGGAACCGAGATGATATGAGAAAGGGAGGTGGATTAACGAGTGTTAGTACCACCATGAATCTTGAGAGAGTGACTGGTGACATCTTGGTGGACCGTGATGGAAAGAGGAATGGTGGTGATGTTGTGGCTGGTGATGGAGAAGCAGGATATAGAACTGCGGCAATGATTGTTGGAAGGAAGAATGATGACTCTACTATGGTCCATGCTGGAGGAACAACACTTGGCATCACTGCACAGGCTGTGGGCCCTGTAGGTGATGCAGATCACAACACTGTGCAAGATAAAGATGGCTACACAGTCGTCAACAGAAAACGGCGACCAAGAGGAGTTATATCTCAAGATAGTGGTTCTAATGAACAGAAAAAGAGCAAATATAAGGGCATCACTGGAACAAAAACAATGCATAATGCGAAATTTAAGGGTATTTGTAGACCTGTAGATTTGTATATAGGCAACGTGGACTTGGAAACGAACTGTGATGATATTATTAGTTTTGTAAAAGATGAGCTTAATATAACTCCAATGGGTTGTATAGAACTTGAATCAACAAATATTGAGACACAATCGAAGGGTTGGAAATCCTTTAAATTAAACATTTCAATAGAGGACAGGGAAATTTTGCTCAAACCAGATTGCTGGCCAAAGAAAGTAAAAGTTAGGAAGTTTTATACGACGCGATCTAGAATGAATGAGAACGATGGTTAGCATAGTTTCATTTAATTGTAATTCGATTCGGAATAATATTGAAACAGTTAAGACCTTAACATTTGACAATGACATAATACTCTTGCAAGAATTAATGTTACTAAAAAATGATTTACCTGTAATTAGTACAATAAATGATTCATTTGATAGTATAGCTTGTGTTCAAGATAAATCAAATGAGGGTATATTGGAGGGTCGACCCTCCAAAGGTGTAGTGATTATGTGGAGAAAGAGTTTGAGTACATTTATTGAACCAGTTTATTGTAATGACAGAATAATTGGTATAATTTTAAATTCGTTAGGGCATAAATATTTCATTGTGAACGTGTATTTACCCTGTGATAAACAAAATAATGACTCATTAGATGAATATCGTCACACATTGGCATTGTTAGAAAATCTGATCAGTGAACAAAATATTAATGATTGTATTATTAGTGGTGATTTTAATGCAGATTTTCAAAAAGGTCGTTTTAGGGATGACTTGACTACGTTTATTGATAATAATCATTTGTGTATTAGTGATGAAGTGCTACCTAGTGATGCCTTTACATATTTATGTCCTAGTAGAAGTGTTGTTAGCTGGCTAGATCATATCCTAACTTCGGAAAGTATACAAGAGAAAATAGATAATATCTGTATTCGATACGACCTTTCATTATTTGATCATTTTCCCATTGGTTTTAAAGTAAATATCGACGTAATTCATAAAAATGAGCATATAGAGTCAGTAACTAAGCAGTTTATTAATTGGACGTTATTTAACTCAAATGATGTAATATTAAAATATCAAAATAAAGTAAGTAATTGTATCACTGGGTACGACTTGACTAATTTTGAATGTCTGGAATGCTGTTCATGTAACTGTCCAGATTCAAATCATATTAAGGAATTAGAACGTATCTATGATACATTTGTTCAAATTTGTAATGATGCCTCAGCAGAATTTATACTAAACATCAACAGAGGTTACGAAATAAAGCCAGGATGGAATGATCATGTTCGTAATTTATATAAAGTAGCAAGGGAGAATTTTTTGATTTGGAAGAGGAATAACTGCCCCATAGTTGGCGAATTCCTTGAAGATATGAAGAGTTCACGAAAGACATTTAAGAAAGCTCTGAAGCATATAATACATAATGAAGCACAAATACGAAATGAAAAACTGGCAGAGTCTTATTCACATAAGAGGTACAAAACATTCTGGAATGAAGTTAGGAAATCGAAAAACAACAAAGGTTACTTGAATATAAAGATTGAAGGCGAATGTGATTCGAATCTAATAGCAGAAAAGTTTTCACAAGCATATAAACGTGTATTTGATGACCAGAATTGTCAATCTAAAGGTAATTTTGAAGCTTTAAGATTAAAACAAGATGTTCGAAGAGGTAAAATAGTTGGGACCATTAACTTGAATGATATAAATACAGCCATATCGGAGTTGAAGTATGTTATTGGTCACGATAATATCCATTCGAATCATTTGAAGTTTTGTCCAGAATATGCAAGAGGTTTACTTGCTAAATTATTTTCAGCATTTATTGTTCATGGCTTCATACCTAATACTATGATAACTGGAGTCATTCTTCCTCTTATTAAAGATCGTGGTAAAGATAAAAATTTAATTGATAACTATAGACCAATAATATCGTCTTCAGTTTTTCTAAAGATTTTTGAATATTGTTTAAAATATAAATTAACAAATTATGTCGACTTTAATGAGAGGCAACATGGCTTCAGAGCGGGCCATTCAACTCTTTCTGCAGGTTTAATTTTTAAGGAAACTGTTTTACGCTATAGATCTGCAGGATCGAATGTATATGCAAGTTTTATTGATTTTAGAAAAGCGTTTGATAAAGTGAATCATTTTAAATTAATCCAGAAACTTTTAGAACTAGATATTCCTCATTACCTTGTAAATATTTTGTTTTATTTTTACAGAAACCAAATGGTTGCTACTAAACATAAAGATGCACTGTCAAAGCCCTGGAAGATTATGAACGGAGTGAGACAGGGTGGAATTTTATATCCTTTACTTTTTAATGTATATATTGATTTATTAATCGAAACCGTATCAAAGTGCAAAACTGGATGTAGTCTTGGCAATAGGATGAGTAACATTATTGCCTATGCTGACGACATAGTAGTTTTAGCGCCAACAGCGACAGGGTTACAAAAGTTACTAAACATTGTGGAACATGAAACGAAAGCTTTAGATATTCAAGTGAATGCAAATAAATCAGTGTGTGTTTTTTAGGGATACTAATAATATAAATGGTCTGCCGAGAATGAAGCTTAATGATGAAGTAATGATCAATGTACATGAACATAAGTACCTAGGATTTATTATTGATGATAAACTAAATAATGATAAGGATGTAATAAGGACTAGAAATAAGTTCAAATAAAGAGTTCAATTGTATTTTACGTAAATTCCATAATGTCAACGTTAATGTTTTTATTCAACTATTTAATAGTTATTGCTTAAGTTTTTATGGTACAGAATTATGGTTTTCCAATAAGCGGTGTGGTGTTCCTCTGAAACAATTTGCGGTTGGATACCACAAAGCCATTAAGAAGATTTTAAAACTTAAATACTGGGAGAGCAACCACAAAGCATGTGATTTAGCAGGGTTAATGACATTCACTCATCTAATTAATTGGCAAAAAATACGGTTTGCTCACAGATGTATGATGAAGCCTTGTATCTTTTTAAGAAAATGTTTACTTAACAATGATGATAGCTTATATTTGATGAAGGAAGTAAAGAATATTGTATTGAATATTTATAATATCGAATGTTTAATGGAAAATGACATTGACGCAGTAAAATCTAGAATTACTTTTATTCAAAGCCGTGAACCAACTATGAGATAAATGTGCTTCACAATTCTCTTACTATGTACAAAGTTTTATGTAGCTTTTACGAAATAAAATATTGAGTCTGAGTCTATCTATCTATCTATCAACCAACCTATCTATATATCAACCAACCTATCTATCTATCAACCAACCTATATATCAACCAACCTATCTATCTATCTATCAACCTACCTATCTATCTATCAACCTACCTATCTATCTATCCACCTACCTATCTATCTATCCACCTACCTATCTATCTATCTATCTATCTATCTATCAACCTACCTATCTATCTATCCACCTATCTATCTATCTATCTATCTATCCACCTACCTATATATCTATCTATCAACCTACCTATCTATCTATCCACCTATCTATCTATCTATCTATCAACCTACCTATCTATCTATCTATCAACCTACCTATCTATCTATCAACCTACCTATCTATCTATCCACCTATCCACCATGCTCACAGATGTATGATGAAGCCTTGTATAAACAAACCCACGCGTTCACCCCCCGTCCGCCTCTCCCGATGTCCGTGTTTCCATCGCTTTTTGGCCATTTATCGGATCCATATGGGTATTCTGACGACCTATCGATCATGTCCAGAGCTACTTGGGTGGCTGTTATAATGTTGTGACTGAAGATCAACAGAGACAACACGGAAGAAAGCTATATCCAGTGGCTCGTGGACTGTGGTGGGGGGAGGGTGTGTTTGCCGCGGAGGAGACTGTTCGTCATTTGCCACCTCGGTCATCCCCGTCTCACCAAATACAGACCACGCGGCGGTGAGATTGCCCTGTGCTGACTGGACTTCCGAGTTGGCTGCCTCCCTGACTTCCGCAAGGTGGTGATGGCGGCGGTGAGATTGCCCTGTGCTGACTGGACTTCCGAGTTGGCTGCCTCCCTGACTTCCGCAAGATAAGTGCTGGAGCCGGAGAGGGGGGACGTGCTTCGCCTTGGTTCTCTTCCTGGCCCTGGAGTTGGTTTATGCTGGAGTCGGTTGCGGACGATTGTGAGAGCGCCCATTGATTGGATGGCTATTACTGCTCCATAGTCAGTTTCGTCAAGCAGAGCTATGTGCTTCAGGAAAAATATTTAGTGTGACTAGGTAAAAACAGACTTTGTGTGGAAAGTGAAATCAAACCAGCGCCGCCCGGTGGTGGAGTCATTGGTAAGTAAACAAACCCGCGGTAACAGGTTTGAAGCTTCAAGGATCAATACATGGACAACTGGCGAGTCGTTTCATACGGTTTATTACTCCAAAATGGCGAGCGACGTTGTGTACATTGAGAATTCTGTGTTGGCTTATGTGGCTTCAGTGAGACATTCCAAGACGAAACAAGACATAATAAGTACATGTACCATGTTCTATGATGAGTCATTGATTAAAAGTGCAAAATAAATTTTGTTTGAAGCTGCCAAAATGAAAATTATATGGAGAAGATCTGAAAATAAATTAAAAGAGAACTTTGCAGATATTGTAGATATGTTTCAGAAATGTGATGACGAATCAATTGAACTACCAAGGTTTGTGACAGCTAACCATGAAGCATTTCCTCCGTCATATGGTTATGAAATAATTGGTGGATATATTGCGAAGCTAACTGATCAAATTGATGAACTGAAAAGTGAAGTACAGGGAATAAAGGATACAAGACTGAACAGTGTTAGCATGTTGGATGATCAGTTCGTTATTAACCTGACAAGCGCGATATAGACCTAGGTGCTAGGGTAGTTATTTGTGCATTTCTAGCCCGGGATTCTGACAGAATTCGTTATATTTACAATATAAACCATTATTTGTTTTCGGTATGCTTTTATTTTACATATATGATGTATATATGAACCTTCAAGAGTGCTAAAATAAGTGGGAAAAGCATTTGGGTGGTGAAAAACGAAGATATTGGCCACCCGGTCATAATCTCAGGCGAGAGAGAGACACAGGCAGCCCTCCCCTCTCGCTGTCTGGGAGTCAACTGAGACGAGCGGGGCGGTGTGTGCCGGTGTCTGGGTGTTGCATAACGATCTTTTATGCAACCCACTTGTGCTACATTATCGCGGGAGAGAAAAATAACCGATAAATGATGATAATAAGAGGAAAAATAGGTGATAATTGAGGAGGGGAGGGAGGGGGGAATAAGGTGGGGAAGGAGGGGAGGGGGGTGGGTGAGATTTACATGGATGAGTACTGGAGGGGAATTATCTCACCTAGAGACAAATTCCTTTGTTTTGATAGGCCCTTTTTTTTTATGGAAGGCTTTTTTTATGGTCCTGCTTCCGTGAGGCCTATCGCGTTCCCTATAGGAAGCCTTCCGTGAGGCCTATCGCGCTTGCCGGGTTAAGGAGGAATTATTAGAAATTAAAGGTATGCTGAAGCAAATGAAGCAAAAAGACATGTGGGAATCAGTGAAGCGAGACAGTATCATAGTTGAAAATGTTGACAAACTTTTTAAGGATGCCAACAAGAAATCTGTGAATAATTGTACCCTTAGTGATGAGATACATGAACTTTTATCTACTGTAGGAAATCCATCTGCGCCTACCTTGTCACAATTATCGAATAATGACCATGTGAATTTTGAAAAGAGCGATGATTATGAACAAGACAATAGTGTTTCTCCTCTTGTATTACCGAGCTACAGTGACATTTTGTGTAAGGAGAGTGAAACAAGTGATGCAGTCTCATTTACCGGCTTCACTGCAAGACCCAGAGCCCTGACACAATTATCTGCTGAACCAATATTAGAGACGAGAGTAACCAAGCCAAAACATGGAGCAATGAATAAACAAAATCGAGATACCCCAAACAAGAAATATCAAGACCTGGATATATTCTTTCGGAGGAGATGGTTAAGGAAGCTGGCACCACCAATACTGAGGAAGGAGGATCAAGAATTGGCATCACTGATGGAGATGATAAAGGTTCAAGAGCTGGCACCAGTGCTACCGGCAGTGGCGTGACAGGGTTTGGCACCACTGTCATGGAGGATGGAAGATCGGAACATCACACCACCATTGTGGATAAAGAAGGATACACCTTGGTAGGAAGAAAACGACATTATCAGGGAGTAAAGGCCGCTTCGGAACCAAAACAACATAAACCTATTGGTGTAAGAGGTACAAAGACATTCAGCAACACAAAGTTTAAAGGCAATCGTAGAACTGTAGATATATACATAGGAAATGTTGATCTAGAATCTGATAGTGATGACATTCTCGACTTCACAAAAAATGAACTAAAAGTTGAGGCCATTAAATGCATTGAGTTAGAATCTTTACAAGCTAAAAAAGATTGGAAGTCTTTCAAACTGACAGTCACACTAGAAGATAGGGAACAATTATGTTATGCCCTGTTTTTCTACAGGTTTAACTTGGGTAATGTGAGTTCTGAATGACTGGGTATAGAAGGCTGCATGCACAATACAAGGTATGAGGAATAGAGAACACAAAATAAACACACGGTAACACGACACAAGTTCACGTTTATTGAAATAAAGAAATAAAGAGCATAGAAAGATAGTTATATTCGCACAAGACAAATGATAGAAGGGAACTGCTAGCATTTGCGGATTTGGATGGAGCCTAGTCTCCCACTTCCAACGTTCAGGTATATTCTTCTGATCACGGGTTTAATTAGCAAGTTTATATTTTACTGGAAGACCTCAATATATTCGTATAATTCAATGTCACTGATTTTACCTCTTGCTGGCTGGTCGCGTGCCCACGTAGCAACTCACAGTTAGGATTAGACGCATATATTATAGAACACGGAAATCTCTAGCAACCTCATGGGGGTACTGAACTAAGTTTGATATTCTTAAGGCAGAAATATGTAGAACACGAATCAGTGGGCGAACGTTAGATATCACTAGAGTTTTAATATCTGAATAAGGTAATTACGAGAGTCAAGGTCGCCTGTTAATAAAAAACACTGATCGCTTAGTACGTCCCAAATGGAATGGTTAAATATGAATTACACTGGGCAAGGTCTTAGCCACTTTATAGAAAGTTAATAGGTGAGTATCAAGCTAGTACTATAACACTTAGTACTAGTAACATGAATCTTGAATAGTATGGGTAGATCTTGTCCTGGTTATCTTGCTTCCGGTGATGTTGGGGGCTAACGACTGGTTCCTCGGCCGTCCAGATGGTCCAAAATGTAGGAAGTTCTCAAGTCGGATCTCTTGATGATCGTTGCTGGCTACACACTTATATACCCACGAATTTGTGTGAAGGTTATAAGGTGCACGTTAGGACTTGTACATGGACAGATGCTTCTATCAGTCTTCTCTGCCACGGAGTCTGCCGGATCTGGAATCTCTCAACTCCGGAACAACACAAGGGCAGAGCTAGAGGTAAACTGCAGGTTAGTGACCACTGGTTGGTGTCTTGCTTTCAACTGATTTGACTGGGGGCGGGAGTTAGATTTATAGGCTCGGTTCTGGACCCTGCAGACAGTAGGGATCTCGAGTCTTATGGACTTAATTGAGCTCTCAATAGATATGGGGACTAGGTAAGATGGTATTTACTGTTGTGGCACAGGGCGATAGGAAGCCTTTATATTTTCATATAACTGAGCCTTAGTAAGAGGTACTATTTTGGCTATACTGGACGTATTTAGGGGAGAGAGACTGGATCTACTTTGCGAGGAGGATGGGGACAGCTGTGATAGGAGCGTCTCTCTAGATTGTTCAATCTTCATTCTATGGTATAGCTGAGGTGCTAATTTAGTGATCAGAGCATGCAAGAAAGGTAAATGGTTTATTGTGAGGTAATAGAGGTTAGTAAAGGTGTTAGTCATTCATGGTTAGTTCATTGATAGGAAGAATTCCTGTGCTACCTGGCAATGACTCGAGAGTCAAAACAGGGGCCAGGTATACCTCCGCGGGGGTGGGGGTCTCCCTCCTCGGGTGGGCAAAAAGGGGGAGCTGGGCGCCCTCTCTCTGATATAGTCGTCCGGCGGCTGTGGCTAGGGGCTTGCCATATCACCAGTGTTTGTAATAACCCTCTGTGTATGAGACAGATGTGAGTGTCTTTAATACCAAAACCGAAGGTGCCTTAGCTAGCTGGTTTTACTCGGCTGGTTGTTAATTGTAGGGTTTGCTGGATATGGTAGAGACTGGGTTGCTAACTCTGCCACATTTATCTGGAAGTATGACAATAGAAGTTAGTTACTGGCGGGGCGGCTAGCCTCGCACCGACGACCATTGGGTGCAGGGTTGTGAATGTGTTGTAAGAGAATAGATGGCATGCAAGGGGCTAGTAAAGTTCTAATGTTGTTCTGGCCTACTAAGTGAAGGTAGGCTGGATAGGAGTATATATATAAAAGGTTGGAGAGCGTTAGTAACAGACAATTCAAGGATCTTCAAGAGGTATGAGAGAGAGGCTAGGTCGGACAAGAGTCGAGAAGCGCGGGTGTCTTAATGAGAGGGGGGGGAAGAGTTCAAGGGCTACAGGGAAATTTTGCCCCTAAGGTCCCTGGGCGTGGGGGTGGCATTAGGCTACAATTGATATGGAAGTTTGAAAAGGCAGTAGAATACGTTAGCCAAATGCTACCGGGGAATGCAACTATGGGGTGGTATATGAGTCTGGAAAAGATAGAGTTATGTGATCAGTCAGAGGGTTATGGATACTATTAGTTGGCCCTGGGAACTGCGTTTTCTATTAAATATAAAATACCACCCACAGCGGCAGTTCGTAGGGGTACTTAGTTATTGTTTCGGGGTACTTATGACAGATACTGGTAACCAGGTTATCTTATACAATCTCTGGTTGGGGTAAGAGGTGTAAGACACGAAATAAATTGGCGTAGTGTGGGCTGTGGATACGAAGGAGGCAAGGGGAAGACTTATGACAATTGTAGAAAGTAAATGGAAAAAGGTGAACACAATGACGGATAAAAATACTTAACCTAAGGATTGCATACATAGATTTATGGGGCGATGGGTCTTCAGAAGCTTAGTCTGGCAAGACAAGATGTTAGGGAATGTTAATATTAATACTTAGTTACTAGAGGAGCAATGCAAGGGGCGACTGAGCACGGGTTACATATATCTATACTCGTCATGGAAAATGATATAAGAGGTCTAGGGACAAGCGTGGGTGTTTGAACTGCTAAGATATATAACATCTACTTCTCGGATGTAAGAACATACATAGATATATTTATGGCTGTCTGATGTGTTGGCATTGGCTCAACGTCGGGACAGGGCATGGGTGTTTTTAATATGAATGTATATTCCTGTTCATCATCTTTGTAGTTAATAAGTGTAGGACACGAGGGGGTTAGTGTACGTGAGGTGTGGAAAATGGTCGGTTTAGAAAAGGTAAATGGGTGTGTCCTGGAGCTGTTTAGCCCTGCGGGCTTGGGCCTGTCTGGAATGGCGGGCTCGGTCAGCTGGTCCTTTCGTTCTGTGGACCTTTCTTCCGGGTGTTTCTGTGTGGTGTTCGCTCGTGGCTTCTGTGGTGGGCTTCTTGTTCTGGGGCATTTTAAATTACTTCAACCGGAATGCTGGCCAAAACATGTTAATGTGAGAAAGTTTTATATGGCTAAATCAAAGACTTCTGTATAAATTGTAGTTAATTTCAAAATATGGTTAGTATTGCTTCTTATAATTGTAACTCTGTAAGAAATAATATAGAAACAGTACGCAAGTTAACCTTAGAATATGATATGATTTTATTACAAGAATTAATGTTGCTCAAGGATGATATTCCCTTTATGAACACTATAAACGAATCTTTTGACTGCATAGCCAGCGTTGAAGACCGAACTAATGAGGGAATAATAGAGGGTAGGCCGTCGAAAGGGGTGGCGATAATGTGGAACAAAAAATTAAGTAATAAGATTGAGTCAGTGTTTTGTGATGACAGAATTGTAGGTGTAACATTGAAGACAAAAATACGAACATATTTAATTATTAATGTGTATCTGCCTTGCGATAAACAGAATGATGATAGCATAGATGAATATAGACAGTCACTTGCTGTTTTAGAAAATTTCATTGATGAACAAAATATTAACAATATTATTATTAGTGGTGATTTTAATGCAAATTACTGTAAAGGCAGATTCTGGGAAGAGCTATTGAACCTAATTGATAATAAAAGCCTATGTGTTATTGATGAAGTGTTACCGGACGAAACTTTTACTTATTTGTCTCCTGGTAATAACTCTACTAGTTGGTTAGATCATGTGATAGCTTCGGATAATATGAACACTTATATTACTGACATTAATGTACGATATGACCTGGCCTTATTTGATCATTTTCCATTAGTTTTTAAAATTAATATTAATTTAGACAATATAAAAATTATTCCTGAATCTAAGTTTTCTACCTTCATAAACTGGAAGTTATTTACATCAAATGATGTTGTTACAAACTATAAAGACAAAATGAGTGAGACTATTGTACAGTCTGATTTAATGAACTTTAGTTGTTTAGATTGTTGTACATACAAATGTGAAAACAATAGTCATATTGCAGAATTGAATTACATTTATAACTCACTTGTAAGTATACTGAAAGAGTCGTCTGAGGAATATGCAATTGAAAGTACAAAAAATTATCAGATAAAACCAGGATGGAATGACCATGTTGGTGGGTTGTATAAAAATGCTAGAGAACATTTCTTAAAATGGAAAGAAAATGGTTGTCCTGTATATGGTGATTTACTTGACAATATGACATCTTCCAGGAAACTGTTTAAGAACGCATTAAAATATATTAAAAATAATAAAATCAATATTAGAAATGATAAATTAGCCGAGTCTTTAACCCGTACAGCCCCAGCGACGCGTCTGACGCGTCGGCGATGTATGTAACGCACAGCCCCAGAGACGCGCCTGACGCGTCACCCTAATTGCGCCGACCGTAACCTCAGGTGTAGCCACTCAAGAGGGCTCAGATTTGTATGGGAACTGTGTACGTATCCCACGCAACCGTGCCGATGGTTGAAAACTCTCAAAGTCCACGTGCGTGCGCGCGAGCGCGCAATAACCTGTTTTTTTGGGATAATTGCCTTCAATTTTTTACTCTTGTAAAATCCGTTTTCGGGGCTCTGTAGGACCATTTTTAAAGCTTTTTGAGCGGTTTTTCGTGGTTTTTCCTTCATTCCTAACCCATTCGCTATTGTTTCTGGAATAAAACCATTTTTTGAAAACCGGCCGGGTTCTGGTGCGCAAACATTACAAAACTAGCCGGGGCTCCACGGGTTAAGCAATAAAAGATATAATGCATTCTGGAAAGAAGTCAGGAAAACTAAAAATAATAAGTGTTATTTAAATGTTAAAATTGAAGGTGAATGTGACTCCAGTAAAATTGCTGAGAAATTTTCGCAGAATTTTAAAAACTTTTTTGATGACAGCAAATGCCAGAAAAGAGATAAATATGAACTTATAAGAGACAAGTTAAATGTGCATGTGCAAAGAGGCAAATTATTGGGAGTTATCAACACCAAAGATGTTTGTTTGGCATTATCTGAGCTAAATTGGGTCATTGGCCATGATAACATTCATTCTAATCATGTGAAGTTTTGTACTGAAAGCGCGGTAAGACTAATTGCTAAAATGTTTTCATCATTTATTGCACATGGACATTTGCCTGATGAGATGACGTCCGGACTTATTTTGCCCCTTATTAAAGATAAATATAAAGATCAAAGCTCCTTGGATAATTATAGACCTATTATATCATCGCCAGTTTTCTTTAAATTATTTGAATATTGCTTAAAATATAAAATTTTGCATTATGTGAACTTTAATGAGAGGCAGCATGGGTTTAGGGCTAATCACTCTACATCCTCAGCGTGCTTGATTTTTAAAGAAACAATTTTAAGATACAGATTAGAAGACTCAAATGTTTATACAGCTTTCATTGATTTTAAAAAAGCTTTTGATAAAGTTAATCATTTTACATTAATAAGTAAACTTATTGAAGCAGGTATTCCACACTTTTATGCGAACATAATATTATATCTTTATAGAAATCAACTGGTTGCTACTAAGCATAAAGACTCAATATCAAAACCCTGGAAAATAATGAATGGAGTAAGACAGGGAGGAGTCTTGTCTCCGATATTATTTAATCTTTATATAGATAAGCTGATTGAAAAAGTTTCTAAATGTAAAAAGGGGTGCACACTAGGAAATATATCCAGTAATATTAGTGCTTACGCTGACGATATTGTTTTATTAGCACCATCGTCATCGGGATTACAGTTTTTACTGAATATGCTTGGAAATGAAGCAAAAGAAATTGATATTGACATTAATATTAATAAATCATCATGCATGTATTTCAAAGACAATACAGATAAAAACTTAAAGCCAAAGTTGATGCTATGTGGAGAGATATTGAATGTTGTTAATGAACAAAAGTATCTAGGGTTTATAATAGATGATAATTTAAATAATGACAAAGACGTAATTAGGTGTCGTAACAAGTTTTATAATGAATTTAATTGTATTTTACGTAAATTTTATAATGTTAATGTTAGGGTTTTTACTCAGTTGTTCCAAAGTTACTGCTCAAGTTTTTATGGTTCTGAATTATGGTTTTATAACAAAAAGTGCAAACTTCCTCTTAAGCAATTTGCAATTGGTTACCACAAAGCAATAAAGAAAATGCTGAAATTAAATATTGGGAAAGTAATCATCATGCATGTGAATTGGCTGGACTAATGACATTTAATCATTTAATGAATTGGTTAAAAATTATATTTGCTCACAAATGTCTCCTAAAACCTTGCAAGTTTTTACAGAAATGTTTATTAAACCTTGATGAATACCTATCGTTAGGAAAGGAAGTTAACCATATCCTATTACATGAATATGACGTATCAGATTTGAAAACTAATGATATAAATGCTATCAAGTCAAGAATTATGTTTGTACAAAACCATGAACCTAGAATGCGGTAATGTATGAGGTTACTGTTATCTCTATTGTATATATGTAAAAAGTTAATTGTGTTGCCTTTTATGAAATAAAGATTTGAGTCCGAGTCTATCTGTATATATGTAAAATGTTACCATGTAACCTTTTATGAAATAAAGAATTAACGAACTAACTATCTATCTATCCACCTATCCACCATGCTCACAGATGTATGATGAAGCCTTGTATCTTTTTAAGAAAATGTTTACTTAACAATGATGATAGCTTATATTTGATGAAGGAAGTAAAGAATATTGTATTGAATATTTATAATATCGAATGTTTAATGGAAAATGACATTGACGCAGTAAAATCTAGAATTACTTTTATTCAAAGCCGTGAACCAACTATGAGATAAATGTGCTTCACAATTCTCTTACTATGTACAAAGTTTTATGTGGCTTTTACGAAATAAAATATTGAGTCTGAGTCTGAGTCTATCTATCTATCCACCAACCTATCTATCTATCTATCAACCTACCTATCTATCTATCCACCTATCTATCTATCCACCTACCTATCTCTATCTATCAACCTACCTATCTATCTATCTACCTAGCTATATATCTATCTATCAACCAACCTATCTATCTATCTATCAACCAACCTATCTATCTATCTATCAACCTACTGTTATCTCTGTTGTATATATGTAAAAAGTTAATTGTGTAGCCTTTTATGAAATAAAGATTTGAGTCTGAGTCTGTTGATGGATGGATCTATTTATCTGTCGGTAGATCTATCTATCTATCGATAGGTCTATGTATCTGTTTGTCGATGGATCTATCTATCTGTTGTTCTTATTTTAAGAACACGGTATTGATACAATGTGTGTGAATGTATATACTGTATGTGTGTATGTATTATTAATATTTTTTAACAAATATGTAAAAAGCATATGTTGTATCTTTTTATGAAATAAAAATATGACTGACTGACTATCAACCAACCTATCTATCTATCAACCAACCTATATATCTATCAACCAACCTACCTATCTATCTATCAACCAACCTATCTATCTATCAACCAACCTATCTATCTATCTATCAACCAACCTATCTATCTATCTATATATCAACCAACCTATCTATCTATCAACCAACCTATCTATCTATCTATCAACCAACCTATCTATCTATCAACCAACCTATCTATCTATCAACCAACCTATCTATCTATCTATCAACCTACCTATCTATCTATCAACCAACCTATCTATCTATCAACCAACCTATCTATCTATCTATCAACCAACCTATCTATCTATCAACCAACCTATCTATCAACCAACTTATCTATCTATCTATCAACCTACCTATCTATCTATCTATCAACCAACCTATCTATCTATCAACCAACCTATCTATCTATCTATCAACCAACCTATCTATCTATCTATCAACCTACCTATCTGTCTATCTATCAACCAACCTATCTATCTATCTATCAACCAACCTATCTATCTATCAACCAACCTATCTATCTATCTATCAACCTACCTATCTATCAACCAACCTATCTATCTATCAACCAACCTATCTATCTATCAATCAACCAACCTATCTATCTATCAACCTACCTATCTATCTATCTATCAACCTACCTATCTATCTATCAACCAACCTATCTATCTATCTATCAACCTACCTATCTATCTATCTATCAACCAACCTATCTATCTATCAACCAACCTATCTATCTATCTATCTATCAACCAACCTATCTATCTATCTATCAACCTACCTATCTATCTATCTATCATCTATCTATCTATCTATCTATCAACCAACCTATCTATCTATCAACCAACCTATCTATCTATCAACCTACCTATCTATCTATCTATCAACCTATCTATCAACCAACCTATCTATCTATCAACCTACCTATCTATCTATCTATCAACCTACCTATCTATCTATCAACCTACCTATCCATCTATATCTATCAACCTACCTATCTATCTATCTATCAACCTACCTACCTATCTATCTAACTATCTATCAACCTACCTATCTATCAACCTACCTATCTATCTATCTATCAACCTACCTATCTATCTATATATCAACCTACCTATCTATCTATCTATCAACCTACCTATCTATCTATCCACCTATCTATCTATCAACCTACCTATCTATTTATCCACCTACCTATCTATCTATCCACCTACCTATCTATCTATCAACCTACCTATCTATCTATCCACCTACCTATCTATCTATCAACCTACCTATCTATCTATCCACCTACCTATCTATCTATCCACCTACCTATCTATCTATCTATCAACCTAGCTATCTACCTATCAATCTATCTATCAACCTACCTATCTATCTATCCACCTACCTATCTATCTATCCACCAACATATATATCTATCTATCAACCTATCAATCTATATCAACCTACCTATCTATCTATCAACCTATCTATCTATCTATCTATCAACCAACCTATCTATCTATCAACCTACCTATCTATCTATCTATCAACCTACCTATCTATCTATCAACCTACCTATCTATCTATCAACCTACCTATCTATCTCTCTATTAACCTACATAAGAACATAAGAACATAAGAAAATGGGAGTCTGCAGAAAGCCGATTGGCCTAAGCAAGGCAGATCCCTGTCCCACACAACCCCAATTACAAAGCCCAATTATAGGCTCAACACTCTAATACCCTGAGGATCATCTTACCAAACCGGTTAGAGATTAACGCAGGATTACGGGGGTCTGCAGAGCGCTGATTGGCCCAACCCGGCTGATCCCCCTTCACACCCAACCCTTCTCGTCCATATGCTTATCCAATTTTTTCTTAAAGCTCCCTATCGTTCTTGATCCCACTATATCACTTGGTAGCCTATTCCACCCATCTACAACTCTGTTACCAAACCAATATTTGCCTATATCTTTTCTGAAACGAAATTTATCTAATTTGAAACCATTGGTACGAGTTCTTTCGCTATCACTGAGCTTTAGTACATTTGTCATGTCCCCTTTGTTAATCCCACTAACCCACTTGAACACCTCTATCATATCCCCTCTAACTCTGCGTCTCTCTAACGAATGTAAACCTAATTTCTTCAACCTTTCTTCATACGGAAAATTTCTAATATTATGGATCATTTTTGTCATTCTACGCTGAATTCTCTCCAATGAATCTATGTCCATTCTGTAATAAGGACACCAAAATTGGACAGCATAATCCATATGGGGTCTCACTAATGACAAGTAAAGTTTTAAGATAACATCAGCAGTTCTGTTACTCACACTCCTAGAGATGAACCCGAGAATCCTGTTTGCCTTATTACGAACGCTTATACACTGTTTTCTAGGCTTCAAATCATTGCTAACAAACACACCTAGATCTTTCTCGCAGTCTGAATTTTCTAATTCTAAATTAGCTAGTTTATATTTAACATTTGTTTGCATCTTCCCTATCTTTAATACCTTGCATTTGTCAATGTTAAACTTCATCTGCCAATTTACTGACCATTCATGTAAGGTATCTAGATCCCTTTGGAGGCACTCTATATCGCTATCTGAATCAATTGATCTCCCCATTTTAGTATCGTCTGCGAATTTACTTATCCTACTAGTTATACCTAAATCTAGGTCATTTATGTATATAAGAAACAACAGGGGACCTAATACCGATCCCTGGGGGACACCACTTTTGACTGCTCCCCACTCTGACTTGGTACCATTTATGCTGACTCTCTGTTTCCTACCAATTAGCCATGACCTAATCCATCCCAACAACGACCCTCCTATTCCATGTGCCTCAACCTTTCTCATCAATCTCTCATGAGGGACTCTGTCGAAAGCTTTACTGAAATCTAAATATATAATATCATATGACTTGTCACTATCTACTGCTTCATATACCTCTGAGAAAAAGCTAAGCAAATTAGTAAGGCAAGAACGTCCCTGAGTGAATCCATGCTGAGAAGAATTTATTAAGTTAAATTTTACTAAGTGGCTTCTAATTTTCCTAGCAATAATGGACTCTAGCAACATTCCTATGATTGATGTGAGACTAATGGGACGGTAATTGGATGCTATCGATTTATCACCTTTTTTGAAGATCGGAACTACATTTGCAAGCTTCCAAGCTTCTGGAACTAAACCTGTTTCTAATGACTTGTTAAATATAAATGCTAATGGACTACTTAACTCATCTCTGCATTCTTTTAATACTCTAGCATATACCTCTTCAGGACCAGGCGATTTTTGAGGTTTCAGTCTGTCAATTTCCTTAAGCACATCATTTCTACTTATACTAACTGTACTTAACATATTTTCTATACTATCACTATATACCATATTGACTTCTGGAATCTGTGCCAAATTTTCATTAGTGAAAACGGAAAGAAACTGACTATTTAATGTACTGCACATTTCTAAATCATTTTCTGTTATTTCTCCTATTGAAGTTTTTAGGGGGCCTATTACATCTCTAACTTTAGATTTATATAGTTGGTAAAAAGCTTTAGGGTTATTTTTTGAGTCGCTGGCTATCCTTATTTCATAATTTATTTTTGCTTTCCTGATTTCCTTTTTGACCTGTCTTGATAGAGTCTGATAGTATATATGTAAATGATTTTCACCTTTCTTTATTTTTCGATATATTCCTTTCTTTTTTCCTATAAGATCTATTAGCTTATTAGTCATCCATTTTGGTTGGTTCTGCGTCGATCTAAATCTTCTTTTAGGGATATATTTATTTTGAGCATTGTGGAGTGAAGCAATAAACTGGTTATATGTAGGTGGCAAGTTTAACTCTGGCATATCCTGACTTAATTGCTTAACAATAGGGTCCACCCTTAAGTCACTTCTTAGCCCACCATAATCGGCTTTTCTGAAATCTGGGATAAGTGTCGTATTCTCTTTAGCATTCCCTGTCCATTGTATATTAAAATAAATAGATTTATGATCGCTATTTCCTAGGTGGTCACCAATCTCTACATTATTTATCATATGTTCATTGTTACTGAAAACTAAATCAAGAATATTAATACCTCTAGTCGGCGTATCTATGAATTGAAATAAAAAACTATCTTGTACTACCTCAATAAACTCTACTGAATCGGAGTCGCCTATTTGGTGCTGCCAATCAATGTTCGGAAAATTAAAATCCCCCATAATGCACACATTGCTAAACCTTGATGCTATTTTAATTTCCTCCCATAACGATTTTCCGCCATTTCTACTCATATTAGGCGGTCTATATATAACTCCAATAACTATGGTCTCACTACCTTCGTTAACCTCTACCCAAACACTTTCATTATCATTATTTAGTCTAATACCTGATTTAATACAGCTTTTTAATGTACTCCTGACAAACACTGCTATACCCCCGCCCCTCCTACTTGTTCGGTCATATTTAAACAAACTATATCCTGGAATATCAAATTCTGCTAAAAAATGCCTAGATTCTGTATTAATCCACGTTTCAGTTAGCGCTATTATGTCTATATTTTCTGTGCTAACGAGTGCTCTAAGTTCTTTCATTTTGTTACATAAACTCCTACAATTTGTATAATATACCCTCAACCTATTACTTTTATTTGCAACTAATTTTCTATTGTGTTTAGCTAACTTATTATTTCCTGTTGAACTACTAGCTCTAGACGGAAATTCTACTCTATCAGTATTCTCATCTTTACTATCAGTTACATGTGTAGTGTTATCGATACTACTATTACACATCACTATATCCGCACTATCTTGACTGATTATTTCTATTTTACTCACTGGTTTGTCACATGAAGTACCTGCTCCATATGGAGACAGTATTTTACTTACACACCCAGGTTTTTTAACGAAACCCCGCAACAATCTTGTCGAGTGAGCTGGCCAAGGTCGAAACTCCTAGTCGAGAGAGATGTACTCCATCCTGGGCATACAGTTCATCCTTACCATAAAAGAGGGACCAGTTATCCAGGAATGGAATAGTATTTGCCTTACAATACTTCTCCAGCCGGCTATTTACACCAATAGCCCTGGAGGACCATTCCTTCCTTACCCCTCTTCTAGGCAGGATACTGTTTACCACAGGAACTCCACCTTTTTCCTTGATCCTCTCCAACATTTCCTGATACTTGGAGAGCAACTCCTCAGTCCTGCATCTCCATATGTCGTTGCTCCCTGCGTTGAGGAAGATGATGGGGTCCTCCCCACTCACTTCCATGACAGCATCTATCTTCTCAGCCACCCTCCCGACTCCGGCACCAGGCACGCAGACAACTTTACCAACCTGAGTGTTTGTTGCCCTGCCAAGGTATCTAACCAATGAATCACCGACAATGAAAACAGACTTAGCTTTTTCCTTTTGTCGGCGTGTAGCAGTAGTTGTTGCAGCAACAGCAGCAGACTTCCCCCCCTCCCCTCTCACTGCCTCGATGATCGCCACTTCATCGCCATCACTCTCATCAGCCAAGGTGCTGAAGTTGTTGTGGGTCTTGACTGGCTGCCTTTTCAGCTTGCAGGCCGTTGCACTAGTTGACACCACTTTCCAAGGGGCTTCACGATCCCTGGGAACACTTCCGGTAGCCTCACACTTCTTCTCCGCCATAGCTAGTCTCAAGGCCAAATTTTCATCTTTGAGACACTGAATCTCCTGCTCCACACTCTCCAGTCTTTCTTGCAAAGCAAGACAAAGCTGGAGAGTATGGGAGGAGACAGCAGACTCATCAACAACAGCCATCACTATGAAAGTTCACTAGGACCTCACTAAGGGTAAACCGGTACACTAGCGGTCACTGGGGACGTCCACACTAGTCACGGGTCAGAGGGCAACTATCTATCTATCTGTTAACCTACCTATCTATCTATCTATTAACCTACCTATCTATCTATCTGTTAACCTACCTATCTATCTATCTACCTATCTATCTATCAACCTGTCTATATATCTATCCACCTATCTATCTATCTATCCACCTATCTATATATCTATCCATCTATAACTGGAAAAAGAGTCCATTAAAGTAGTGGTTTGAAATGAAAACCACGATTAAGGGAACCCACCTCGCTTTTGTTCTCTTTCTCTCTCTCTCTCTCTTTGGCTTGTATCCATTCGGCCCCATTCAGCCTACTGTTTTAAGACGTTTACCCCCATCCAGGTGTCAATATTTTCCTGGCGAGCGGTAGAGAGCCAGCATATATATATATATATATATATATATATATATATATATATATATATATATATATATATATATATTTTGTTGACAGCAAGCTAAATTTGTAAATTTTTCGATAGACAAATGTCTCCAGCAAAGCCGGATTTCTCCAAACAATGCTGGCTCGCTATCGCTCGCCAGGAAGAAATCGACACCTGGATGGGGATAAACGTCTTAAAACAGTTGGCTGAATGGGGCCGAATGGATACAAGCCAGGAAAGAGAAAAGGAGAGAAAGATAAAAAAAAAAAAAACGGTGACCCCCCTTAAGACCAAATGTAGTGAAGAACTGAAAATGAGAGTTAAGATGGCACAAGACACGGGGGCTTCAAATTGGCTCACTTCATTACCAATACAGGAAAAAGGCTCCAGCTTAAATAACAAAAAATCAATGATGTCGTAGCCTTGAGGTATGGGTGGCCAGTTTCGAACCTGCCGCTGTGCATGTGGTGAAATAAACAACTCAGACCACTGTATGACCTGTAAGAGAGGAGGAGTCTTCTGTATCCGGCATGATGAAGTACGAGACATCACTGCATAATTGACCACTTCCGAGTTTCAGGCTATAAGGAAGTTGGAGCTGTAGACAACGATGGTAAATAGAAAAATAATAATTATGTAGGTTTCTAATGGCTAAATAGGATGTTGAATTGGGTTTTAGGTATTTTTAAATGTACTACAACCGCATTTTAACAGTTAATTATCTTGAATATCAATATCTACAGTTACAACTTCCTTATAGAACGAAACTCGCAAGTGGTCAATTGCTGGACGAGGTGTGCCATGATGTCAGAATCGAACCGGACCTTCTGCCTATGGACGGATAGCGCTTGGCCCACAATACTGCAAATACTTCAAATGAAACGAGTGGACGTAAGTGCTCGAGGTTTTTGGACGAGGGGACAACAGGTTTTTCTCGACATCAGAATCTTCAACCCAAGAGCACAAACATATCGTGAGCGAGGACTCAAGGCGGCATACTTGAGAAACGAACGTGAGAAGAAACGCGCTTATGAAGATTTTCTTTTTTACAGGGATCAAGGAAGTTTTACTCCTCTGGTCTTCTCATCGTCGGGAGGGATGGGACCTTCTGCAAGTGTCTTCTATGCCAGATTAGCTGAACAAATATCGGAGAAAAAGCGCCAGCATAGAAGCCAAGTCATAACTTGGATCAGATGCCAGCTCTCTTTCTCTCTTCTCAGGTCTGCACTCCTGTGTCTCAGGGGTACAAGGTCCTCCCCGCTACAGAGGACAAGAGTGAGAAACTTGGACTTTGAAATGGCTGTGGCGGAGGGCTGAATTGGGGAACATCTAGGTTGAATGTAGGGAGGTGCCGGTACAATAACATAAACTATAAGGGAACTAGGATAACATAGATTGTACACCACTTTGTAAATTGTCACTTTAATACAAACAAATACAAACAAAATAAAACAAAAATAAAAGGAAACCTGCCTACATTACTGAAACCTGCCTACATTACTGAAACCTGCCTACATTACTGAAACCTGCCTACATTACTGAAACCTGCCTACATTACTGAAACCTGCCTACATTACTGAAACCTGCCTACATTACTGAAACCTGCCTACATTACTGAAACCTGCCTACATTACTGAAACCTGCCTACATTACTGAAACCTGCCTACATTACTGAAACCTGCCTACATTACTGAAACCTGCCTACATTACTGAAACTAGCCTACATTACTGAATCCTGCTTACATTACTGAAACCTGCCTACATTACTGAGACCTGCCTACATTACTGAAACCTGCCTACATTACTGAAACCTGCCTACATTACTGAAACCTGCCTACATTACTGAAACCTGCCTACATTACTGGAACCTGCCTACATTACTGCAACCTGCCTACATTACTGAAACCTGCCACATTACTGAAACCTGCCTATTACTGAAACCTGCCTACATTGAAACCTGCCTACATTACTGAAACCTGCCTACATTACTGAAACCTGCCTACATTACTGAAACCTGCCTACATTACTGAAACCTGCCTACATTACTGAAACCTGCCTACATTACTGAAATGTTTGTGGACATGCAGTAATGCAAGTAATGGTCGCTCTTCTGTAAATCTAAAATGGCTTACTTAAGGGGGGTGACCTGATTTTTGTTATTGCTGTCTCTTTCTCTGGCTTGTATCCATTCGGCCCCATTCAACCAACTATTTTAACACTTTATCCCCATCTAGGTGTCGATATCTTCCTGGCGAGCGATAGCGAGCCAGCATTATATGAAGTAATTCGGCTTCGCCGGAGACATTTTTCTATCAAAACATGTACAAATTTAGCCTGCTGTCAAACAAAACTAAAAAATATGCTGGCTCGCTACCGCTCACCAGTAAAAAATTGACAACTGGATGGGGATAAACGTCTTAAAACAGTAGGCTGAATGGGGCCAAATCAATTCTGTACACCAATTTCTTCAAGCAGAATCCCCTACTCTCCTTTTTTTGACAGAGACTCAAGTAACATCCACATCTGACACGTCTAGATTTAATTTTCCAGGTTATCAACTGCTCCAAAATTTCAGACCTAAAGGAGGTGTATGTTGCTTCGCAAAATCTGAAATTGCCCTGGAGGAGGTTACTAGTTTCAATTGTCCCTATTTTGATTATTCTATATACAAATTAATTTCTGCTGGTAAATTTAAATACATATGTTGCATCTACCGTTCCCCAAATACTCCTCCAGAGCAAAGTCTTTTTGATTCTCTGTCCTCACAACTCAGTGTCCTCAACTTAAATGCTTCTTCTGAAATCACTGTGTTGGGTGATTTTAATGTCCATAATGTTGAATGGCTCACTCATTCAGCCAGGACTGATGATGCTGGTCTTGAATGTGAGCTATTTGCAGACTCATTTAATCTCACTCAACTAGTCAACCAACCCACCCGTGTACCAGATAATCCTAATCATAATTCCCACCTACTGGACTTATTTTTAACAACCAATTCAGAAAATTATGATGTTACAGTGAGGTCCCCGCTTGGATCTTCTGATCACTGTCTGATACAGGCCACCTGTCTATCACCTACCACACCTTCCCACTCTGAACCTGTTTTGGTGACTAAATGGCATTACGATAGGGCAGACTGGGAGGGTCTTCAAGGTTTCTTTATTGATATTCCCTGGACCTCTTTCTTTTCTAATGATGCACACTCCACCTTGAGCCACATACAAGATTTTGTAAAAATTGGAATGGAAACTTTTATTCCTCATCAAAAGTACAGTAAAAGATCTAATTCACCTAAATGGTTTGACCATAATTGTGCTAGAGTAACTGAACAAAAAGCAATAGCCTACAATGCATACACAAGATCAAAAACACATGAAGCCTTTAATTACTTTAGAAACATCAGAAATCATGCCAAAACTGTATTAAACCTAACTAAATCAAACTTTCTCCACAAGCAGGCAAATAAACTTCTAAATAATCCAAATGATAACAAAATATTTTGGTCTACTCTTAACTCATTTAAATCCAACTTCACTACTGCTTCATCCATTCCACCATTAAAATCTCCGACTGGCAATCTTGTAAGTGACCCACGAGGAAAAGCTAACCTTCTTGCGGATATTTTCTCCACCAACTCAACCTTAGATGAAATAAATCAAGATGTCCCTGTACTTAATTTTAATTCGCCTGAAATTCCCTCACTTAAGATCCACACCAGACATGTCAAAACTATTTTGCAGAATCTCTCGGTAGATAAGGCTCCTGGTCCAGATGAAATTCCTCCAATAGTACTTAAGAATTGCTCCTTGGTGCTCGCTCCTGTATTGGCAAAATTTTTCCGTCTGTGTACTCATACCTCATGCTTCCCAGTACCCTGGAAAGAAGCAAACATCCATCCAGTTCCTAAAAAAGGTGCCTCTTCAGATCCATCAAACTACAGACCAATAGCTATAACTTCCACTCTTGGTAAAGTCTTTGAAATTATATTAAATAATCACATAATTAAGCATCTTGAGAATAATAAATTAATCAGTGATAGGCAATATGGTTTTAGACGATGTCGATCAACTGCAGACATGCTATGCCTTCTTACGCATCAAATCAACCAAGCTACAGACCAACATGGTGAAACACATACAATAGCACTGGATATATCAAAGGCATTTGATAGAGTCTGGCATCAATCCTTATTGTCGAAGATGTCACACTACGGCCTTGCATCATTAGTTCCACTAATTTCTTCTTATCTTCATAACAGAAAAATACGTGTAATGGTAGATGGCCTTTATTCTCAATTTCACTCAATAAATGCTGGTGTTCCCCAGGGATCAGTTTTGGCCCCAATTCTGTTCCTCATTCATATCAATGATCTCATATCTACCACTCATAATCCAATACATTCCTACGCAGATGACTCAACACTCCACAGTTCCTTCACATTTACCAATTCTTTCACCCAACCCGATCTTATAAATTCAAAAATAAACACTGCAATTTCTCTGAACCAGGACCTTTCTAGAATTAATGGATGGGGACAAAAGAATCTAGTTTCCTTTAATGCACAGAAAACCAAGTACATTCAATTTTCTAACCGACAGAATCTCACTGACTCCCATATATTTTTTAATGATGTAAATATTCCCACTTCCCCTAGTATTGACATTCTCGGTGTAACATTAACTACTAACTTGAGCTGGACACATTATGTTAGAAGCATTGCTAAGAATGCCTCTAAAAAACTGGGACTCCTGTACAGAGTTCGAGAATTCTTCACTGACGAGCAGTTGGCCGTGATATATAAAAGTCATGTGCGTTCTCAGATGGATTACTGTTCACCTCTGTGGGTGGAAGTGGAGTGGTTGCATTGAGGCAGTTGGACAAAATTCAAAATAAAGCTATTAGATTAATCAATAACCCTGCAATCACACAGGACCTTCCTACATTATCCATACGAAGAAACGTTGCATCCCTTGCATTATTCTACAGATATTTTCACAGCAATTGTTCCGAGGAACTTGCTTCAATTGTGCCGCCTCTCCACATCTTTCCCCGTAGAACTAGGGCAGCTGAGAGCGCCCATGAATTTACACTTTCTCCTCCACAATGCAGAACTTCTGCTTATCAGAATTCATTTATCCCCAGAGCTACTACTCTTTGGAATTCACTTCCCTCGAATTGCTTTCCACAAACTTACAATCTACAAATGTTTAAATCCAGTTGTTACAAACATTTTATGAATGGAGGATGCCTTTAGGCACATGGACCTTTTTGTTTTATCTGTGTTTTTCCTTCCTCCGTTCATTGTCTCTTAAAAAAAAAAAAAAAAAAAAAAAAAATAGATACAAGCCAGAGAGAGATAGAAAAGGTAATGGGAAAGCGGTTTGGGTTGACTTCCATTAGGGTTACCAAATCAAGTGCGCTAGATAGTAAGTAAAAGCCGATAATCAATACAAAAATGTCACAATCTCTATAATATCGCTATAAAATGGCTCAAATGTTCATAATATTGCTAGAATTTAAATGCTAGATAAACAAATTTGCCTCTAGATGGAAGTACTGTAAATACCTCTAGATCTAGCGGGAAAGTAGCTAAATTGGCAACACTGACTTGCATGTCGGTGGGATACTTTGGTTTTCACCCCGTAGAATAACATGCTGACCCCAACCAACTGAGCACTTTACAATGTTTGGTATGAAAAGGGTGTATCTGGTGTCCATAATAATATTCCACCATTTGTTTTCTCTCCTTTTCTCTCTCTCTCTCTCTGGCTTGTATCCATTCGGCCCCAGTCTGCCATTCAGCCTACTGTTTTAGACGTTTATCCCCATCCAGGTGTCAATATCTTCCTGGCGAGCGATAGCGAGCCATCATTCTATGGAGAATCCCGGCTTCGCCGAAGAAATTTTTCTGTCGAAAAATTTACAAACTTAGCCTGCTGTCAAAAACATTATTAAAAGTATGCTGGCTCGCTGTCGCTCGCTAGGAAAAAATCGACACCTGGATGGGGATAAACGTCTTAAAACAGTATGCTGAATAAGGCCGAATGGATACAACCCAGAGAGAGAGGGAGAAAGAGAGAACAACAAAACCAAGGTGGGCTCCTTTAACGTAGTGGCAGTGATAAAGCCGTTTAATATAAGGGTGAAAAGGTATAATATCACTCATTATAATTATAGACCTTTCTATTCTTGTGGTATGATCTTCTCAACTGTAGGCTACATCCAGTCCCATCCATTCATATGCAGACGACTCGACCTTACACTACTCAGTTAGTTTTCCAGAACGCCCCAGCCAGCAGTCCCTCAAATACAAACGTAATGAAGCCATAAAACACTTATCTTCTGATCTAGTTACTATTTCCAATTGGGGTAAATAAAACCTTGTTGCCTTTAATGCTTCCAAGACCCAATTTATCCATCTTACTACCCGTCAGGAACCTCCAGAGGATTATCCCTTGTTCTTCAACCATACACAAATCAATCCTTCATCTTCTCTCAATATTCTCGGTGTCTCATTTTTTCTTCTGCTCTCACTTGGAAGGACCATATTACCAGTCTTGCTAAGGCAGCCTTCCAGAAGCTGGGTGTGCTCAACCGCCTTAGGGGGTTCTTTATCCCTGCGCAGCTTCTTGCTCTGTACAGGGGCACAGTGCGTCCTTGTATTGAGTATTGTTCACATGTGTGGGGAGGTTCCTCTCACACCACACTCCTAGACAAAGTAGAAAGGAAAGCCTTTCGTATCATTAACTCCCGCCCACTCACCAACTCTCTGCAATCTCTCTCTCTTCGCCGCAATGTTGCATCTCTCTCGCTATTCTATCGCTACTACAATAATCAGTGTTCCTCGGAGCTTTCCCAGTGTATACCACCTCCTCTACGTAGGGTACGTAGTACCCTACTTGCAACACAATCCCACCCCTACTCTGTGCAACTCTCCAACCCAAGAGTGAGCTATTCTCAGACTTGCTTCTATTCAACTGCTGAGCTCTGGAACTCTCCCAGAATCAGTCTTTCCCTCTTCCTATGACTTAAATTGCTTCAAACTCGTATGTCCAGGCATTTTAGCTGGATCGTCCCTTGATTTTGGCCCTGTCACTCTTTCAAATCTGGAGGAGGCACTCGCTGCAGGCAATTATACCTTTTGTGTCCCTCATTCACATAGAAAAAAAATATATATATATATTGTATCCTGTAGGCCTACCAGTATTGATGGATTTTTGTTATGGGTATGGATATATTTTAGCCCTTTGAGGATCATGACGTGTTTTACCAGTTTATTATGGCTATTATTAGACAATTTTATGAAGCTTGGGAAAGACCTCTTGCAATCGAAGGGGTAACGTCGATCTTGACTAACTTTTCGACTCACGCAGATCCCACCTTTACTTAAGAAAATCGTCTAGTAATAGCCAGAACTGTGAAAATGCGTCCTAATCCTGGAGATGTTAGTGTACAGGAAGGCTAACGGCACCAATATATGGAGGTGTTAGTGTAAAGGTAGGATAATGGCACCAATATGGCAGTGTTAGTGTAAAGGAAGGATAATGGCACCAATATGGAGGTGTTAGTGTAAAGGAAGGATAACGGCACCAATATATGGAGGTGTTAGTGTAAAGGAAGGATAATGGCACCAATATATGGAGGTGTTAGTGTAAAGGAAGGATAATGGCACCAATATGGCGGTGTTAGTGTAAAGGAAGGATAATGGCACCAATATGGCAGTGTTAGTGTAAAGGAAGGCTAATGGCACCAATATATGGAGGTGTTAGTGTAAAGGAAGGATAATGGCACCAATATATGGAGGTGTTAGTGTAAAGGAAGGATAATGGCACCAATATATGGAGGTGTTAGTGTAAAGGAAGGATAATGGCACCAATATATGGAGGTGTTAGTGTAAAGGAAGGAAAATGGCACCAATATGGCGGTGTTAGTGTAAAGGAAGGATAATGGCACCAATATGGCGGTGTTAGTGTAAAGGAAGGATAACGGCACCAATATATGGAGGTGTTAGTGTAAAGGAAGGATAATGGCACCAATATATGGAGGTGTTAGTGTAAAGGAAGGATAATGGCACCAATATGGCAGTGTTAGTGTAAAGGAAGGATAATGGCACCAATATGGCAGTGTTAGTGTAAAGGAAGGCTAATGGCACCAATATGGAGGTAATTGTCTGATAGGTCTATAAGGTCTGTACTCGTGACAGTCTATCCCTCACTTTCACTATGTGTGTGTGACTGTGTGTATGTGTGTATGTGTGCCCCGCTGTCACGAACCAACCGTTGTCAATACCACAACCCCTTACAGATGATGCAAGGTCATTAACACTCCTATAGCCCCCTCTCTCTCTCTCTCTCTCACTGTCTTTATATATATACTGTACATACCGTATCTATCTATCCATATCTTTAATCTGTTTGCGTTCTCTCTCTCTTGGGAGAGAGCCTTCATATTTGCTATCCTTTCCTTCCATTTTCTCCTAACCTTAGGGTTGCTATCTCTACAAGAATTAAGTCCTGGCCACCCCGCATGGATCGTAAGATCTGTGTGGCCAGTTTATCTATGTAAATCTTTCTTTCTCTCTCTGTCTGTCTACTTATCTATTTATCTCTTTACAAATCTCTCTCTCTCTCTCTCTCTCTCTCTCTCTCTCTCTCTCTCTCTCTCTCTCTCTCTCTCTCTCGTCTCTCTCTCTCTCTCTCTCTCTCTCTCTCTCTCTCTCTCTCTCTCTCTCTCTCTCTCTCTCTCTCTCTCTCTCTCTCTCTCTCTCTCTCTCTCTCTCTCTCTCATGTTTCGCGTTTGTAACTATCAGCAAGAACACTCGAAAACCTATAAATTGATATCGATTGTATTTGCTTACTGTGATACCAATGGGATCATAATACTTTACTCTAACAACAACAACAACAACAACAGGTAACAACAAAAATCCCACTCTCATAAGAGCATCAATAAATAACAGTAATGATAAAACGGTTACCCTCTTCTGTGGACAGACATAATAATTGTGTGTTTCAGTAAAGGATTGAAGTCACCATTGTATTTATGTACCCATCTTCCCCCCCCCCCCCCCCCATACCTACGGACGAGTCTATTCAGCCTAGGAACAACCTCTGAAATTTAAGGGCTTAACATCGATCATAACTATGTTTCTGACACCAAAGAATAATCTCTAAGTTGAAAACAATCTCATAAAAGTAGTATTAAAAACATAATCATCGTCTGATTGAAGTGGTGCAATATATAAAAGTTCTTCTTTTGGTTGTAATTGTCTCCATTAACAATAGGCTGCTAGTGATTTTTTCAGACAATTTATAGTGCCGATGTTAAGCTTGATTATTATATACTTCATATGATTTAGCCACAAAATAGAACCTTTGGACGAAATTTAATATATATCTAACAAGAAAAAAGTTCTATTGGTTTATGAATTGGAAATGACCATCAAGTCAATCAATGAAATTAAGATAACGGAGAAAATCAACACCACGCCACTACCACCAAGCAGTTTTCCCGCACATACCACCACACCCCCGAGGAAAGAAGCTATAACCACCACACAACTAAGATACGCCAGAGTCGCCTCAATAACTCCCGCACCCCCTCCAACACCCGGCAAGGATATCCAGGTAATCATCCACAACCCTGATGCCATTAGGAAAGGAAAAAAGTGCAAAGGAAAGAAAGACCAAAAACACTTGCATAAACACCATACCTCCACACGCCCTTCTTCCTCTAAGCCACATCACCACCATGACAGGAAAGTCAGAAGGGGCTACCCCAAGCACCCCAGGGCCTCCATCTCCGAACAGCCATCCTTCTTACCCGGAGAAGGGACACTGGGAGAAACGCCAAAAGAGATAAGACTATGACAGGCAAAGTTAAGATCTATACAGATGGAAAGCTATTAATTATCCTCACTGGAAGATAAGTAACAGCTGGAAGATTTGGGTTTATACTAAATAGAACACTGATGACACTGGTTATAAAGATTTATTTAGGATTCTTTAGATCTTGGCTCATCAAAGGAATTCGTTATTAGATCCCACTGGGGACAACCTAATATAAGTTCTTCTGCCAGGCTTTACTGTCATTAAAGAATGCTGTTTTGACAAGCGCTTTATTGGTAGTAAATCGACCTCTGAAAAGTTTCAAAAGGTCACGCACTGGCAATTGGCTATTGAAAGGTAGGGCTCTGCGAGATACTGTAGCTTTTGCATAACAGCACTTTCCTTCTAGAGTCCTTACGGTACGGAATCTCAGGCACTGGTTCTGAGATACGTATACTGTAAAAGGCCCAAAATCACCTCATCCACCAGTCCCTGAAAGACTCTTATAAAGGTCAGGATAGTTAAGAGACGTGGTGTCAAATCAACCCTCTTACGTTAGTCCGATGATATGTTACGTATGCACTGGTATATTGTAATATAACATTTAACACCTTACGAGCGGCCTATGCGGTTTATTTATGTGTACCGCCCAGCGGGGTGTTTTTAGCCAAAATAGGGCTGTTTACGTGATCATTTTCATGCCTAAATAAGACCCAGAACGTAAAACAAGTATCTATCCCTGAAAGGGCATAAACAGAGCTTTCGAATGACACCATAACGATCCTTGTATGATGGATAGTTTTCTTGCAATAACCGTGCAACGCGAGTGCAAAAAGCAGGTAATTCGGTACTTTCGGTACATAATTGAGTATGTAGCGAGTGAGAGAGGGAGGAGGGAGCTGAGATTTGTGTCAGTAGGTTCGCCGCGGTGGTCTGGAGCAGTCATACGCTCGCTAGTCTCCTGCCACCACTTGTCTCTCTCTCTCAGCCACATTACGTGCTGAAATTGCCACTCGAGTTATGTCGAGCGCCGCCACATAGTCCAGCTTTATTTAACTCGACTTAAGTGGTGGGCCGCTTTTTAAGGGTTAAGACCCATCACCCAAGAGTGCGGGAAGGTTCTGTATCAAAACTCTTGTAACGGTCAGAGTAGTTAGAAAGACAGTATAACTACGGTATAGCTTCTCTCTACGTTCGCTCGATGATATGTATACGTATGCAATGGTATAACTGAACATAACATTTAAGACCCAACACCCAAGAGTTCTTCAAGTTCCATCCGCTATCCAATATCCACGTCAGGACCACCACCCCGGCCAAGACCCTCACCAGAAGACTACAGTGCCTCGTTATATAATACCCAGTGTGTCCTCAAAAGAAGTATTAGTAACGTACATTATTAAAGGAAGTACTTAAGTGATGTATTATTATAAATACTCAGTGTGACCTTCAAGAAGTACTAATGACGCACCTTATTAAAGGAAGTACTTAAGTGAATAGCCATATATATTAATACGCTATTTAACTTCAAAAGAAGTACTAGTGACGTACCTTATGAAAGGGAAGTACTTAAGACAGTGTAATATCTGCATAATATCAATACACAGCATAACCTCAAAAGAAGTACTAAGTGACGTATCTTATTAAAGGGAGTACTTAAGTGTAATATTTGAATATACAGTATATATATATATATATATATATATAGTACAGTACAGTGTAACCTCAAGGAAGTACTAGTGACGTACCTTATTAAAGGGAGTATTTAGGTAATATCAATAGGCAGTGTCATAATCGTGTGAGAGTAATTGTGGATCCTCGTTCGTGCGTCTATGAACTATACTTATATTGATCTATAGTTCTATACCATTATTAAATCAATATCTGTGTGCCTTGTTAATATAATTTATGAATGTACGCTGTGTTATATTTACCCTCTATTACCTTTGTGCATGTGGTTATGTGTATTCAACTTCTCCAGTCAAGCAAGAACCTATACCTATTCAATCCAATTAACCCCATCAAAAACCTGGTATAACAAAAATAATATATATATATATATATATATATATATATATATATATATATATATATATATATATTATATATATATATATATATATATATATATATATATATATATATATATATATATATATATATATATATATATAGGTACGTGGAGAGTAAGAGGGTGGTGAAGAGAGTAGTGAAGGAAAGTAAGAGAAGAGTAGATGAGGAATTTGGAAGGAATCTGAGTGTAAAATGGAGGGAGAGTAAGAAACTGTTCTGGAAAGAAGTCAAGAAAGTTAGGGAAGGTAGCAAGGGAAACAGTAAGGGTGTGAAAGATAAGAATGGGAGAATGCTAGCCGAGAAGCAAGAGAGAGTCGAAAGATGGAGGGAGTACTTCAGTGAGTTGCTAAATGAAAGGAATGAAGAGCCAGCAAACATAGCTGGATATGGTATGGGAGGGAGAAGAAGAGAAGTAGTGGAGGAGGAGGTGGGGATCAGGAGGTCAGAAGTGTGGGAAGCCATGAAAGAGTGAAGTTGGGGAAAGCACCAGGAACAGATGGAGTGTGTGGGGAAATGTTGAGGTATGGTGGTGAGATAGTGATAGAATGGGTATGGAAAATGTGCAAACTAGCATGGGAGAAGGGGAGTGCACCCGATGACTGGAAGACTGGCATAATAGTCCCCCTATATAAGGGCAAAGGGGAAAGAGGAGTGTGGTAACCACCGAGGAATATGTCTTCTAAGCGTAGTAGGGAAGGTATACAGTAGGGTAGTGATTGAGAGAGTGAGAGTGAGAACGGAGAAATGGATAGGCGACGAGCAGGGAGGTTTTAGGAAGGGAAGAGGATGTGTAGATCAGATTTTTACCCTGAATTGTGTTGTGGAGAAGTATCTGGAGAAGAAACAAAAGGTGTATGTTGCCTTTATGGACTTGGAGAAGGCCTATGACAGAGTGGATAGAGAAGGTTTGTGGAAAGTACTTAGAATATACGGAGTAGAGGGCAAGTTGCTGAAAGCAGTGAAGAGCATGTATGAGGGTGCAAAGGCGGCAGTACGTGTGGAGAGTGAGCAGAGCGAGTTCTTTGACCTGAATGTTGGTTTGAAACAGGGGTGTGTGATGTCCCCGTGGTTGTTTACTGTATATATGGATGGAGTTATGAAAGAATACTATCAAGAGCAGTGGATGTTGGTGTATCGCTGAAAAGGGAGGGAATTGAGTGGAAGTTACCTATACTGCTGTTTGCGGATGATACAGTTCTGATGAGTGATAATGAATGGGAGTTGCAGGGTCTGGTAAATGAGTTTGGAACAGTGTGCGAAAAACGGAATTTGAAGGTAAATACGGGGAAGAGCAAGGTTATGGTCTTCGAAAGGGGTGAAGTCACAGAGTGTGAGGTGAAGCTGAAC
Source organism: Paralithodes platypus (assembly GCA_032716605.1). Taxonomy (NCBI): domain Eukaryota; kingdom Metazoa; phylum Arthropoda; class Malacostraca; order Decapoda; family Lithodidae; genus Paralithodes; species Paralithodes platypus. The sequence goes on from CM064513.1 coordinate 88,017,570, forward strand.
GGTCAGGCTATGGAGATCGTCAACTCTTTTAAGTATCTGGGCAGTGTGTTGAGTAAAGATGGGACTATGGATGAAGAGGTGCGGGAGAGGGTACAACAGGGGAAGAGGGTTGTAGGAATGCTAAAAGCAGTAACAAGAAATAGGGTGGTCAGTATGGAAGTGAAGAAGTCCTTGCATGACAGTGTGGTAATCCCGACACTGACTTACGGAAGCGAAGCATGGACGTTGGTTGAGAGACTCAGACCAAGAGTGAGAGCAGTGGAAATGAATTACTTAAGGAGTGCGTGCGGAGTTACATGGAGGGATAGACAGACTAATGAGGAAGTAAGAAGGAGGTGTGGTGTGGAGGTAGATGTGCTGGAAAGTGTGAAAAGGAACAACTTGAGATGGTTCGGCCATATGGAACGTATGGAAAGCGAGAGAATGACTAAGAGGGTGTACGAGAGCGAGGTGGAGGGACAGAGGGGGAGAGGTAGACCGAATATGAGGTGGAAGGATGGAGTGAGGAACTACATGAACGAAGGCGGTGCTGGTTGGGGGGAGGGGCGTCGACTGACTGGGGACAGAGGTGCATGGGGGCGGTTCGTTCGTGGCCACCCCTTCGGGGATCACGGCGTCAGGCAATAGATATATATATATATATATATATATATATATATATATATATATATATATATATATATATAAATACAGTACTGTATACTTATAATGTGTGTGTGCATTCGTGCATGTTTGTATGCCTACCTGCATAATGTGTGTGTGCTTAAATAGACTATAATTGATGATATACCATCATTGACTGGCATTGATTGACGGCACTGTTGTATGTGTACGTTGTATGCAGGATAATAAACAAGTACACATCATTACACACAAGGCACGCATTACAGGCCTCTTGATTATATCGTTCACATAACAGGATTTACCATTGCCTTAAAATGTACCAAAATATATAAATAAATATAAATAAATCAAACAAAATATACATAGAAGTAAAATAAACAGGGTATTCCATAATTATGTTTATTAAGTTACCTCCTATAGATTTGATATATTAATCTCTCTTTATATATATATATATATAGATATAGATATAGAGAGAGAGGGAGGGAGGGAGGGGGGTTGAGCCTGCCATGTAAGGTACACCAATAGAGGGGGTGGAGATTTACGGCACAGAATACTTTCACTTACTGCACCATAATGTTCCTCCACCCCCCTCTCTCCCTTCCTCCACTCACCACACCCCTATCCTCCCTCCCTTCACTCTATACACCCCTCAGACTACCCTCCACCCTCTACACCCCACATACACTCCTCCACCCACCATACCCTCCCTCCCTCCACCCTCTATAACAATATCGAGTAACATAAAACCGAGTCAACAATGTTCAGAAGTTGTTAAGAAGGCAAACAAAATAATTAGCTATATAGGCAGGTCATTTGAGCATAAATCCAAAAAAGTTATCCTAACTCTTTACAATTCCTTAGTCCGCCCTCTTCTGGAATACTGCGTTCAATCCTGATGCCCTTATTACCAAAGAGATATAGACAAGCTAGATAGAGTTCAACGTAGAGTTACCAAAATTATACCTAGCCTAAAAAACCAACCATACGAACGAGGAGCGTCTTAGAGAATTAAATATATTTCCTTTTAACCCAGCGCAGATTAAGAGGCGACTTAATTCAAGTGTTCAAAATCATCAAAGGCATTTAAAATACCCCCGAAAGAGATGCCCCCCACCAACCTTCCGACCAACAACCCAGTAACAATTCCGCAAGAACCAGCACGAAAGCCGGCCGGGACGAAAGGACCCAACAGCCGGAAGGAGCAGGACGCACCCACAAGATCAAAGGAAGCCGACACGGCCGGAAAGCAAGAGATTCCAAAGGCACGTCAATCAAAAGTGGTATACTCCCAACCTTTCGAATATGCTAGGTTCGTGCGACGGGACCGAGGGACCGACCCCAACACGGCCGGAAAGCAAAAGGCCCCAAAGTCACGTCGACCACAAGTGGTACATTCCCAACCCTTTTAACATCCAAGACACCCACACAACATACCTAACTATAATAAGATGCCGTCATTCATGCATGCATTCATTCCTAGGTTAACTAACTTTTATCCACAATATTATTCCTCTTCCATTCTTTCCCACAGCTGTTATACGTCTAATCAATCACCCCTTCTAGTCCACAGTCCACACTGCTCTGTTTCGTATCTCTGTTGATTTATATAAATTAATTATGACAAATCTGCATACGATCCTCTCCAGAGAGATCCAGGGAAGCGACCTAGTTCTCTCTCCATTTAAGAAGATAAAACGTATGTAGCCCCATGCTCAAGGGATCGTTTCTAGTAATCTAAGTAATTGTATAATTGAACTTGAGTTATTCAACCAGGTTCCAAACTTTTATTATAACGACGGCTACGATGCCGTCATTCATGCATGTAAACATTTCCTAAGTTAACTCTCTTTTATCCACAAATACTTTCGTAGCAACAGCATGCCCAGTTGTAACCTTTTGAGTCGCCCTGTCGTTCTCCTCTCCCATACCAACCCAAATTCACAACATCCCCTAATAAGACGCCATCAGGATGTTTTATTTCGTGCCGAGTAAGTCATTTCTCAAGCTCCCGTAAACAGAGAGTACAAACCTATTCTTGTACCTCCTTTAACTATCCTCTAACCTCACTAACCACCACTACAACCTGGGACAGTAAAGTCAAGCGCGCGAGGCTAGGTCCCCCCTCACTCCCCTTGAAGAGGGTAAGTTCCCCCTTCCTGACTTGCACTTTTTAACAATATCTATCAATCTATCTATCTATCGCCAGACTCCTTACTCCCCTTACGAGGGTGGCCATACACAGAATTCCCCCAAGCGGACCTATTCCCTGCGAGAGGGACAACCCGAGCCAGTTTAGTGAAGGACTTACAGGATTGACCACTTAATTTAGGATCCGTCCGACTCCGAGGCCCTCTGTGTATCTTGTTAGCACTATTTTTCTACAGTGGTGTTCGGCTAATCCATCCACTAACCTGCCTTACCCTTAGGTAAGCAGTACGGATTTGTATCAGGTTTACTCCCCTAGACAGGTTGCCAACCAAGGCTGACGAGTCTCATCCACCCGGATTTGTATAAGGTTGTCTCCCCTAGATGAGTTGCCGAACAAGGCTAACGAGTCCCATCCACCGCAAAACAAAATCACGGTTCATTATACCCACGAGCGAGTCTCGTGAGTGAGAGCTAGATTAAATGATCAATCATAACAAAATATATAACCCCCAATATCCTAAACTAATATAGTAACCCCATTAACGTAAAAACGTAAAAAACGCCATACCCCAATATTCAAGGCCCAGCTGGCACCCAACCCAAGAGGATACCCCCAGCCCTCGGCCGGCGCGCTTGTCCCCCCTCGCGGAAGTCTGCAGGCATCCTGATGTCCACAAAATTCTTGCCAGAAATCCCAGGTGCCTCTAACCCATACCAACGGCAACCTCCAATTTCTAATTCCAGCCTAAAAATCCTATCCTTTCCCGCTCCTAACTAACCCCCAGAGTCCCCCTTAACCCGTCTTAGATTCCTAATAGCATTTCAGCTAGAGCAGAGAAGGATACTTGAGTGAAATATTAACGTATACTGCCTTACCGCCTAAGCCGGAAGGCGCCAAGAAAACTAGAATTCCCCTCCCCAACATCCTCCTCTAAACCCCCTCTTAATAATTTGTCTTAGAGTAAAGATGTCAGAAATGTCAAATCATATTGCGGCCTACCTACTAACTTTATACTAGACCTTTTTCATTACCCTCCTAAGTCCAGGGATTAAATTAATTTGTTTTCCCCTCGGACATCCCAAATCTAGAACATTGAAAATACCCCCCTGACCCCCCTATATAAGCTTTTCCCACGCAAAAGCGCATCAGTTGAATAGTAGCCAGTCCACGTAACGGATGTGACGCTCTCGTGGATGCTTACAAAACACTCCAACCTCAGGATACAGTGATTCTCGGTGCCCGCGATCAAAGTTAATCTGTGAGGAAGTAAATCAACCCATCACAAATATTTTCTTGCAATTGGGAGACCAAGGGCAAGATTATACCCGTGAACAACCGATTTACAAACCTGTTGATTGTCTCATAAACGTATTGAAAGCTGGCCTCGCCACTACCTTGTGCTTACGAGCAATCATAACTCATAACCGATCTAGGGTAGAAAGATCTTGTTATGTTAGAAGGGATTACGCGAGTTAGGAGAAAGCTCGGCGAGAAGAATTCCTGGGCAACAATTGTCTGTTGACACAAAAGGTGTAAAGCCGCCTGCACGCCCCGAACCTCCCATAAGGCCAGAATAGTTAAGAAAAGTCGCTTCTCCCGACTGTCTTACGTTAATTCGATACATTGCATCACCGGCCGTGCCGGAGACAGTGTCATTCAAGGCTTTCAGTAGGAGTCCCATATCGGCGTGTCATCACCGGCTCACATGCAAGAAGCCCATCTGTAAAATCTTCTCTACTCTCCCAGACAACTGGACGGCCAAGGAGTCGCTGTTAGCCTCCAACACACCAGCTCAAGATAACGAGGAAACGATATGACAGGCTAATTTTCGAAGTACTAGTGTACGGTATAAAGAACTCAACCAGTGTATTTAATTAATACTCGAAGTCCTGCGGTTAAGAAATAAGTGATTACTAAGCTAGGGGAGAGCAAATATATCAGGACAGTAAACTAGGCGACTTGAGAAAGCAATTTTCAAATAAGTGATTGTGATTAATTACCATAAAACCTTTTGAGTCACCCCACTGATATTTATGTCCTAAGTGTTACTCCACCAAGTTTACCTAGCTACCGTTTACTCCCTTTACGTTAATTCTTGGGAGATAACCCAATTGCTTATAATTGCATCTTTGAGTTGAAATCAGATTACCAGAGAGTTAATTGACGAGATCCCTAGCCTTGTAATTTGTGTAACCTACGTATCGTTGAAGTAATGTGATTAGAAGAATAATTCCTGAAAGTTGGAAGTGGGAAGTGAAAGAACTCTATCCAAATCTGCGAGCAGTGCTAAGAGATTATAAAAGTCCAAAAGTACGCACCTGACTTATCCAATTTGCCATTGTTTCGAATGCACATATAACCAATATTATCGTATAAATACGATAGAATATGACTCTTTTGTGATCTCGTATGTCTCTGTGACATCACGATCGCTCCTACAGCACGACATAGGACGAGTAGATCGTATATTATAAGATTGTAAATAAGTTAAGTTATAAAAGGCCTAATATGCTATTAAGCAATATTGCCATGGTCTTATGTAGTATATATGAATTTATCGTATATATTAATATAATTTATCGTATAGACTGAGCAACCTAGATGCGGTACGATAATTTGGGCTCCTGGCGTTTTGCCAAGGCAGCAAGGTGTGTCTTCGAGGAACACCAGAGCCTTCACGAACACCAACCAGTTAAAATCTAATTTTCCGCCCTCAGTTGATCGTGCTTTTGTGCCTCTAATCACAATACACATACAGCAATACACTCAGCTACACCATCACGACGCTCTCATCGACGCCATGACTGACTGACAGATAAGCATAATATTCATGTCCATTCCCATGTAATCATTTATTCTTTCTTTAACTTGACTCGAGTCTCGGGACCGAAGTCTCGTTCCCCATTGTCCACCGCCATATTGGGTAAAACGTTCTCCCTTGCCTCATTGCCACGTGGAACTATTGGTGAGTTAATTCCTGGCTAATATTAACCCTTATAACCTTACCCTATATATACATTTATTATGTGAGACCTTTGGATATAAATTAGCTTGTTTCAGATTGAATTCAATTTAGATATGGAGTAGTTTTCATTTAGATTGATTTATTTGATTCATTATAGCTTAGTAATATTTAACTTCCATTGATAGTTTACCACATTGGTGCCCAGACCTCGGGAATTAGCTACCAGTAAGGGATTTTAAGGCAATGAACAAGGGGACATATAACAGGATGCAGGAACAACTCTATGATAATCTGGTAGGACTAGCCAAGCGGTGGTTAGAGCCGGAATGCAGGGTCACATCGTTGTGCCTGCCCAAATCCTGCATCCCACCCATCATCTTTCCCCAATAATTTTCTTTTCCGTTTCAGACTTCCTGTGACATATGACCTGACCTAACATTCTTTCTTGTTCAATATGATCCATTAGTAGGTATTGCTATTTAGTGTACTATTTTTTCCTCCATAACATAGAAGTCCGCCGGTCGGCGTCTCTTAATTAGACTATTATTTGGCCGTTGTCTTTGTAACATAACATTTAGATACATGGCCATGCAAAATTAATAAAGACAATAAAGAGACACCATCTAGTGGGGTGCTGATCAAAGCCCCTAAAAATCAAAGGGCGGGACTTCGGGGAGTATTAAATAGGCTAATTGTGGACGTCAACACTTTCATCACTACTGCTGAACTAGAGGAATTGGAGGCTAGATTAGAAACGTCCAGGCTACCGACGGTCGTATTACGGCTCGGAGTGAGGTGATTGTGGCTGCCATGACAGAGGAGGAAGAGATAGTTACAGAGTGTGATAATCGCGCCCTCTATGACGAACCTGTCTTTAGAGCGAAGTACCTATTACAGCATGCTGTCGCGAGTAAGAAGGGAGGCGATAATGAGGCCCATAGAAGGGCTGACCCAAAATATACTGTACACCTCCCAAAGCTCAATCTTCCTACATTTGGGGGCAAGTTAACTGAGTGGTTAGCTTTTTGGGACGTATTTCGATCTACGGTTCATGAGTCCTCTTTGGATAATGTCCGCAAGTTTCACTATCTGAAGGGACAAATGGAAGGAGAGGCCTTACATTTGATAGAGGGTTTTACAGTAGTGGGTGGTAGTTATCTTGAAGCGGTACACTTATTAGAATCCACATACGGGGATAGAGAGCAGTTGAAGATGGCCCATGGTGTTGCCTTGTTGGGGCTTGCAGAACCACAGTATAAGGTTGATGAGTTGACAGACTTCAGGGCAAATATGGAGTGCCATACTCGATCGCTAGACACCCTAGGGCTTACCACGCAGGAAATGATAGTCATTATCTTGCGTCAGAAGCTTCCTATGGCAATACTTGATAAGGTAAGATCATTTGAGATGGGGGAGTTCAAAACTCAGTTCAGTAAGGAGATCAATAATCTACAGTTGAACAAAGGGAGAATGTATGAGTCGGGAGGGAGTGAGAATGTGGAGAAGAGGGGAACAGTAAGCATGACAGTGGGGACTAAAGAAAAGAAAGAGGGTGCGTATAAGAAACCTGCTCAGATTCTATGTAAGCTATGTAACAACAAACATAAATGGAGTTTCTGCGTAAAATACCCAACAAATGAGACAAAACTAGCACAGGCGAAAAGATTGAAGCTATGTGTAGGTTGTCTAAGTAAAGAACATGGTAAGCAGGGACAATGTACTGCTACATACTTAAGGCCCTGTTGCCACTGCAAAGGACATCACTTTGATAAGTTGTGTCCTACAGCAGATAAAGTCAAAGACGTCAATACAGAGGGTACTACAACTGTGGCACTAGGTAGCACGCAAGACACCACTATATTGCCCACAATACAGATTCCCATGGAAGGTAATGACAATAACAAAGTTTGTCGGGTACTTCTAGATCAAGGGTCTCAACGTTCCTTTATAAAGAGGTCCGTACAAGTGGGACTGAAGCACCGAATCGTAGGAGCTGAGACTCTTCGATTACAGGGCTTCACAGGGGTTACTGATAAGCAAGACTACGAGATAGCGGAGATTTCATATTTCTACCGTAAAAACCGGTACTTTATGACTTGTATCGTGGTAGACACCCTACCAGAATATGTATCTGTGGGTGTGAAGAAGGTGGAACACGCATTACGTAGCAAAGGGGTTAACTTGTCAGATCTCATGGGAAATCAGAGTGAGGTGCATGTTCTACTTGGTGTGGATCATTATTATGATGTAGTATACCCTGGATTTAAAAAGATGTGTGGTGTAATTTTAATCCCCACTAAATTTGGATATTGCCAGAGACTAAAAGGTAAATCATATGCAACTGGACCAGCTCCACCTCTACCTGAATGCCGTGTAAAGCACGTAGAACCTTTCCAAGCGGTAGGCTTAGATTACACAGGGCATTGAAGACGAGGGAGAGTGAGAAGGTTTATATATTATTGTTTACCTGTGCAACATCTCGAGCGGTACACCTAGAACTATGTGATAATATGTCTAGCGAAGAATTTATGCTGGCGTTCAGACGGTTTTGTGCCCGTCGTTCATTCCCTCAACTCATTCTTAGCGACAATGCTCCCACTTATGTCCAAGCATCAAAATATCTAAAGGATATGAGTAGTGATCCTACTATCATCACTTTTTTGGGAGAGAAGAAGTGCGAATGGAGGTTCATTCCAGTTAAGGCACCTTGGTTTGGTGGAATGTGGGAACGGTGTGTCGGCATAGTAAAATCAGGACTCAGAGCGGTTGTAGGACGTGCTCTATTAAAGAAGAGCGAGTTGACGACAGTCCTCACAGAGATAGAGGCAGTCGTGAATGATCGCCCGCTTACATATGTGTACACCGACCTGCAAGAACCACTACCATTAACGCCAGCTCACTCGCTATATGGGAAACCATTGACTGCGTTTCCATCTGATTTCCAATCCATAGTAGATTTAGAGGATCCCTCGTTGTACTCTGAAGTAGCGGTGTCTAAGAGATACCAGTATATATCCAGGATAATAGAGGATTTTAGGAAACGGTGGATTAGTGAATATCTGCTAGCATTGAGGGAAAGGAGTGTTACTCCCTCTGGTAGACCAACGGCACCTACAGTTGGTGAAGTTGTTTTAATTAAAGAAGATAGTCCTCGTTTATACTGGAAATTGGGCCGCGTGTTGGAGGTATACAAGGGGGCAGCCTCTGTAGAGCGGGTGGTGCTATTGAAGACAGCCACTGGAACTACTGTTCGTCCTATCGCACGTTTGTACGCTTTGGAGCTCGATTCCGCATTGCAATCTGATGCTCCACCTGTTATTGCTGGGTCCGAGGATTCTCAAAGGAATGACTCACCTCTTACTGATGGTGATCATTCTCGGACCGGGACGCGTCCCAGACGCGCTGCTGCTGGCGCCGTCAACTTGTGGCGTCAGAAGATAGCCTCTGGGCAACTTTAGGTTTAAGGTGGGGTTCAGGTCTTTTTTTGTGGGGGGAGTGTATCGTAAATACGATAGAATATGACTCTTTTGTGATCTCGTATGTCTCTGTGACGTCACGATCGCTCCTACAGCACGACGTAGGACGAGTAGATCGTATATTATAAGATTGTAAATAAGTTAAGTTATAAAAGGCCTAATATGCTATTAAGCAATATTGCCATGGTCTTATGTAGTATATATGAATTTATCGTATATTAATATAATTTATCGTATAGAGCAACCTAGATGCGGTACGATAATTTGGGCTCCTGGCGTTTGCCAAGGCAGCAAGGTGTGTCTTCGAGGAACACCAGAGCCTTCACGAACACCAACCAGTTAACATCTAATTTTCCGCCCTCAGTTGATCGTGCTTTTGTGCCTCTAATCACAATACACATACAGCAATACACTCAGCTACACCATCACGACGCTCTCATCGACGCCATGACTGACTGACAGATAAGCATAATATTCATGTCCATTCCCATGTAATCATTTATTCTTTCTTTAACTTGACTCGAGTCTCGGGACCGAAGTCTCGTTCCCCATTGTCCACCGCCATATTGGGTAAAACGTTCTCCCTTGCCTCATTGCCACGTGGAACTATTGGTGAGTAAATTCCTGGCTAATATTAACCCTTATAACCTTACCCTATATATACATTTATTATGTGAGACCTTTGGATATAAATTAGCTTGTTTCAGATTGAATTCAATTTAGATATGGAGTAGTTTTCATTTAGATTTATTTATTTGATTCATTATAGCTTAGTAATATTTAACTTCCATTGATAGTTTACCACAAATATTCTACCAGTGTTTTTCGGAGAATAAAGCTGCATTATAAACCATTTACTCTGATATTATTTATGCCCCCTATTGCTTCCATTTATGTTCTGTGCATGAAGTCCCATAGGTAGTCCTGCGGAACCCACCTATACCAAGTTAATCTTGTATAAAATCAGGGCATGACAGCACTGACAATATGAACTGTAGTAAGTACTTCTCTATCGACCAATCTAATTACACGTGGGGAAACGGTTGCAAAATTATTGGTACAGTAAATCTTTTAACTCACGAATCTAAGAATTTCTTCTTCAATCGAGTTGCCAACTTGTGGAATGGGCTTCCCCGAGACGTATAGAGACTGCAGCACCGTTGATTATTTTAAACTTCGCATAGACAAATATCTTGCATCAAACCCGCGACTGACTGCGTTTTTAAATGAATAGCTTTATTATATTCCTTCCTCAGATTCATCAAGGATTATTGCGTGTATATATTACTAAGACATTACTCTCTTTTTCCCAGATATACGAAAGATCACTTAAACTGTTATGTTACTAACCCATCTGTCCCCTACTAACTTCCTAATCCTGCCACGGACATTAGTTCCAGGGCAGTAGTTCCCTTTCCAATGTTCCCTTACCCACTCTAAACAACTGTTTGGACACTTAACCCTCAGTGTTTTGGAGGACAAGCAGCCTACAGGGGTCACTAGATCTGTTGTTACTTGATTTCCTTTTGTACTCCTTTGTACTTTGTACTTTACACCTCACAGACACTTCTCCACCCACCATACCCTACCTCCCTCCCAAAACCCTCTACATCCCACAGACACTCCTCCACCCACCATCCCCTACCTCCCTCCCAAAACCCTCTACACCCAACAGACACTCCTCCACCCACCATACCCTCCCTCCCTCCCTAAACCCTCTACACCCCACAGACACTCCTCCACCCACGTCCATACCCTAGCTCCCTCCCTAAACCCTATACACCCCACAGATACTCCTCCACCCACCATACCCTAGCTCCCTCCCTAAACCCTCTACACCCCACAGACACTCCTCCACCCACCATACCCTCCCTCCCTCCCTAAACACTCTACACCCCACAGACACTCCTCCACCCACCATACTCTACCTCCCTCCCTAAACACTCTACACCCCACAGACACTCCTCCACCCACCATACCCTAGCTCCCTCCCTAAACCCTCTACACCCCACAGACACTCCTCCACCCACCATACCCTCCCTCCCTAAACCCTCTACACCCCACAGACACTCCTCCACCCACCATACCCTACCTGCCTCCCTAAACCCTCTACACCCCACAGACACTCCTCCACCCACCATACCCTACCTGCCTCCCTAAACCCTCTACACCCCACAGACACTCCTCCACCCACCATACCCTTCCTCCCTCCCTAAACCCTCTACACCCCACAGACACTCCTCCACCCACCATACCCTACCTCCCTCCCTAAACCCTCTACACCCCACACTCCTCCACCCACCATACCCTCCTCCCTCCCTAAACCCTCTACACCCCACAGACACTCCACCCACCATACCCTAGCTCCCTCCCTCCCTCTACACCCCACAGACACTCCTCCACCCACCATACCCTACCTCCCTCCCTAAACCCTCTACACCCCACAGACACTCCTCCACCCACCATACCCTCCCTCCCTCCCTCCCTAAACCCTCTACACCCCACAGACACTCCTCCAACCCACCATACCCTAGCTCCCTCCCTCCCTCCACCCACCATACCCTCCCTCCCTCCACCCTCTACACCCCACAGACACTCCTCCACCCACCATACCCTAGCTCCCTCCCTCCCTCTACACCCCACAGACACTCCTCCACCCACCATACCCTACCTCCCTCCCTAAACCCTCTAGACCCCACACTCCTCCACCCACCATACCCTACCTCCCTCCCTAAACCCTCTACACCCCACAGACACTCCTCCACCCACCATACCTTCCTCCCTCCCTAAACCCTCTACACCCCACAGACACTCCTTCACCTACCATACCCTCCCTCCCTCCCTAAACCCTCTACACCCCACAGACACTCCTCCACCCACCATACCCTAGCTCCCTCCCTAAACCCTCTACACCCCACAGACACTCCTCCACCCACCATACCCTAGCTCCCTCCCTCCCTCCACCCTCTACACCCCACATACACTCCTCCACCCACCATACCCACCCCCCCTCCCCCTCCCTCCCTCTCTACACCCCACAGACACCCTCCCTCCACCCACCATACCCTCCCTCCCTCCACCCTCTACACCCTGCACAGACACCCCTCCCTCCCCCCCACAGACACTCCTCCACCCACCATACCCTCCCTCCCTCCACCCTCTACACCCCAGACATTCCTCCACCCACCATAACCTACCTCCCTCCCTCCACCCTCTACACTCCACAAACTCTCCTCCACCCACCATACCCTCCCTCTACCCTCTACACCCCACAGACACTCCTCCACCCACCATACCCTCCCTCCCTCCACCCACTACACCCTACAGACACTCCTCCACCCACCATACCCTCCCTCCCTCCACCCCACAGACTCTCCTCCACCCACCATACCCTCCCTCCCTCCACCCACCATACCCTCCCTCCTTCCACCCTTTACACCCCACAGACACTCCTCCACCCTCTACACCCCACAGACACTCCTCCACCCACTATACCCTCCCTCCCTCCCTCTACACCCCAGACACTCCTCCACCCACCATACCCTCCCTTCATCCTCTACACCCCACAGACACTCCTCCACCCACTATACCCTCCCTCCTTCCCTCTACACCCCAGACACTCTTCCACCCACCATACCCTCCCTCCCTCCTCCCTTTACACCCCACAGACACTCCTCCACCCACTATAACCTCCCTCCCTCCCTCCACCCTCTAGCCTACACCCCACAGACTATAGGTTTGATTTCCGGAGGGAAGAATGAAAACCTAATATTTAGTAGGGGCCCCGTAATCATTGACGATATGCCTATTAGTATAATAGTCTCCATTCAAGCGCCCACGGTAGCCAGTTTGAATCTACCGCCGCGGGGAGAACGGAGTACGCTTCATAAGGGTAACGCTTATTCTCTCATGAAATCGTCTTATGATTGGGTACTCGCTACGAAAAAAAAACTTTGTAAATAATAAAAAAGAAAAACATACTTAAGTAAACATTTTCTTAAAAAGATACACGCTTCATCATACATCTGTGAGCAAACCGTATTTTTTGCCAATTAATTAGATGAGTGAATGTCATTAACCCTGCTAAATCACATGCTTTGTGGTTGCTCTCCCAGTATTTAAGTTTTAAAATCTTCTTAATGGCTTTGTGGTACCCAACCGCAAATTGTTTCAGAGGAACACCACACCGCTTATTGGAAAACCATAATTTTGTACCATAAAAACTTAAGCAATAACTATTAAATAGTTAAATAAAAACATTAATATTAACATTAGGGAATTTACGTAAAATACAATTGAATTCATTATAAAACTTATTTCTTGTCCTTATTACATCCTTATCATTATTTAGTTTATCATCAATAATAAATCCTAGGTACTTATGTTCATGTACATTGATCATTACTTCATCATTAAGCTTCATTCTCGGCAGACCATTTATATTATTAGTATCTCTAAAAAACATACACACTGATTTATTTGCATTCACATGAATATCTAAAGTTTTCGTTTCATGTTCCACAATGTTTAGTAACTTTTGTAACCCTGTCGCTGTTGGCGCTAAAACTACTATGTCGTCAGCATAGGCAATAATGTTACTCATCCTATTGCCAAGACTACATCCAGTTTTGCACTTTGATACGGTTTCGATTAATAAATCAATATATACATTAAAAAGTAAAGGATATAAAATTCCACCCTGTCTCACTCCGTTCATAATCTTCCAGGGCTTTGACAGTGCATCTTTATGTTTAGTAGCAACCATTTGGTTTCTGTAAAAATAAAACAAAATATTTACAAGGTAATGAGGAATATCTAGTTCTAAAAGTTTCTGGATTAATTTAAAATGATTCACTTTATCAAACGCTTTTCTAAAATCAATAAAACTCGCATATACATTCGATCCTGCAGATCTATAGCGTAAAACAGTTTCCTTAAAAATTAAACCTGCAGAAAGAGTTGAATGGCCCGCTCTGAAGCCATGTTGCCTCTCATTAAAGTCGACATAATTTGTTAATTTATATTTTAAACAATATTCAAAAATCTTTAGAAAAACTGAAGACGATATTATTGGTCTATAGTTATCAATTAAATGTTTATCTTTACCACGATCTTTAATAAGAGGAAGAATGACTCCAGTTATCATAGTATTAGGTATGAAGCCATGAACAATAAATGCTGAAAATAATTTAGCAAGTAAACCTCTTGCATATTCTGGACAAAACTTCAAATGATTCGAATGGATATTATCGTGACCAATAACATACTTCAACTCCGATATGGCTGTATTTATATCATTCAAGTTAATGGTCCCAACTATTTTTTTTTTTAGATAGGTAGATAGGTAGGTTGATAGATAGATAGGTAGGTTGATAGATAGAAAGGTTGATAGATAGATAGAAAGAGTCACTAATAGATATTCTTGAACCTATCTGTATCCATTGTGTAAATATATCTTTAGGGAGCCCTCCTCGCTTTTTTTCCCATCCAGCTGTCAATATTTTCCTGGCGAGCGGTAGCGAGCCAGCATATATATATTTTTCTTTTGACAGCAAGCTAAATTTGTACATTTTCCGATAGAAAAATTTCTCCGGCGAAGGCGCATTTCTCCATACAACGCTGGCTCGCTATCGCTCGCCAGTAAGAAATCGACACCAGGATGGGGATAAAAGTCTTTAAACAGTTGGCTGAATGGGGCCGAATGGATACAAGCCAGAGAAAGAGAGAAAAGGAGTGAAAGATAAAACAAAAAAACAGGTGACCCCCCTTAATAAAACTTATGCATGAATATAATTTTATGTGGATTAATAATAATTTTATGTGGATTAATAATAATTTTATGTGGATTAATAATAATTTTATGTGGATTAATAATAATTTTATGTGGATTAATAATAATTTTATGTGGATTAATAATAATTTTATGTGGATTAATAATAATTTTATGTGGATTAATAATAATTTTATGTGGATTAATAATAATTTTATGTGGATTAATAATAATTTTATGTGGATTAATAATAATTTTATGTGGATTAATAATAAAACCATATCTCCCAGTTAAGTCTTTGCTAGATACACACACACAAGTCAATCCAGATGGTAGTATTTACATAGAGATGATCAGTGACATGGGTTCGATCCCAGCCAAGGCGCATACAGACTAATAAACACACACAACAAAGCCATTCCAACAGCTTCCTCTATCTACAACACCCCTTATCTGCTATATCTACACTTTCCCAGCCGTATGGTCCTATGGTGTATTGTCTGATGGCGTAAGGGGGGGGGGGGGGGGGGTAATCGCTTTTACTGGACCCCCTTCTACCTCATGTTTAGACCCATTAGGTTTGCGATTTTAAAAAGTTTGTTCACTAGTTTGGCGATGTTTGAGATCTTTCACCCTATTACTTTGTCAATATTAAGACTTTTCATGCCGTTTCGGTGTCGATTTTTTCCTGGCGAGCGATAGCGAGCCTGTAATTTGTGAAGGAATCGGCCTTCGGCCGGGATATTTTTATACTGAAAATTGCACAAATATATCTTGAAACCTTTCTAGTTTTTTTTTGTTTAAGGGGAGATCCTTCAATTTGTGTCAATTTTGTTATGTATTTATTATTTTTCTAGTGTCCTCGCTAGACCTCCATCAAGCTTAAAATGAAGCCCCCTAGACCCCCTTTCAAGATAAATTTGTAAATTTTTCGGTAAAAAATTTCCTGGCCGAAGGCCGATTCCTCTTAAATTACAGGCTCGATCGCTATCGCTCGCCAGGAAAAAATAGAGACCTAATTGACAGGAAAGGTCTTAAAATTGACAGAAATGGGGCGAAAGTTCATAAAATCGCCAAACTAATGGGTCTAAAGATGAGGGAGAAGGTGGTCTATACAAGCGACTCGTCTCCCCTTAAGCTTGATGGAGGTTTAACGAGGAAACTCAAAATGTAATAAATAAATGAATAAGTATCCCCCGAAAAACAAACACTAGGATTCCAACTGTAAGAGAAGAGGTCCTGGGTTTAGTGTGGGCTTTGTGTGTGGATGACGTCATAACCGGGGGTGTAGTGAGCCTGGTAGAGGTGGAGGTACGGGTAGTGTTGTGGTGTCAGTGAGCGACCAGGCACAGTCATGGAACCACACCACCACCACCACCACCACCACTACCTCGGCTCCACCACCACCACCACCACACAGGTCCGTCAATAACAGTTTCACCAACAACACATATTATGGTCTTGGATTGTGGCTGATTGGACTATTTTATGCAGTTTAAGAAGGACCTGTGATATTAAAGTGAGGGTTTTAGTTTGCTTCCTAGACCTCCATCAAACTTTATAAAGTACCTCGAAGACCCCCTTCGATATATATGTGTACATTATTTAGTAGAAAAATGTCGTGGCCGAAGGCCGGTTCCCCCTTAATTACAGGCTCGCTATCGCTCGGCACGAAATAATCGACACCTAAATGGCGCGAGATATCTTTATGTTGATAAACATTGGGACGAAAGGTCTAAAAAATAGACAAACTAATTGGGCGAACGTCATAAAATTTCAAAGCTAAGGAGGCTAAACATGAGGGAGAAAAAGCAACTACCTCCCCCTTACCAAAGATGAAGACAACAAGAGAGGAGAGGAAACTATTTGTTGGATAAAGTCATAAAGTGAACCCTATGTTAAGGGGAGGTATTTAGTTTGTTCCCTACGTTTTCATCAAGCATAAAATTACACCCCCTAGACCCCCTGTCAAGATAAATTTGTACATTTTTCGGTAGAAAAATGTCCCGGCCGGAGGCCGATTGCTCTTAAATTACAGGCTCGCTATCGCTCGCCAGGAAAATATCGAGACCTTAATGGCACGAAAGGTCTTAAACTGGACAGAAATGGGGCAACATGTCTTAAAATGTTCAAACTACTAAAGCGAACGCCTTAAAATCTCAAAAGCAATGGGGCTAAACATGAGGGAGAAAGGGGTAAAGAAAATAATCCCTCAAGTGGAAATCTCCCCTTAACCTTTAACTGTGTTGGTGGTGTAATGGTTTAGATGCTGTATGTTCTGGGTGTGGTGTCCCGAGTTGGAATCCCAGGAGGACCATAGGCTTTCATTAGTTTATTCAAGTAGGATACATTAGGGTTTGTAATTGATGATTAATGTTAAGAACGGGGGTGTTACTTAATAACCCCTTCAGTACCGGGGACGTCCTTCTCTAGCTGTGGCAAGATCCGATTACGTATTTCTGTTCTGTTTTCTGGCTTTTCTTAGACGATTTTCTTCAGATTAGGAAAGGTATGTGGACGTCAGAGGGTTAATTGAGATAGTCTTTACCCTTACAATTCCCACGGGTCCTTCCTAAACTGTATATAATCGTATGATGACAGCCAGAATCAACTGTCATAATACGTCATAATCGTATGATGACAGCCAGAATCAACTGTCATAATACGTCATAATCGTATGATGACAGCCAGAATCAACTGTCATAATACGTCATAATCGTATGATGACAGCCAGAATCAACTGTCATAATACGTCATAATCGTATGATGATAACCAGAATCAACTGTCATAATACGTCATAATCGTATGATGATAACCAGAATCAACTGTCATAATACGTCATAATCGTATGATGACAGCCAGAATCAACTGTCATAATACGTCATAATCGTATGATGATAACCAGAATCAACTGTCATAATACGTCATAATCGTATGATGACAGCCAGAATCAACTGTCATAATACGTCATAATCGTATGATGATAACCAGAATCAACTGTCATAATACGTCATAATCGTATGATGACAGCCAGAATCAACTGTCATAATACGTCATAATCGTATGATGACAGCCAGAATCAACTGTCATAATACGTCATAATCGTATGATGATAACCAGAATCAACTGTCATAATACGTCATAATCGTATGATGATAACCAGAATCAACTGTCATAATACGTCATAATCGTATGATGACAGCCAGAATCAACTGTCATAATACGTCATAATCGTATGATGACAGCCAGAATCAACTGTCATAATACGTCATAATCGTATGATGACAGCCAGAATCAACTGTCATAATACGTCATAATCGTATGATGATAACCAGAATCAACTGTCATAATACGTCATAATCGTATGATGACAGCCAGAATCAACTGTCATAATACGTCATAATCGTATGATGACAGCCAGAATCAACTGTCATAATACGTCATAATCGTATGATGACAGCCAGAATCAACTGTCATAATACGTCATAATCGTATGATGACAGCCAGAATCAACTGTCATAATACGTCATAATCGTATGATGATAACCAGAATCAACTGTCATAATACGTCATAATCGTATGATGACAGCCAGAATCAACTGTCATAATACGTCATAATCGTATGATGACAGCCAGAATCAACTGTCATAATACGTCATAATCGTATGATGACAGCCAGAATCAACTGTCATAATACGTCATAATCGTATGATGATAACCAGAATCAACTGTCATAATACGTCATAATCGTATGATGACAGCCAGAATCAACTGTCATAATACGTCATAATCGTATGATGATAACCAGAATCAACTGTCATAATACGTCATAATCGTATGATGACAGCCAGAATCAACTGTCATAATACGTCATAATCGTATGATGATAACCAGAATCAACTGTCATAATACGTCATAATCGTATGATGACAGCCAGAATCAACTGTCATAATACGTCATAATCGTATGATGACAGCCAGAATCAACTGTCATAATACGTCATAATCTACAAAGAGTTAAGGGGACACTGGCGGTTTGTTTGGTCTATTAATTAATGTATTCATATATTTTTTTAGTTTCCTCGCTAGACCTCCATCAAGCTTAAACAAACACCCCCTAGACCCCCCATCATGATAGATTTGTACATTTTTCGGAAGAAAAATGTCCCGGCCAAAGGCCGATTCCTTCTAAAATTAAAGGCTCGCTATCGCTCGCCAGGAAAAAATCGATACCTAAATGGCACGAAGGGTCCTAATATTGACAAAGAAATGGGGTGAAAGATCATAAGATCCCCAAACTAATGGAACCAACGTCTTAAAATCTCAAAACTAGTGGGGCTAAACATTATGGAGAAGGGGATCCCCTTAATAGTGTGACAGCGGAGTTATAGTTTATAGTAGGTGTTCTGGGTTACTTTATTACCTCCTTCTCTCCCCCCCCCCCCTCTTCTCTCCTTCCCTTCTTCTCCCCCCCCCCCCTCTTCTCCCCATTCCTTATTATCTCCCTCCCCATCTTCTCTCCTTCTCTCCCCTCCCACTCTTTTCTCCTTCCCTTCTTCTCTCCCCCCCCCTCTTCTCCACTTTCCTTCTTATCTCCCTCCCCTCTTCTCCACTTTCCTTATTATCTCCCTCCCCCTCTTCTCCACTTTCCTTATTATCTCCCTCCCCCTCTTCTCTCCTTCTCTCCCCTCCCACTCGTCTCTCCTTCCCTTCTTCTCTCCCTCCCCCTCTTCTCCCGTTTCCTTATTATCTCCCTCCCCCTCTTCTCTCCTCTCCCCTCCCACTCGTTTCTCCTTCTCTTCTTCTCTCCCTCCCCCTCTCCTCCCCTTTCCTTAATATATCCCTCCCCCTCTTCTCTCCTTCTCTCCCCTCCCACTCGTCTCTCCTTCTCTTCTTCTCTCCCCCTCTTGTAGTCTCCCCTCCCCCTCCTCTTCTCTCCCCTCCCCCTCTTCTCTCCCCTCCCACTCGTCTCTCCTTCTCTTCTTCTCTCCCCCTCTTGTCGTCTCCCCCCCCCCCCCCCCACCCTCTTCTCTCCCCTCCCCCTCTGCTACCATATTAGCACCAAAGGTCCTCGTATGTAGCCTACTACCCCGGTGTGTGTCAGGTACAGGGTCACTGGAGCTTTTAGTTTACAGGTTGGAGTGTGTGTTACTCTTTTATCCTGATCGTTCTCATCATCTACATATTCTCTATTTTTTTTCTTTTTTTTTTTCTTTTTTTTTCATGAAGGATAAATAATGCAAAGCTGCCTGCACTAAGTGTCACCATCAAAGCTGCCTGCACTAAGTGTCACCATCAAAGCTGCCTCCACTAAGTGTTACCATCAAAGCTGCCTGCACTAAGTGTCACCATCAAAGCTGCCTGCACTAAGTGTCACCATCAAAGCTGCCTGCACTAAGTGTCACCATCAAAGCTGCCTCCACTAAGTGTTACCATCAAAGCTGCCTGCACTAAGTGTCACCATCAAAGCTGCCTGCACTAAGTGTCACCATCAAAGCTGCCTCCACTAAGTGTCACCATCAAAGCTGCCTGCACTAAGTGTCACCATCAAAGCTGCCTGAACTAAGTGTCACCATCAAAGCTGCCTCCACTAAGTGTCACCATCAAAGCTGCCTGCACTAAGTGTCACCATCAAAGCTGCCTGCACTAAGTGTCACCATCAAAGCTGCCTCCACTAAGTGTCACCATCAAAGCTGCCTCCACTAAGTGTCACCATCAAAGCTGCCTGCACTAAGTGTCACCATCAAAGCTGCCTGCACTAAGTGTCACCATCAAAGCTGCCTGCACTAAGTGTCACCATCAAATCTGCCTGCACTAAGTGTCACCATCAAAGCTGCCTGCACTAAGTGTCACCATCAAAGCTGCCTGCACTAAGTGTCACCATCAAAGCTGCCTCCACTAAGTGTCACCATCAAAGCTGCCTGCACTAAGTGTCACCATCAAAGCTGCCTGCACTAAGTGTCACCATCAAAGCAGCCTGCACTAAGTGTCACCATCAAAGCTGCATCCACTAAGTGTCACCATCAAAGCTGCCTGCACTAAGTGTCACCATCAAAGCTGCCTGCACTAAGTGTCACCATCAAAGCAGCCTGCACTAAGTGTCACCATCAAAGCAGCCTGCACTAAGTGTCACCATCAAAGCTTCCTCCACTAAGTGTCACAATCAAAGCTGCCTGCACTAAGTGTCACCATCAAAGCTGCCTGCACTAAGTGTCACCATCAAAGCTGCCTCCACTAAGTGTCACCATCAAAGCAGCCTGCACTAAGTGTCACCATCAAAGCTGCCTCCACTAAGTGTTGTCACCATCAAAGCTGCCTGCACTAAGTGTCACCATCAAAGCAGCCTGCACTAAGTGTCACCATCAAAGCTGCCTCCACTAAGTGTCACCATCAAAGCTGCCTGCACTAAGTGTCACCATCAAAGCTGCCTGCACTAAGTGTCACCATCAAAGCAGCCTGCACTAAGTGTCACCATCAAAGCTTCCTCCACTAAGTGTCACAATCAAAGCTGCCTGCACTAAGTGTCACCATCAAAGCTGCCTCCACTAAGTGTCACCATCAAAGCAGCCTGCACTAAGTGTCACCATCAAAGCTGCCTCCACTAAGTGTCACCATCAAAGCTGCCTGCACTAAGTGTCACCATCAAAGCTGCCTGCACTAAGTGTCACCATCAAAGCAGCCTGCACTAAGTGTCACCATCAAAGCTTCCTCCACTAAGTGTCACAATCAAAGCTGCCTGCACTAAGTGTCACCATCAAAGCTGCCTCCACTAAGTGTCACCATCAAAGCTGCCTGCACTAAGTGTCACCATCAAAGCTGCCTGCACTAAGTGTCACCATCAAAGCTGCCTCCACTAAGTGTTACCATCAAAGCTGCCTGCACTAAGTGTCACCATCAAAGCTGCCTGCACTAAGTGTCACCATCAAAGCTGCCTGCACTAAGTGTCACCATCAAAGCTGCCTCCACCAAGTGTCACCATCAAAGCTGCCTGCACTAAGTGTCACCATCAAAGCTGCCTGCACTAAGTGTCACCATCAAAGCTGCCTGCGCTAAGTGTCACCATCAAAGCAGCCTGCACTAAGTGTCACCATCAAAGCTGCCTCCACTAAGTGTCACCATCAAAGCTGCCTGCACTAAGTGTCACCATCAAAGCTGCCTGCACTAAGTGTCACCATCAAAGCAGCCTGCACTAAGTGTCACCATCAAAGCTGCCTCCACTAAGTGTCACCATCAAAGCTGCCTGCACTAAGTGTCACCATCAAAGCTGCCTGCACTAAGTGTCACCATCAAAGCTGCCTGCACTAAGTGTCACCATCAAAGCTGCCTGCACTAAGTGTTACCATCAAAGCAGCCTGCACTAAGTGTCACCATCAAAGCTTCCTCCACTAAGTGTCACAATCAAAGCTGCCTGCACTAAGTGTCCCCATCAAAGCTGCCTCCACTAAGTGTCACCATCAAAGCTGCCTGCACTAAGTGTCACCATCAAAGCTGCCTCCACTAAGGGTCACCATCAAAGCTGCCTGCACTAAGTGTCACCATCAAAGCTGCCTGCACTAAGTGTCACCATCAAAGCTGCCTGCACTAAGTGTTACCATCAAAGCTGCCTGCACTAAGTGTCACCATCAAAGATGCCTCCACTAAGTGTCACCATCAAAGCTGCCTGCACTAAGTGTCACCATCAAAGCTGCCTGCACTAAGTGTCACCATCAAATCTGCCTGCACTAAGTGTCACCATCAAAGCTGCCTGCACTAAGTGTCACCATCAAAGCTGCCTGCACTAAGTGTCACCATCAAAGCTGCCTCCACTAAGTGTCACCATCAAAGCTGCCTGCACTAAGTGTCACCATCAAAGCTGCCTGCACTAAGTGTCACCATCAAAGCTGCCTGCACTAAGTGTCACCATCAAAGCTGCCTGCACTAAGTGTCACCATCAAAGCAGCCTGCACTAAGTGTCACCATCAAAGCTGCCTCCACTAAGTGTCACCATCAAAGCTGCCTGCACTAAGTGTCACCATCAAAGCTGCCTGCACTAAGTGTCACCATCAAAGCAGCCTGCACTAAGTGTCACCATCAAAGCTTCCTCCACTAAGTGTCACCATCAAAGCTGCCTGCACTAAGTGTCACCATCAAAGCTGCCTCCACTAAGTGTCACCATCAAAGCAGCCTGCACTAAGTGTCACCATCAAAGCTGCCTCCACTAAGTGTCACCATCAAAGCTGCCTCCACTAAGTGTCACCATCAAAGCTGCCTGCACTAAGTGTCACCATCAAAGCTGCCTGCACTAAGTGTCACCATCAAAGCAGCCTGCACTAAGTGTCACCATCAAAGCTGCCTCCACTAAGTGTCACCATCAAAGCTGCCTGCACTAAGTGTCACCATCAAAGCAGCCTGCACTAAGTGTCACCATCAAAGCAGCCTGCACTAAGTGTCACTATCAAAGCAGCCTGCACTAAGTGTCACCATCAAAGCTTCCTCCACTAAGTGTCACAATCAAAGCTGCCTGCACTAAGTGTCACCTTCAAAGCTGCCTCCACTAAGTGTCACCATCAAAGCTGCCTTCACTAAGTGTCACCATCATAGCTGCCTGCACTAAGTGTCACCATCAAAGCTGCCTGCACTAAGTGTCACCATCAAAGCTGCCTGCACTAAGTGTCACCATCAAAGCTGCCTGCACTAAGTGTCACCATCAAAGCTGCCTGCACTAAGTGTCACCATCAAAGCTGCCTGCACTAAGTGTCACCATCAAAGATGCCTCCACTAAGTGTCACCATCAAAGCTACCTGCACTAAGTGTCACCATCAAAGCTGCCTGCACTAAGTGTCACCATCAAAGCTGCCTGCACTAAGTGTCACCATCAAAGCTGCCTGCACTAAGTGTCACCATCAAAGCTGCCTGCACTAAGTGTCACCATCAAAGCTGCCTGCACTAAGTGTCACCATCAAAGCTGCCTGCACTAAGTGTCACCATCAAAGCTGCCTGCACTAAGTGTCACCATCAAAGCTGCCTGCACTAAGTGTCACCATCAAAGCTGCCTGCACTAAGTGTCACCATCAAAGCTGCCTGCACTAAGTGTCACCATCAAAGCTGCCTCCATTGCCGTAGAGTTACCAAAATGATACCTAGCCTAATGGTGGGTTCACACATTCACGTATATTGCTCCCGTCTGGCGTATCGCCAATTTATGTAAAGACGCGAGTAGTTTCTGCCGTTGAACGCCCGTTCTTCCACGTCTATTGCACTTCCCGACAGACGTAGCGTAACGGGGCCAGTGTTACGTCAGACGTAATGGAGTCGTATTGAACTACGTACGTGTTTGCGACGTGCGTAAGCATAGCCCCGTTCGACCTCATGGGCTGCACGATTTGCGGGAACACAGGCCACGCCCATGCCACGCCCCCTCAAGACCGGCGTAGCTGAGGCCGCACGTCTTGGGATTTGTTAGGTCGTACCTGGACCGGTTCTGGCCAATCGTAGGCACACCCCGTCTGACCAAACACAGACAAAGACAGTCTTTGTCAACCACGTAGGTCTGGGTTGGAATCTGGGAACTACAAAAGGGCAGGAATGGCCACACCATTCCCATTCCCAGTCCTTCATCGGCACCATGAACAACATCGAGGAATTCATCCTGGAGGAGTTACCCGCTGAGTGCCAGCCAATTTTGACGGTGTGCTTCTGCCAGTGCCAGATTTTTTTTTTTTTTTTGGCTAAATCTATTAAGTTGGGAGAGAAATGGTAAAAAAAACACTCTCCTCGCCAGAAATCAGGTCCCCGATGGTCCCGAAAGTAGCTGAAAAGACACTATAGACTACAGAGACTTTTATGGTATCGGAATGTATGGGTGGGAGGGTGGTTTTGGGGTTGGTTGGGGGAAGGTAGAAGGGTAATTGACTTGTGTTACACATATGAAGCCGATTGGTGAGGTAGTTTCGCCACCACGGATTTTCCTTTTTTTCATTTTCTTCGTACGGATACGCTAGAAGAGGGTGGTGGGAAGCAGTTGGGGGTGTGGTGGGGGGAAGGCAGAAGGGTAAGAGACTTGTCACACAAATATGGAACCGATTGGTGCAGTCGTTTCGCCGCCACAGATTTTCCTTTTTTTTCCTTCTGACGGGACCGACAGTCAGCGAGTGGGTGGGAGGAGGGATTTGGGATTTTTGTGGTGGTTAGCCTAAAGGGTAAGGTACATGTGGTAAAAATATGAAAGCCATAGGTGCAGTCGTTTCGCTGCTACGATTTGTTTTCGGCAGGGTGCAGAGGGTGGCAGGGTTGGCTTGTTGGTTGCTGCTCCGGTGTGGTGAGAGGTGTGACTGGCGGGTCCCTCGCTGGTCCCGTTGTCCCCTCGTACAACGGTGCCGCGTCTTCCCGCCAACCCGCAGTGCGGCGGTTCTGCCAGATGCGGCCTAACTAACGTATACTTCCACGTTCGACTGGAACTTTCTACGATTTGACGAGAGCAGCTCTCGTTTGACGGGGTAGCTGCTACGTCTGACAAGGCTGCTCCGGTCAGACGGCCGTGGTGGCCAGGTCGGTCGTAAGTTTCCCCGTCTTTTGACATACGTGAGGGCGAGCCACGTTCCTGATTCGACTCGAATCAGCAACCGCGCGGCCTTGGCCGCACCCACAACATTCCCGACCCACGTGGGCTACTCGTTTCTACTCGCGCCATGCGAGAGTACCCCCCCCCGACTGGCCGTAATTTCATTTACGTTTTGCGTATTATGCCATTACGTTTTACGTAATCGGTTGCCAACTACCAATATACCTTCGTTTACAACAGACGGGAGCTGACGGGAGCAATATACGTGAATGTGTGAACCCACCATAAAGAACAAACCATACGAAGAGCGTCTTAGAGAATTAAATCTATTTCCTTTAACCCAGTGCAGATTAAGAGGTGACTTAATTCAAGTGTTCAAAATCATCAAAGGCATCGACAATATGAACTGTAGTAAGTACTTCACTATCGACCAATCTAATTACACGCGGGGAAACGGTTGCAAAATTATTGGTAAATCTTTTAACTCACACGAATCTAAGAATTTCTTCTTCAATCGAGTTGTCAACTTGTGGAATGGGCTTCCCCGAAACGTTATAGACTGCATCACCGTTGATTCATTTAAACTCCGCCTAGACAAATATCTCGCATCAAACCCGCGACTGACTGCGTTTGTAAATGAATAACTTTATTTTATCCCCCCCTCAGTTACTAACCCATCTGTCCCCTACTAACTTCCTAATCCTGCCACGGACATTAGTTCCAGGGCAGTAATTCCCTTTCCAATGTTTCCTTACCCACTCTAAACCACTGTTTGGACACTTGATCCTCAGTGTTTTGGAGGACAAGCAACCTAGAAGGGTCACTAGATCTGTTGTTGCTTGATTTCCTTTGTACTCCTTTGTACTAAGTGTCACCATCAAAGCTGCCTGCACTAAGTGTTACCATCAAAGCTGCCTGCACTAAGTGTCACCATCAAAGATGCCTCCACTAAGTGTCACCATCAAAGCTGCCTCCACTAAGTGTCACCATCAAAGCTGCCTGCACTAAGTGTCACCATCAAAGCTGCCTGCACTAAGTGTCACCATCAAAGCTGCCTGCACTAAGTGTCACCATCAAAGCTGCCTGCACTAAGTGTCACCATCATAGCTGCCTCCACTAAGTGTCACTATCATAGCTGCCTGCACTAAGTGTCACCATCATAGCTGCCTGCACTAAGTGTCACCATCAAAGCTGCCTGCACTAAGTGTCACCATCATAGCTGCCTCCAATAAGTGTCACCATCATAGCTGCCTGCACTAAGTGTCACCATCATAGCTGCCTGCACTAAGTGTCACCATCAAAGCTGCCTGCACTAAGTGTCACCATCATAGCTGCCTGCACTAAGTGTCACCATCATAGCTGCCTGCACTAAGTGTCACCATCATAGCTGCCTCCACTAAGTGTCACCATCAGAGTTGAGAGAGTAATAGTCGCTATGTTTAACTTGATTTATTTATATTATTTTATTCATTTATTTATATATTTGTATTTGTGTATTGGAAATACAGTAATGTGGTATGCATTTTTAGTGTAGTGAAATGCATAGGAGGAAATGTTTGTGAGAGCTAGCTGGATTACTCTGTGTGTAGGTGAGACACAAACAGAAACAGTGAGGGAAGCCAGACAAATGAAACGGGAGTTCCAGCAACTCTTTATCACATTCCTATAAGGCCTCCCCTGGGTATTGCCCTGCTTGATTGGTGTCTACAATATCCCCAAAGTGCCAAAGTGATTATATTTTTTCTTCTGTGGTCTTTCTTAAGCCGGTATCACACAAGTTTATCCTCAACACTGGTCTGGCAGCTTACGAGGTCAACATATATATTATTTCGGTCACCTAAATTCATCTACCATAAGTCTAGTTTCCGATACCAGTGCAAAATATTTCAAAAAATTTGCCAGAAAAATGTTGATCATCAAATGTTGACTATAAAAGCTCTCGTGTGATACCGGCTTTACGCTCCTTTCCTCTCTCATCCATTTTCTTTATTACTGTGTTGGTGGTGTAATGGTTTAGGTGCTTATGTTCTGGGTGTGGTGTCCCGAGTTCGAATCCCGGGAGGACCATATATGCTTTCATTAGTTTATTCAAGTACATTGGGGTTTGTAATGGATGATTAATGTTAAGGGGAGGTATTTAGTTTGTTCCCTACTTTTTCATCAAGCTTAAAATTACACCTCCTACTGTAGATCCCCTTTCAAGATAAATTTGTACATTTTTTGGTCGAAAAATGTCCCGGCCGGAGGCCGGTTCGTCTTAAATTACAGGCGGCTCGCCAGGAAAAAATCGACACCTTAATTGCACGAAAGGTCTTAAAATTGACAGAAATGGGGCAAAATGTCTTAAAATATCCAAACTACTAGGGCGAAGGTCTTAAAATCTCAAAAGCAATGGGGTTAAACACGAGGGAGGAAGGGGTAAAGAAAAAAATCCCTCAAGTGGAAATCTCCCCACGGGGTGTTACTTAATATCTCTATTTGTTTTGAGTCTCCTTGTTTTTGTCTCTTTTCTAAATCTTGTTGTTCTTTTGTCCTGCCTCATCTCTTGTTCTGTCCTCTCTCCTTTATTGTGTTTCTATCGTTCCCTCTCCTTCATTTCACTTTCTTCTCCGCCTCTTCTTTCATATATTTATCTCTCCTCTCGTCTTATTTTATCTTATCTTATCTCGTCTTTGTCTCTCTTTTTATCTCTTCTGCCCTCTGTTCATCTTTCCTCTTCTCTTCCTCTCCGCCTCTTCTTTCTTATCCGTCCTCTCCTCTCCTCTTCCTGTATTTTCTCCCCTTATCTCTCTCTCTCTCTCTCTCTCTCTCTCTCGCTCTCTCTCTTCACCTCTCTCCCCTCCCCTCCCCCCACCACCACCCATCAACAGCCCCCCCCCCCCCCCCCCACCCCCATAATTATTTCACAATTTGTTTTTTCCCTAGCTATTAACCTGGAAATACAAATACCTGAGCGCCGGTTAAAGGGGAGGGGGCCGGTGGTTTCTCCCTTCTCCCTCGTGTTTAGCCCCATTGGATTTTAGATTTTAAGACGTTCGGCCCATTACTTTTGCGATTTTATTACTACGCCCCATTTCTGTGTCAATAATAAGACCAGTCATGCCATTTAAGTGACAATTTTTTTCCTGACGAGCGATAGCGAGCCTGTAATTTTAAGAGTAACCGGCCTTTGGCCGGGAACTTTTTCTACCGAAAAATGTACAAATTTATCTTGAAAGGGGGGTCTAGGTTTTTTTTTACAGCTGATGGTCTCTAGGGAGTAAAAAAAAAAAAAGACATTATATATATACGGTATATACTATATATATATATATATATATATATATATATATATATATATATATAGAGAGAGAGAGAGAGAGAGAGAGAGAGAGAGAGAGAGAGAGAGAGAGAGAACAATGAACCAATATATACGGCCATCTCTCCCTTTGTTTGGTCTATTAATTAATGTATTCATATATTTGTTTTAGTTTCCTCGCTAGGCCTCCATCAAGCTTAGAAAACACCCCCTAGACCCCCCTTCAAGATAAATTTGTAAATTTTTCGGTAGAATAATATCCCGGCCGAAGGCCGATTCCTCTTAAAATTGCAGGCTCGCTATTGCTCGCCAGGAAATAATCGACACCTAAATGGCACGAAAGGTCTTAAAATTGACAACGAAATGGGGCGAAAGGTCTTAAAATCGACAAACTAATGGGCCGAACGTCTTATAATCTAAAAACAAATAGAGTTTAACACGAGGGAGAAAGGGGACCAGAAAAACGGTCTGCCTCCGGTTAAGGAAGTGAGAGTTTAGTTTCTGCCTCTCTACATCCGCCTTGTTTAGGCCTATGTAGTTATAACATAATACTTTCTTGGCCTCAGCCTTCTCTCAAGTTATTCCTTTTCACACTTTCCAGCACATCTACCTCCACACCACACCTCCTTCTTACTTCCTCATTAGTCTGTCTATCCCTCCATGTAACTCCGTACGCACTTCTTAAGTAATTAATTTCCACTGCTCTCACTTTTGGTCTGAGTCTCTCAACCAACGTCCATGCTTTGCTTCCGTAAGTCAGTGTCGGGATTACCACACTGTCATGCAAGGACTTCTTCACTTCCATACTGACCACCTTATTTCTTGTTACTGCTTTCAGCGTTCCTACAACCCTCTTCCCCTGTTGTACCCTCTCCCGCACTTCTTCATCCATAGTCCCATCTTTACTCAACACACTGCCCAGATACTTCATTAAAAGAGTTGACTAAAGGAATAACTCGAGATGGTTCGGCCATATGGAAAGTATGGAAAACGAGAGAATGACTAAGAGGGTGTACGAGAGCGAGGTGGAGGGACAGAGAGGGAGAGGTAGACCGAAAGAGAGGTGGAAGGATGGAGTGAGGAAGTATATGAACGAAGGCAGTGCTGGTTGGGGGGAGGGGCGTCGACTGACTGGGGACAGAGGTGCATGGGGGAGGTTCGTTCGTGGCCACCCCTTCGGGGATCACGGCGTCAGGCAATAGATAGATAGAGCCTTCTCTCCGTTTTCTATTTATGTCAGTTTTATTATATTTGCTTCAGTTCCTTTATTCTGTCTTCTTATTTTCCATTATGTTAGTTTTCCATATTTGATCCTCTCTACCTCTTCTCTTGTCATTTGGGTTACTTTATTTCATTTGTTTATTTGTTTGCTTTTCTCTTCTATTGTTATTTGGGTTACTTTATTTATTTATTTATTTATTTATGTTTGTTTTGCTGTTTGCTTCTGCTTCTCTTGTTATCTGTGTTACTTTATTTATTTATTTATGTATTTGTTTTGCAGTTTGCTTCTGCTTCTCTTGTTATCTGTGTTACTTTATTTATTTATTTATTTATTTGGCGGTTTGCTTCTGCTTCTCTTGTTATCTGTGTTACTTTATTTATTTATTTATTTATTTGGCGGTTTGCTTCTGCTTCTCTTGTTATCTGTGTTACTTTATTTATTTATTTATTTGGCGGTTTGCTTCTGCTTCTCTTGTTATCTGTGTTACTTTATTTATTTATTTATTTATTTGGCGGTTTGCTTCTGCTTCTCTTGTTATCTGTTTTACTTTATTTATTTATTTATTTATTTGGCTGTTTGCTTCTGCTTCTCTTGTTATCTGTTTTACTTTATTTATTTATTTATTTATTTATTTATTTGTTTTGCTGTTTGCTTCTGCTTCTCTTGTTATCTGGGTTACTTTATTTATTTATTTATTTATTTATTTGGCTGTTTGCTTCTGCTTCTCTTGTTATCTGTGTTACTTTATTTATTTATTTATTTATTTGTTTTGCAGTTTGCTTCTGCTTCTCTTGTTATCGGTGTTACTTTATTTATTTATTTATTTGTTTTGCAGTTTGCTTCTGCTTCTCTTGTTATCTGTGTTACTTTATTTATTTATTTATTTATTTGTTTTGCAGTTTGCTTCTGCTTCTCTTGTTATCTGTGTTACTTTATTTATTTATTTATTTGTTTTGCAGTTTGCTTCTGCTTCTCTTGTTATCTGTGTTACTTTATTTATTTATTTATTTATTTATTTATTTATTTGCTTCTGATTCTCTTGTTATCTGTGTTACTTTATTTATTTATTTATTTATGTATTTATTTATTTTGCAGTTTGCTTCCGCTTCTCTTGTTATCTGTGTTACTTTATTTATTTATTTATTTATTTATTTGCTTCTGCTTCTCTTGTTATCTGTGTTACTTTATTTATTTATTTATTTATTTATTTGTTTGTTTTGCCGTTTGCTTCTGCTTCTCTTGTTATCTGTGTTACTTTATTTATTTATTTTTTGTTTTACTTTTCTCCCCTTATTCCGGTTTCTAGTTATATTTTGTCATTCCTTTATATCTTCTTTTTCCACCTTCTCATATTGTCATCTCTTGTCTTATATATTCTCCTCTTCTCTTCTTTCTCTACATTGTCTCTCCTCTGTTCTCTTTCTTTATCTGTCTCTCTCTTCTTTCTCTCACTCTATGAATACCACAATCATTACTAGTTGTACATTGCCCATTAAGAGGGAGGTAGTCGCTTTTTATGGACCCACTTCTCGCTCATGTTTAGCCCCATTATTCGTTCTATTAGGTGGTGATTTTGAGATGTCTCGCCCCATTGTTATGTCCATATTAAGACCTTTCGTGCCATTTAGGTGTTAATTTGTTTCTTGGCGAGCGATAGCTAGTCTGTGATATTTGGAGGAATTTGCCTTCGGAACATTTTTCTACCGAAAAATATACAAATTTATCTTGAAAAGAGGTCTAGGGGGTGTTTTTTTTTTTTTTTTTTTTTTTAGCTTGATAAACGTCTAGCGAGAAAACTATAAAATGACTTAACCCTTCTGTACCGGCGAAGTCTTCTTAATTTTATTCTAGCTATTTTTAGACGATGTTGTATAGTTTAAGAAGGATCTGTGGTAGTAAAAGGGTTAAGCGAGAGAGTTCGAAGCCTGTTATAATTACTAGAGGCCCCTGTTAAACTGCAAAAAATCGTCTAATAGTAACCAGGAAAAACTATAAAAGACGTCGCCGATAAAGAAGTGGTTAATAAATAAATAAATATACCAAACATATTTAGTTCTATTGCGTCCCATTCTAACCAGAGCAATATACTGGTGTGTGTGTGTGTGTGTGTATTTACCTATTTGTATTTACCTATTTGTAGTATACAGGAGTTGAGCTTTTTAGGCTCTTATTGTCCCGCTTCCTGAGTTACAATTATCTAACTTTGCCTTAAAAATATGAATGTTTTTGGCACACACCACTTCCTCTTCCAACTGATTCCATTTACTTATACTTCTGTAAGGGAAACTATACTTTCTCACATCTCCTTTACATCTTCCTTTCATTAGCTTATATCTATGCCCCCTAGTTCTACCATTATCTTTCACAAAATAACCCTTCTTGTCCACCTTTTCGAGTCCTCTCTCAGTTGTACATCATAATCATATCGCCTCTCTCCCTCCTATCCATTAGAGATGGTAAATCTAATTTCTTTAATCTCTCCTCATATGGTAATTCTCTCAGTTCTGGTATCATCCTAGTTGCAGCTCTCTGAACCTTCTCCAGCTTCTTTATATGCTTTTTTAGATGTGGTGCCCACACCACTGCCGCATACTCCAGTCTTGGTCTCACCAATGTTTTTATTATTTTCTCCAGCATCTCGTTTATATAGTTAACCCTTAAAGAGTGGCGCTCGACTTAAGCCGTGCACCAATTTGCAGCAAGTTAGGAGCATTATTAAGGCTTTTAAAGGGTTAAAATAGAGTGCAAATGGCCGGGAGCGCAGCAGGCCACACGTCCGATACCCAGGGCTTACCGCCACCCACCGACTCACGCTCCCTCTGTTCTCGAGAGGCCGGCAGTGTTACCAGTAGTGAGCGTAGTGGGAAAAAATATGCCGCTATACGCTAAACTCCCATGTTGGTGGCACCACTGCATGAGAACCACGAGTGCTATGTAGCTCGTTCTGGTCTCATTTTGAAGCTTTTAGCGCCTAGTTTTTTGCTGAATACATTTCTTTTCATGCAGATACTAGATTGATCATTCAGGAGGGCCTGAATATGCCCAAAATAGCCCAAAACACCCCGCTAGACAAGGGTTAAAGGCTATTTTTATTCTGTTTAGCAGTCCATATGTTTCTCCCACTATCTTATTAATATGATTCTCAGGTGAAAGATCACTCCTAACAGTTATCCCTAAGTCATTTTCTTTCTCTGATGGGTTAATAGTGTTTTCTCCTAACTTATATTCCATATGAGGCCTTCTTTTACTTACTCCCATTTCCACTACATGACCTTTATTTGTGTTGAATTCCATTTTCCACTTCTTGCTCCATTGATCTATCCTATCCAAATCCCTCTGTAATTCCCTACCACTGTTTTCATCTTCTATACGCTTCATGATCTTGGCATCATCTGCAAACATATTCATATATGCATTTATATCCTTTGGCATGTCGTTAATGTATATTAGAAACATTATGGGAGCCAGCACCGCTCCCTGCGGAACTCCACTTGTGACATCTTTCCACGTAGAAAATTTATCTCTGATAGTAGTCCTCATCTGTCTCCCTGAAAGATAGTCCTCCATCCAATTTAACAAACTACCCTGAATCCCTCCATACTCTTTTAATTTCCACTTCAGCCTGCTATGCGATACTCTGTCAAAAGCTTTCTTCATGTCAATATATACGCAGTCCACCCATCCATCTCTCTCTTGTAATATGTCAACCACTCTGTCATAAAAACTGAGTAGATTTGTAACACATGAGGTACCCTCCCTGAATCCAAATTGCCTGTTAGATAGATTATTCTTTTCCAAGTAAATCATCCATCTTTTCTTAATTATTTTCTCACAGATTTTGCACACTATACTAGTAAGTGACACAGGTCGATAATTCAATGGATGTTCCCTGTTCCCACCTTTATAAATCGGTACAATGTTGGCTCTCTTCCAGTCCATTGGTAATTTTCCCACTTCCAGAGAGTATTTCATTATCTCATATAAGGGTTTCACTAGTTCGTCAGCACATTCTTTCAAAATCCATCCCGCTACATTGTCAGGTCCCACTGCTTTTTTCACATCTAGTCCTTTCATTATTTCTACTAGCTCCTCTGGGAGAAACTTAATCTCTCCCAGTTTATCACCAATTTCACCTACCGGTACTTCTTCAAAGTGATCACCTTTAGTATATACTGAGTGTAGTGTATTGTTCATAATTTCACACATATTCTGGTCGTCATCATAAGTGGTCCCTTCAACCTCACTATTCTATCCCTTACCTTCATTTTACTATTTATAAACCTATAGAACAGCTTAGGATCACTCTTACATTTTTTCACAATGTTCTTCTCATATTCTCTGGCTTCTTGTCTCCTGATTGCAGCATATACATTTCTTAATCTCTTGTATCTGTTCCAAGTTTCTCTATTACACCTTTTTCTAGCTGCCTTCCACGCTTGGTCTCTCTTTTCCTTGGCTTTCCTACATTTTTCATTAAACCAATCCTTTTCCTTCGCTGACCTATTACCTTGTTTAGGGACATATTTATTAACTCCTTCATATATTGTTTTAAATACTCCATACTTCTCGTCTACACTATTTCTCTGATGTATTTCACTCTAGTCAACATCTCTAAAGTATTGTCTCAGTGATTGGTAGTCTCCTTTTGCATAGTCAAACCTAGTTTCCTTGTGCTCCTCCCTCTCCTCCATATTGGAATAACCCAATAGGATTTCTATATCCATTACAACGTGATCGCTCTTGCCTAAAGTTGGCAAGTATTTTATATCAGAAATTACATCCGAGTCTCTAGTAAACATTAGGTCCAATCTGGATGCTTCATCATTTCCCCTTCTTCTTGTATTTTCCTTTATATTTTGCACCAATAAATGTTCTGTTACCATATCCAGTAGCCTATACCCCCACGAGTTCACGTTGCTACCAGCTTCTCTCTGCTCCCAATCCACCTCTTTACAGTTGAAGTCCCCTACTATAATTAATTCATTGGTTCTAAGAGTTAATTTTTCAATACAAATAATCATCTCATCTTTGATAAATTTGTATTCCTCCTCTTCCCAAGCCCCTGTGTAGGGCGGCATGTAGGCCACTACAATATCCGCCTTTTGATTGTCATCATCTGTCAATTCTACTGCTAATATTTCCGCTTTACTATTATTCAGATCAATCATTCTTGTTTTCAATTTATTATGTGTAAGAATTAGCACCCCTCCCCCCATCTTGTCTTCTCTACCCCTTCTCCAGATATTATAGTTGTTCCATCCCATTCCCTCCAAACTTATCCCTTTATTTAGTTTAGTTTCACATAGACACAATATTAAGGGCTCTTCCTGTCTGATGTAATCATTTATTTCTAATTTCTTTGATAGCAACCCATCCACATTGCTGTAGACCATCTTGCACCTGTTGCTTTTACCATTATGATTGATATTCCCTGTCTTTATCCTACTATTTCCCCTTCCTGTTGCACCTCTCCCTCCAATCCTTCTTCCTGTACCACCACTTCTTTTCTCCCCCCCTCCGCCCCTATCCTCTCCCCCTTCTTCAGGTACCACTTCCTTACTTTCCCATCCATGTTTCTGTAGAAAAAAAACCCCTTCTCCACTTCTGATTTATTATCGTTCTTTCCTTTGACTTCTCTATTTATTTCTCTAAATTTTTCCCTCTCTTCCGCATTTAGATCTGTGTGTGTGTGTGTGTGTGTGTGTGTGTGTGTGTGTGCATTGGTTTAATGTAAGTGTGTGTAAGCGGGTGTGGCTGTGTATGTACAAGTGCAAGTGTGTGTGCATAAGTGGATATGAATATGTGGATGTGAATATGTGTGTGTGTGTGTGTGTGTGTGTGTGTGTGTAATTGCGTGTGGATGTAGGTGGGAGAGAGAGAGAGAGAGAGCGTGTATATGAGTGTGTGAGCATGTCCACACGAATGTATGTATAATTACCCACATAAGTTCAGTTCCTCGTCGTGATCTTATGTATGAGAGTAAAAATTAGTATGAATGAAATGAGTGTAGTTTCTTTTAATTATTAGTTAGGGGGGGTCACCGGCTTTTTTCCATCTTTCTTTCCTTTTCTCTCTTTCTCTGGCTTGTATTTATTCGGCCCCAATCAGCAAACTGTTTTAAGACGTTTATCCCCATCCATGTGTCTATTTATTCCTGGGGAGCGATAGCGAGCCAGCATTGTATGGCGAAATCCGGCTTTGCCGGAGAAATGTTTCTATCGAAACTTACACATTTAGCCTGCTGTCAAAATAAAAATATATATATATGCTGGCTCGCTACCGCTCGCCAGGAAAATATTGACACCTGGATGGGGGTAAACTTCTTAAAACGGTAGGATGAATAGTGCCGAATGGATACAAGCCAAAGAGAGAGGGAGAGAGAGAAAGAGAAAAAAAGCGAGGTGGGCTCCCTTAACTAATCAGACGAGTTACCCACTACAGAAGAAACTACACTAATTCAATCATGCGCATCAAGTTTCCATGTATAAGATCACTGAGAGGAACAGAACTTATGCGGGCGACTGTACAATCACGCTGAAAAGCCTTAAATCTTTACATTAAGTATATATTACCCTCTTGACCTAGTGACGAGCCTGACTCACAGGCTGGTTTTCTCTCCTTTTCTCGCTTTCTCTGGCTTGTATCTATTCGGCCCCATTCAGCCTACTGTTTTAAGACGTTTACTCCCATCCAGGTGTCGATTTTTTTCCTGGCGAGCGGTAACGAGCCACCATATTTTGTTGAAAGTTTTTGACAAGAGGTTAAATTTGTAAATTTCTCCGGCGAACCCGGATTTCTCTATACAATGCTGGTTCGCTATCTTTAACCAGGAAGAAATTGAAATCTGGATGGGGATAAAAATCTTTAAAAAGTAGGCTAAATGGGGCCGAATGGATACAAACCAGACAAAGAGAGAAAAAGAAGCCTGTCACCCCCCTTTATACTCTGTAACGAAATGGACCAAAGCGGGACTATTAACCCTTTTGTTCATGGCTGATTACATCTCCGTTTCCTACCACAGAAAAACCAAACTATAACAAAGGGTAAACATTGTGTAAGTTTAAACCGACCTTAAGGAGGGGTTACCGATTTTTGTTTTTATCTTTTTCGCGCTTTCTCTGGCTTGTATCCATTCGGCCCCATTCAGCCAACTATTTTAAGACGTTTATCCCCATCCAGGTGTCAATTTCTTCCTGGCGAGCGATAGCGAGCCAGCATTGTATGGAGAAATCCGGCTTCGGCGGATAAATTTTTCTATCGAAAAATGCACAAATTTAGCTTGCTGTCAAAACAAAAAATATATATGCTGGCTCGCTACCGCTCGCCAGGAAAATATTGACACCTGGATGGGGGTAAACGTCTTAAAACAGTAGGCTGAATGGGGCCGAATGGATACAAGCCAGACAAAGAGAGAAATAGAAATAGAGACCAAAGCGGGAATATTAACCCTTTTGTTCATGGCTGATTACATCTTCGTTTCCTAGTGGAGAAAAACCAAACAAAAACGAAGGGGCAACTTGTGTAAGTTTAACCCGACCTTAAGGAGGGGGGGGGGGGGGGGGATGGTTCACATTTTGGGCGATTATTGCATGTATTCATTATTTGTCTAGTTTCCTCCCTAGACCTCCATCAAATTAAAACAAACCCATTAGATCCCCCTTGTAGATTAATTTGTACATTTTTCGGTAGAAAAATGTACAGGCCGAAGGCCGGTTCTTCCAACATTACAGGCTCACTATCGTTCGCCAGGGAAAATAAGGACACCTAAATAGCACGAAAGATCTAAATATTGACGAAGAAATGAGGCGAAAAGTCTTAAAATCGACTAACTAATGGGGCAGACATCTTAACATCTGAAAACTAATGGGGCTAAACATGAGGGAGAAAGTAGTCCTGAATACCGGCCCATCCCCCCTTAAATCTTAGTTTCCTACCACAGGAAACCCAAACAAAAACGAAGGGGAAACTTGTGTAAGTTTAACCCGACCTTAAAGCGTGACTCGAGCATTGGTGTTTTGTTTACATTACCGGTGTGGCACTGGTATTGTTTGGGAAGATAACAAAAGACTTCTCCGTCGTCTCTCCCGCACCGCTGAAATTACCTTATGCAACCCAACATATACAGAATGGGCTGTTCTAAGATACATGTGCCAAACTTCAGGATTAGCTTAACAAAAATATTCCAACGATAAAATGTTCTCTGAATTAATATTCAAATATCAATCGTTAAAGATATTTTGACGATTACATAGTTTATTTTCCCTTGTATTTCCCCATAAGGCTGGTCTAACTGTCAAAGAGCCACGCTCACCTACAGTATGCGTTTTATTTAACCATTATTATAAACACGATATTTTATATTTTACATTTACATACAGATTAGAGGCATTGTAGGTCAACCTGTGGATAACCAGGCACCTGTTAATCCGCAGAAGAGTGCAGACTCTGGAACCAGCCACTCTTGCACATTTGTAATACCTGAAGATCTACGAAAGTAGATAAATGCATTTTAACACTTATGACAAACATGTTTAATATAAACACAAAAGTCCGAACCTTCTAATAACATACTCGGACGTACTTTTCAAAACCTTATTTTTTGCATGCAATATATTTTAAATGCAATTTAAATTTAGCACTAACATTGTTTAAGCTTTGTGCAGTGAACCTCCCCTTTTCTACACACCTTTAGTGTGGAAGAAAAAAAATACCGGTATATATACATATATATATACTGTATATATATATATTTTTTTTTCTTCTAATCTCTCAGTGGGTTTCGAACCGCCGACCGTCAGGACGATAGCCGACGCTTTAATCAACTACACCACGGCAGTCTATATATATATATATATATATATATATATATATATATATATATATTTTTTTTTTTTTGTTTTTTTTTTTTTTTTTCCTCTGTAGACCTCCATCAAACTTAAAAAAAAAACATCCTTTAGATCCCGTTTCGGGATTAATTTGTACATTTTTCAGAAGAAAAATGATACTGTCGAAGGCCGGCTCCTCGACAACTACAGGCTCGTTGTCGCTCGCCAGGAAAAAAAATAGACATCTAAAAGGCACGAAAGGTCATAATATTAACAAAGAAATGGGGCGAAAGGTCTTAAAATCATTAAACTAATGGGGCAAACATCTTAAAATTTCAAAACTAATGGGGCTAAGCATGAGGAAGAAGGGGACCAGAAACACTGCCCATCTCCCATTAATATTAGATCACTTT
Source organism: Paralithodes platypus (assembly GCA_032716605.1). Classification (NCBI taxonomy): domain Eukaryota; kingdom Metazoa; phylum Arthropoda; class Malacostraca; order Decapoda; family Lithodidae; genus Paralithodes; species Paralithodes platypus. The sequence continues at coordinate 88,056,855 of CM064513.1, forward strand.
ACGGTTATGGAAGGCCCTTTAGCAATCAGGAGAGACAAGTCGATCTCCATTAAGGGGGGATGGGCAGGTTTTTATGGCCCCCTTCTCCCTCGTGTTTAGCCCCATTGTTTTATCTATTTTTTGTTTTATGACGTTCGGTTCAATACTTTGCCAATTTTAAAACTTTACGCCCATTTCTTTGTCAATGTTAAGACCTTTCGTGCCATTTACAGTAGGTGTCGATTGTTTTCTTGGCGAGCAATGGCGAGCCTGTAATTTTAAGAGGAATCTGCTTTCGGCCGGGACATTTGTCTACCGAAAAATGTAAAAACAATTCTTGAAAGGAGTTTCAGGTTTTTATTGTTGTGTTTACAGTTTGGTGGAGGTCTAGGGAAGAAACTAAACAAAAATATATATAAAGATAAAACAATAAACAAATAAATACGCCCATCCCCCCTTAAGGGGAGGCGTTTAGTTTGTTCCCTAGACCTCCATCAACCTTAAAATTACACCCCCCTTGAGTCCCTTTCAAGATAAATTTGTAAATTTTTCGGTAGAAAAATTTCCTGGCCGAAGGCCGGTTCCTCTTAAATTACAGGCTCGCTATCGCTCGCCAGGATAAAATCGACACCTGAATTGCACGAAAGGTCTTAATATGGGGTGAAAGTTCTTAAAATCGCTAAACTAATGGGGCAAATGTTTTATAATATCAAAAGCAATGGGGCTAAACATGAGGGAGAAAGGGGTCAAGAAAAAAATCCCTCAAGTAGAGATCTCCCCTTAACTCATTGTCTCCAACATGTCCTCCCAAGCTGAATAATATCGTTTAATGATAGCCAAGCAAACTGAAGGAACACTTAAGGTTTTCTGTGAACTAATTATTAACCCCTTCTGTACCGGCGACGTTTTTTGTATTTCATTCTAGGAATTTCTAGCTATGTTTAGAGGATTTTGTGCAGCCTAAGAAGGATCTGTGGTAGTAAAAACTGTTAATTAAGGGGAGGTTTCTAGTTTATTTCCTACTCCAGCAATCTTAAAATTTCACCCCCTTTCAAGAAAAATTTGTACATTTTTCGGTAGAAAAATGTCCCGGCCGAAGGCCGATTACTCTTAAAATACAGGCTCGCTGTCTTAAACTTGACAGAATGGGGCGGAAATTCTTAAAAATCACCAAACTAATGGGGCAAACGCCTTAAAATCTCAAAAGCAATGGGGCTAGACACGAGGGAGAAAGGGATCAAGAAAAAAGTCCCTCAAGTGGAAATCTCCCCTTAAGTGATATAGTTCGAAGCCTGTTAATTGACCACTTGCGAGTTCCAGGCTATATAAGGAAGTTGGAGCCGTGACCATCGATATACAACAGCTGTGCTATAACGATGTAGGTTTAGGATGGATATACATGATGTTGAATTTGGTTTTATATATATGGGTTAAGGGGAGTTTTTTAGTTTGTTCCCTATATTTCCATCAAGCTTACGATTACACCCCCTAGACCCCCTTTCAAGATAAATTTGTAAATTTTTCGGTAGAAAAATGTCCCGGCCGAAGGCCGGATCCTCTTACGTTACAGGCTCGCTATCGCTCGCCAGAAAAAAATTGAGACCTAATTGGCACGAAAGGTCTTAAAATTGACAGATATGGGGCGAAAGTTCTTAAGATCGTCAAACTAATGGGGCAAAAGTCTTAAAATCTCAAAAGCAATGGGGCTAAACATGAGGGAGAAAGGGATCCATAAAACAATCCCTCAAGTGGATATCTCTCCTTAATGTACTAGACTCTTATTATAGCTGGTCATTCTGCATAATATCAATGTCTACGGCTCCAACTTCCTTATAGCATGGAACTCGCAAGTGGTCAATTGCTGGAGGCCCTTTTTAAACTGAATTCAATCGGGTGGATGAGACTCTTTAGCCTTGGTCGGCTACCCATCTAGGGGAGACAACCTTATAAATATTCGGGTGGATGAGACTCGTCAGCCTTGGTTGGCAACCTGTCTAGGGGAGTATACCCGATACAAATCTGTACTGCTTACATAAGGGTGAAGCAGGTTAGTGGATGAACTAGCCGAACACCACTGTAGAACAATCGTGCTAATAAGATACATAGAGGGCCTCGGGGGTGAATGGAGGGGTTAATCCTGTAAGTCTTTCAGTAAACTGGCTCGGGTTGTCCCTCTTACAGGGGATAGGTCTACTTGGGGGCCTTCTGTGTATGGCCACCCTCATTAAGGGGAGTAAGGCGTCCGGCAAATAGATAGATAGATAGAAATCGTCTAATACTAGCCCGAATAAAGTTATAGAGGCGTCCCAGGTACAGAAAGGGTTAATAATGGTTCTAGTAATGGTGGGAACTGGAGTGCACAAAATAACCTCGCTGTGGTCCGACCTCGCCACCTGACATTTACACACTTGACGAGGTCGGGTCGCTGTATGTGGAGAAATGTTAAGACCCGGCGCCGATTTTATGATTCGGCCTTTCACGACCGACCGCGCCCTGGTCACACACACACACAGAGGTTGGAGATGTTAGTGAAGTCTGCCAAGGTATCTATATATCTATCTATTGCCTGACGCCATGATTCCCAAAGGGGTGGCCACGAACGACACGCCCTCTGTCCCCAGTCAGTCGAAGCCCCTCCTCCCAACCAGCACAACCTTCACTCATATACTTCTTAACTCCATCCTTCCACCTCTCTCTCGGTATCTAGTCTCCCTCTCTGACCTTCCACCTCTCTCTGGTCTTGTACACCCTCTTAGTCATTCTCTCGCTTCCCATACATTCCACATGGCCGAACCATTTCAAGGTGTTCCTTTTCACACTTTCCAGCACATCTACCTCCACACCACACCTTACTTCCTCATTCGTCTGTCTATCCCTCCATGTAGGCTAACTCCGCGCCCGCACTTCAAGTAACTCATTTCCACCCCTCTCACTCTTGGTCTGAGTCTCTCCACCAACGTCCATGCTTCGCTCCCGTAAGTCAATGTCGGGATTACCACACTGGCATGCAAGGAATTTTTCACTTCCATACTGACCACCATATTTCTTGTTACTGCTTTCAGCGTTCCTACAACCCTCTTCCCCTGTTAATTGATACTTTATAGTATTTTTGAAGTAATACAGTGCTTAACCCTTTCAGTACCAGTGACGTCTTTTGTATTGGATTTCATGTACATTAAGACATTTGTATAAAGCTTAGGAAATATATATAGTAGCTAAATGGATTAATTGAGATAGTCTGTACATTTTTAAATGGGTAGACATCCTTCCTAACCTGAATCAAATCGTCTCTTAGTCGTCAGAATATAATGAAAAGTGTGTCACTGTATAGGTATAATGATAAAATAAAGTCATTAATCAAACCTTCCTCTGGTCACCCCGCCCTGGCCACACAAAGCTTAAGGGAGCCCACCTCGATTGTTTTCTCTTTCTCTCGCTCTCTCTTTGGCTTGTATCCATTCGGCCCCATTTAGCCAACAGTTTTAAGAAGTTTTCCCCCATCCAGGTGTCAATGTTTTCCTGGTGAGCGGTAGCGAGCCAGCATATATATATATATATATATTTTTTTTTTTTTTTACAGCAAGCTAAATTTGTAAATTTTTCGATAAAAAAAAAATCTCCGAAGCCGGGTTTCTCCATACAATGCTGGCTCGCTATTGCTCGCCAGGAAGATATCGACACCTGGATAGGGATAAGTCTTAAAACAGTTGGCTGAATGGGGCCGAATGGATACAAGCCAGAGAAAGAGAGAACAGGAGAAAATGAGAAAAAAAAGCCGTTGACCCCCCTTGATGAACCAGTTGGCAGTGATAGAGCCAATAATGTAGGTCAAGTGTAACATATTGGTCAACATTGGTTTATATTGTATGAGAGAGAGAGTGAGAGTGGGGAGAGTGTGAGTGTGTGTGAGAGAGAGAGGGGGTGAAAGAGAGAGAGTGTGTGTGTGTGTGTGTGTGTGTCTGCGAGAGAATATGTGTGAAAGAGAGAAAGAGGGGGTGAGAGAGAGGGAGGGAGAGAGAGAGAGAGATTGAAAGTGAGTAACAGTAAGCGAGTGTGTTTATTGATTTTATTGAACATCTATAACAGTTGATCCTGAGCTCAATAAACTCCAGTCCATTCCAACTGGTCCTTTTATAGTTTAGGTTTATGGCCTTGAAAGTCAATTGCAGGCTCGCGTTCGCTCGCTAGGAAAAGAATAGACACCTAAATGGCACGAAAGGTCTTAACATAGACATTCTAATCAGGCGGATGTCTTCAAAACTCGAGACTAATGGGCTAAACATGAGGGAGAAGGGGGTCCAGAAGAAAAAAAATCCCCATAAGCCTCCATGTTGACCTGTAAGGAGCCGGGACATTTATATACCGAAAAATGTACAATTTTTTTTTTTTTTTTTTTTAGTTTATGGGAGGACCAGGGAGGAAACTTAAAGCAGAATATAAATATATATAAACCCCTTAAGCCCTTCAATGAAACGATTATCCCTTTCTTGATGCTACTACCTCTGACAAATCCTTCCTGAGCTGAATAAAATCATGTGGAGGTACATTGTAAAAATTGTGTGCAAAAGCACAAGAAAATTTATACCCAACTTTTTCAAGATCCGATTACGTATACACGTTCTGTTTTCTGGCTATTATTAGACAAATGATCCGGTGGATCCGGGTTCGAGTCCCAATGTGTCAATGGGAAGATATTGTTGGGGTGGAATTTGTGCTGTACCTAGTTTCAGTGCATTACCACAGCACACCGAAATGCCACAAAAATACCCTCATTGTTTCCTGATTAAATAGCATTGTATGAATATTCCCACCTCGCTTTTTTTCTCTTTCTCTCCCTCTCTCTTTGGCTTGTATCCATTCGGCCCCATTCACCCTACGGTTTTAAGACTTTTACCCCCATCCAGGTGTCAATATTTTCCTGGCGAGCGGTAGCGAGCCAGCATATACAGTATATATTTTTGTTTTGACAGCAAGCTAAATTTGTCGATAGAAAAATGTCTCCGGCGAAGCCGGTTTTCTCCATACAATGCTGGCTCGCTATCGCTCTCCAGGAAGAAATCGAAACCTGGATGGGGATAAACGTCTTAAAACAGTTGACTGAATGGGGCCGAATGGATACAAGCCAAGGAAAGAGAGAAAAGGAGAGAAAGATACAACAAAAATAAGCCGGTGACCCCCCTTAAGCTAATCATTGTTTACAGTGGACAGCCTCTAGTATTCTCTTTATACCATATACCATATACCATATACCATATACATATATACTGTAAAAGCGCTCGTGTGACAGTGGCTTTAGGGCACTAATGAACACTATTGCTCAAATGGTAGTTGGTGTGGAATGTGCCGACACAGTTATAACCCCTATATTGGTACACCTGGAGTGTTACAATACTTATAAATTAGGGCGGCATTATAGGAATCCGGTTTGGGTATATAAACGATATAAACGATATAAATATCGTTTATATACCCAAACCGGATTCCTATAATGCCGCCCTAATTTATAAATATTGTATCACTGCAGGTGTACCAATATAGGGGTTATAACTGTGTCGGCACATTCCACACCAACTACCATTTGAGCAATAGTGTTCATTAGTGCCCTAAAGCCACTGTCACACTAGCGCTTTTTTCGTCAATTTTCCATGAGCAAGTTTTTCTGGTGATATTTAGGGATATTTGTGCATTGGAATCGGAAACTAGATCGAAAGTAGATTATGATAACTAGTTTAATTCTTAGGGAACTTTTATTTTGAAACTACCAGACAACAATTGCCCGTAAAAATTGACTGAAAAATCGCTCGTGTGACACCGGCTTTACCTCCAATACAAGCCAACCATGGGCGTGGTGCTGGTGTAGTTATCACGGTAATAGATATGAGTCAGCCTCCCCCACCTTTACACCCATGACTTCAAGCCCTTATAATATATACAGTATATAGCTCCTTTCCCTAAATTATATATTCATTCCATGTCAATGAGGAAGACAAATGGCAAGACTGCCTGTGACGAGTGCCTCCCCCAAAGTTAAATGAGTGACTGGGTCAAAATCAAGGAATGTAGTAGCCAAAATGCCTGGACACACGGAGTTTGAAGCAATTTAAGTCATAGGATGAGGGAAAGATGGATTAAGGGAGAGAGTACCAAAGTTCAGCTGTTGAATAGAAGAAAGAAGAAAGTTGCACAGAACTGAGGCCAGATCTTTCTTCTATTCAACAGCTGAACTCTGGAACTCTCCCTGAATCCATCTTTTCCTCATCCTGAGAGAGCTATGATGAACACTGATTATTGTAATAGCGGTAGAATAGCAAGAGATGCAACATTGTAGCGAAGAGAGAGAGAGAGAGAGATTGCAGAAAATCAGTGAGTGGACGTGAGTTAATGAGACTAAAGGCTTTCTTTTCTACTTTCTCTATAAATGTCGTGCGAGAGGATCCTCCCCACTCATGCGAACAATACTCAATACATGGAAGCACTGTGCCCCTGTACAGAGCAAGAAGCTGTGTAGGGGTAAAGAACCCCCAGAGGTGGTTGAGCACATCCAGCCTCTGGGAAGCTGCTTTTAGCAAGGATGGTAATATGGTCTTTCCAAGAGATCAGAAGAAAAAGAAACAACGAGAATATTTAGATAAAGGGTTAATTTGTATGTGGTTAATAGTCTTGTGGGAGGTTGTGGCGTGTAGACAGATGGAGATATTGAGTTTTGGAAGCATTGGAAGTAACAAGGTTTTCTCTGTCCCAAACACAGACAGTAGGAAGATCAGAAGATAGTTGTGCCAAGGCCCTGCTACCCGAGTTTTGGAGGCTGGGTTTTTGTAAAAAAAACTAGTTGAACACTGCCCAAGAGCCTCCCAGTCGTCGGCACCAGAGTGACAAACGCCGAGGTGGTCAACATTGAAGTCTCCTAAGAGGGACATTTCAGAGAGAGGGGAGGTTGATCAAATATGTTCCACTTTAGAGTTAAAATAGTCAATGAATTTAGGAAAGTTGGTAGAGTTAGGGGATAGATAAACAGCACAGAAGTAGGCAAGAATGTAGTTACCGGGTGTACCGCCCGTCTTGTTTACACTACGCGGACGCTCACCATCATGTTCCTGTCTATTTTGACTGTCTTTGGATACAAAAATACATTACCCTAACCAAATAACCTAACCTAACCTAACCTAACCTAGTATTATAGTTTATAAGTATTTATTTTATTATAAGTATTTATAGATGATTTATGTTTTATATCGGTAGTGGTACACCCGGTAACTACATCCATCCCCTGAAGTATTTATTTTAAGGAAAATATCTCGCTGCAAGGCATGTTTCTCTTGCTAGAAGTACACTACGTTGAAGCCTCAATCATGCCAAACAACTTATGATTTCAAACTAATGGGGCAAAACGTCTTAAGGGGCGGATGGTTCTATTTTCCGTCCTCTCCCCCCCCCCCCCTTCTTCCTCATGTTTAGCCCCAATAGTTCTCAGATTTTAAGAAGTTTGAAATACTAGTTTGTCGATTTAACACCTTTCATCTCATTGTTTGTCAATAAGACTATTCGTGCCATTTAGGTGTCTTAAAATCGCCAATGTAATGGAGCGAACGTATTAAAATGTCAAAACTAATGGGGCTAAACGTGAGGGAGAAAGGAGTCTATTAAAATCAACCACCTTCCCCATAAGGAGTTCTAGGCTTCAGAATATATCAGAGTTAACCCCTTCAGTACCGGTGGGGTCCTTTGCATCATATTCTGGCAACTATTAGACCATTTTATGTAGCTTAGGTAGGATCTGTGGTAGTTAAGCAGAGTTTTCCAGATAGTTTGTAGCCTTTTAATGGTTAGATGTCCTTCCTAAACTTACTAAAATCATATAATAGTTGGCAGAATATACTGAAAAGGACGTCACCGGTACTGACTGGGTTAACCCCTTCAGTACCAGTCACGGTATTTTAATTATATTCTGACAACTATTAGACGATTTTAGTCGGCTTAGGAAGGACGTCTACCCCTTCAAAGGCTATAGACCATCTCCATTAATCCTTTTAGTTACCACATATACCCTTCTTAAGGGGAGTCACCTGTTTTGGTTCTCTCCTTTTCTATCTTTCTCTGGCTTGTATCCATTTGGCCCATTCAGCCTACTGTTTTAAGACGTTTATCCCCATCCAGGTGTCAATTTTTTACTGGTGAGCGGTAGCGAGCCAGCATATTTTTTATTTTTGTTTGACAGCAGGCTAAATTTTTAAATTTTTCGATAGAAAAAGGTCTCCGGCGAAGCCGGATTTCTTCATATAATGCTGGCTCGCTATCGCTCGCCAGGAAGAAATCGACATCTAGATGGGGATAAACTTCTTAAAATAGTTGGCTGAATGGGGCCGAATGGATACAAGCCAGGGAAAGAGAGAAAAGGACAGAAATAAAAAAAAGCAAGTCACCCCCCTTAATGAAACACGGAAGTAGTCAATTGCCGCGACTGTCCGTGCATACCGTTGGTTATACCCTGTTCTAAATAAGTAGGCCAGCTATCCTCAACCAGAACCCCTATTATTCAAAAAGGGCTGGAGCAAATGGGCTGTACATTTCCTCGCCTATTCCCTGGCTGACCCTTCCCTAATGGTAGAATATTAGCTCGATTGCTCTAGTCGTTTGGGGAATTATAAGAGGTTTAATGTTGAAGAGTTGTGCCCTACTTATTTGAAACTAGCCTAGATGGGAACAAACTATTGCATAATATTGTAAACATTTCCAAGCCACGAAGTAAGTGAAAAACACATCCTTTCAAAAACCGCACCCACCAAGTTGTAGAGTTTTCAGGTTTTTATTTTTTCTTAAGGGAGCCCACCTCGCTTTTTTCTCTTTCTCTCCCTCTCTCTTTGGCTTGTATCCATTCGGCCCCATTCAGCCTACTGTTTTAAGACGTTTACCCCCATCCAGGTATTAATATTTTCCTGGTGAGCGGTAGCGAGTCAGCATATACTATATATATTTTTGTTTTGACAGCAAGGTAAATTTGTAAATTTTCGATAGAAAAATTTCTCCGGCGAAGCCGGATTTCTCTATACAATGCTGGCTCACTATCGCTCGCCAGAAGATATTGACACCTGAATGAGGATAAAAGTCTTAAAACCGTTGGGTGAATGGGCCCGAATGGATAGGCTACAAGCCAGGGAAAGAGAAAAATAGAAAAATAAAAAAAGCCGGTGGGCCCCCTTAAGCAAGTGAAGATATAGCGATACCAATATAACAAAAGAGGAGGTCAGTGAGGCGTGGAGGTGGAGGAGAAGGGGGGGCATGGGGGAGGGGGGCAACGGGGTAAATATAATATTTGGGTATATGTGTTAGCTCACACACACACCCACACATTTACTCTTTCTAGCCTTTGGTGCTCAAACGCACTATAACCGTAGTTTTTTTACAGCACTGGATCATTTTAGATCTATAAAACACACAACACGAAACGTGCATATACTGTATATTTATAATATATATATATATATATATATATATATATATATACATATATACATATATACATAACATTGTTAAAGCTTTCATCTATGTATATCCTTGCCGTGAGTGACTAGCCTACACAACACCTCTCTCCACTCCAGGCACACTTTTTTTTTTTTTGAGTGAGTGAGACAAAAGGCAGAACTGCCTGTAGCGAATGCCTCTCCCATAGTTGAAATAGGGACAGGGCCAAAATAAAGGGACGTTCGAGCCAAAATGCCTGGACACACTGAGTTTGAAGCAATTTAAGTCATAAGAGGAGGGAAAGACTGATTCTGAGAGAGTTCCAGAGCTCAGCTGTTGAATAGAAGAAAGTCTGAAAATAACTTTTGACTCTTGGGTTAGAGAGTTGCACAGAGTATGGGTGGGATTGTGTTGCAAGACGGGTACCACGTACACTACGTAGACGAGGAGGTATACACTGGGAGAGCTCTGAGGAACACTTTATATTGTAGTAGCGATAGAATAGCGAGAGAGATGCAACATTGCGGCGAAGAGAGAGTTTGCAGTATTAAGTTTAGGAAGGACCACTAGCAATTAATGGTCTACAGACTATCTCATTGAATCCTTTGAGCTACTACAGTGACATGGCTTAAGGTGAAAATTGCCTTATTAAATTAGTTTACAATAATATATTAACCCCTTCAGACTCATATGACACAGAGGTTGCCAGATTAGCAATAAGAAATAGAGTTCTCTCACTCTTATAATTACATCTCTAAAATTAGTTTTCTGCCCACAGCTAACTCAAAGACAACTGCAGAGGTTGAAGTAACTAAACTAAAAGTTTCTAAATACCCTTGATGGTAACAAAGGCTTTAAAGTATCCCTAATCAGCTCAAATAGGAGTCATAATTATGTCGGAGAAGGTTAAGGTAACCACGATGCCAAAGTTCTTTATAGTTACTAACTCTTTTCTTAATGGTTTAATAACTGTAAATGGCCCACCATAATAATGCACTAAAGCAATAATGGACAAAATAAAAGGTTAAGTTGATGGGGGGTGGGGTATAAATGGGGGGGGGGGGAGAGTGGAGGGTATAATCCTGTGTAGCGGGTGGACCTGTACATATATCTCAATAATTTGGTAAGGTTACAATATTTGTTTACATTTTACATTCATAAATAATCCACTAATATACTAGGTTTGGTTAAGTTAGGTTAGGTCTAAGGTTAAAGATATTGTTCAATGTTTCTTAGTAAATAGGCATCTGAAAACAGTTCTACCCGCTACACAGGATCTTACCGAGTGGAGGATGTGGTATAGGGATATACTACTACTTTCTAGAAGTCATCCAATTTTGAGAAATTTCCCTGCACTGGCATGGTATTTGAAGGGTTCTTCTTACACATGTTTAAATACCGTGCCTTCTGTGAGGCCTATCGCACTTTACGCGTTAACAAAGTATTAGCTATATTACAAATCTAACTCTATATAAAGTCTCAACTACATGAACAAACCCAAAACCAATTTCTAATACACTTAATGGTCAAATTGGATTTTCGGTCACGTATGTGTTTTTTGTATTATAATCTTTTTTTCATCAGTTTCTTCATTGATCAGTTTGTTTTACAGTGTTTTTCCTCTTGCAAATTCAATTTTACCCATTACTTTGCAATATTAAAACATGCCCCCTAAAACCATATTTTGTCATTACCCAAACCTAACCTGAGGGCTGCTGCCCTCAGACCCCCGCAGGGTTAGCATAGATATAGAATATGACAAAATACTAAAAATACGGTAAAAAAAATAAAAATATTAGTTCTCAGCTGATCCAAGATGGCCGCCATTTTTCCTTCCACCCTTATTTAACCCCCAAAGTCTAAGGAAAAATAATTTAATGTGCAGCGGTAAAGACATATATTGCGGTGACTAATACTCCATGACAAAGCTATAACACACATTTAGAACATTATATCCCATACGCGACCGAAAATACAATTTGTTCCACTTAATCCTAAATTAACCTAAGAAAAGAAAATAATGATTACAATATATCTACGATATACGCGAGGGTGGTGGCTGATAACTGGGTAGCATGTCCGCAGGTATTTCTATGCAAACCCTGCAGGAATCCAAGAGAGTATTGGGGGCAGAGTATGGGGGGTGTATATGGCACGTCCACAGAGACTTCTCCACGTGCACTGCAGTAGTGAGAAAGACATGTCCGCAGGGGTTTCTATGTTAAGGGGAGGCAGACCGTTTTTCTGGACCCCCTTCTCCCTAATGTTTAGTCTCACTAGTTTTGAGATTATAAGACGTTCGGCCCATTAGTTTGGCGATTTTAACACCTTTCGCCCCATTTCATTGTCAATGTTAAGACCTTTGGTGCCATTTAGGTGTCGATTATTACCTGGCAAGCGATAGCGAGTCTGCAATTTCAAGAGGAACCGCGGCTTTCAGCTGGGAAATTTTTCTACCGAAAAATTTACAAATTTATCTTGAAAGGGGGGGGGGGGTGTCTAGGGGGTGTTTTTCTAATCTTGATGGAGGTCTAGGGAGGAAACTAAAAAAATATAAGAGTAAATTAATTAATAGACCAAAAAGTCAATCTCCTCTTAATACCTACGTAGGCACAAAGAGCACAGCCAAGAGGGAGGGAGAGTCACAGGCCGAGGTCACACTCCACGGAAGTACCTGCTATATCCTTGCCATGCTAGTGCTGGTGATCAACTGCCCCCAACCAAGCACTCAGCCACCACCAAACCTTCTAGTGGGGTAATAATTCATAAATCTATTAAATGAAGCAGTATTACCGAATCCTAAATTAATTCATTAGTCATATGAACAACTCTAATATAGATCCATTCTGAGCTCATATTAAAATGAATTGCTTCGGTAAAATATAGAACTTCCGGTATTATGTTTAATTGAACTAGCCTATACAATACATATATAATTCATAGTCTATACACAACGAAGCCTCATCGCCACATTAGCTTCAAACTCTACGTTAGTATCTTAACATTGACTTCTGAAGCATGAGACTAAGCGAATTAGAGTTAAAGCAAGTCATGAATCATTATTACAAAACCTTGACAAACATAGATTCGAACTCGAGCTCATCAACTAACTACGCTCTTATGAAACATGGTCGGTATTAGTCAATGAGTTTGGATCTTTAGTCACAAAGCAAAGCAGCGAGATGGATCAGACGTGATTACAGACACACTACATCTGTCACTTTGCTCAAATAAGACATTAAACTAGACCCACTTGCAACAAGAAGACAAATACACAGACAACAGATGTTATATAAAATCACTAACAACTTAATAGACATATACAAAGATATATATTTACACCCTACGGGCCTACAAGTATACGATATACGAGACTCAGCCACAACCTATCAAGCAAGCACGGACGTATTTAGACAATATTTTTTCCACGCAGCATTTAAGAGTGGAATCACCTCCCATGTCATGTAGTTGATAGCCACACTCTTGATTCTTCTAGAACTAGGATCACCAGTCATTACATCCCTAATCCTGATCCTGTCCCCAGCCACTAGTCCCCATGCACAACCCCTGCATAGCATGCCGCCCGAGAGCGGCCCTCTGCGGGTCCCATTACGTAAACGTAAACGAATTAGTTTCTGACATACAGATTCTTCCTAAGCTGAATATAATAATCTAATAGTGTCCTTAATAGGATGAGAAAGACGTCCCCGGTACTGAATGAGTTAACATTGGGTTCACTATATGACTACTGGTAGGCTATATCAAACAAATGGTCTCCTCTTCTCTATTGTTGTCTTCATCTGTGTTATGACCTGTTCTAAATCGTTGTATTCTTCTTACAGGGGAGGTAGTTGCTTTTTCTGGACCCCATGCTCCCGCATGTGCAGCCTCATTAGTTTTGACATTTTAAGACGTTCGCCCCATCAGTTTGTCTTTTGTTTTAAGATATTTGGTCACATTTGTTTATCAATATCAAGATCTCTTGTGCCATTTAGGTGTCGAATTTTCCCTGGCGAGCGATACCGAGCCTGTAATTTTGGAGGAACTGGCCATTGGTCCCGAAATTTGTCTACCGAAAAATGTACAAATTTATCTCGAAGGGGTATCTTGAGGATAATGTATCAAGCTTGATGGAGGTCTAGGGAGGAAACTAAAACAATTAATTAATATATAAATACATTAATTGATTAATAAACTCTACACCCATAATCCCTAGTTTAACAGACTTCCTTTGCAGTCATGTGTACTCCTCCGAATTACCTCCCTTAGACACAACCTTTTGAACTCTTTTGTACTCTTTGGAATCTTCCTCACACCACACCTTTGCACTCATTTGTACTCTTCCAAATTCCTACCTTGACACACCTTCTTTGAACTTTATCGTACAGTCGGCCTAATAAGTGATATCTCGGCACCAAGTATATTTTGGTCAATAATTGGTATCGGCATCATCTAAAATTAATTAATTCATTTCAAATGAGGTATACAAGCACGTTCCTACACCTACCCACCCTATTCAACATCTGACAGACATTAATACAGCACAGAGCGAGATAAACGTAATGTCAGCTGAGACATGACTTATTAGCGCGACTGTACAGTTGGCCACACATACAGGGTGACCTAAAAAAATCCTCCCACATTTCAAAGGTTAATGAACCAAAATGGTTAAAGATAATCAGAATATTATACATGGAAATATAATGCACATTATTGAATTACGAGTGTAGTTTCTTACGCAGTGGTTAACCCATCTGATTGGTCAACTTATTATTAAAATAAACCACATTCGCAATTCATTCATACTAGTTTACATTCGCAATTCATTCATACTAGTTTACATTCGCAATTCATTCATACTAGTTTACTTTCCTACAAAAGGTGACAACGATAAACCTAACTTACGTGGGTAACAGGTATACTTCTCCAGCACTGTAGAAATTATAACTATGGGTTTAAGGGGGATCACCGTTTTTTTTTCTTTCTCTCCTTTTCTCTCTTTCCCTGGCTTGTATCCATTCGGCCCCATTCAGCCAACTGTTTTAAGACGTTTATCCCCATCCAGGTGTCGATTTCTTCCTGGCGAGCGATAGCAAACCAGCATTGTATAGAGAAATCCGGCTTCGCCGGAGACATTTTTCTATCGAAAAATGTACAAATTTAGCTTGCTGTCAAACAAAAATACATATATGCTGGCTCGCTGCCGCTCGCCAGGAAAATATTGACACCTGGATGGGGGTAAACGTCTTCAAACAGTAGGCTGAATGGGGCCGAATGGATACAAGCCAAAGAGAGCGGGAGAGAAAGAGAAAGAAAGCGAGGTGGGCTCCCTTAAAGTAGGCATGAAGATGGTAAATAAAGTGCCCATATTGGTATACCCCTATAAGAGTATATTGGTAGATTATACATTCATATAATATAAGGACACAACGGATAATCATCATCAATATCAACTATTGTATAATTATGTCTGTATTTATTTTATTTTATTTTTTATTTATTTTTTTGTATAGTGAAAGCTTTAGGTAAGATCCTGTGTACCGGGAGGAACTGTTTTCCAGATGCCTATTTACTAAGAAACATTGAACAATATACCTAACCTAACCTAACCTAACCTAACCTAGTATAGTAGTGGACTAGCTATAAAGGTAAAATGTAAAAATATATTGTAACATTACCAAATTATTGAGATATAAGTACAGGTCCACCCGCTACACAGGATTATACCTAGTGTTATCATAACAGAGGTGTTATGCAGTGAGTGTAGTGAACCAGCACCTTGGCCGACCCCACCCATACCACAGTTTGGTAAAGGCGGGGGGGGGGGTATATATTTGCATATTTATATATATTTTCATTGTTGTTGTTTTTAGTTTCCTCCCTATACCTCCATTGAACCTGAAAAACATCACCCCAAGACCCCTCTTCAAGATAAATTTGTACATTTTTCGATAGAAAAATATCTCCGCCGAAGGCCGGTTACTACAATGATAAAGGCTCGCTATCGCTCGCCAGGAAAAATCAACACCTAAATTGTACGAAAGGTCTTAATAATAGTGAAAGCTCTTAACTCACCAAACTAATGGGCCGAATGTCTTAAAATCTGAAAACTAATGGGGCTAAACCTGAAGAAGAAGAAGGGTGGGCTAGGAAAACCAAACCATCCCCCCTAATGTTGGGTAGTTTTATACCATGTTCCACCCCATTACTCTCACGCCAGGCACGCTCCACACTCTCCACCCTCCACCCTTCACCTTCCACACTCCACCCTCCACCCTTCACACTCTCCACCCTCCACCCTTCACCCTCCACCCTTCACCTTCCACACTCCACCCTCCACCCTTCACACTCCCACCCTCCACCCTTCACCTTCCACACTCCACCCTCCACCCTTCACACTCTCCACCCTCCACCCTTCACACTCTCCACCCTCCACCCTTCACCCTCCACCCTTCACCTTCCACACTCCACCCTTCACACTCCCACCCTCCACCCTTCCACACTCCACCCTCCACACACTCCACCCTCCACCCTTCACACTCCCACCCTCCACCCTTTAACCTCCATCCTCCACACTTCACCCTCCACACTCCACCCTTCACCCTTTACCCTCCACCCTCCACACTTCACCCTCCACCCTTCACACTCCACCCTTCACCCTCCACCCTCCACACTCCACCCTTCACCTTCCACACTCCACCCTTCACCCTCCACACTCCACCCTTCACCTTCCACCCTCCACCCTTCACCCTCCATCCTTCACCCTCCACCCTCCACCCTTCACCCTCCATCCTTCACCCTTCACACTCCACCCTCCACCCGACCCACACTCCACAATTTTTGTTTTGTTTTTAATATTGGTTTGACTATGCTATGTATTCATATTGTTATAGACTCGATTGTTTTTGTTTTGAGTGCGTAAGTGTGTGTTTATTTATGCATCTATCGGAACTGGAGTGTCGCTAACGTAGATACCCCATAATTATTCATATTTATTCACCAACCCACCAATTAACTTACAAATAAACTTAATTATATTAATGAAATCAATGAAACTAATGAATATACGTGGTACTCCAAGGATTCGAACCTAGGATACTCACACCCAAATTCCGCGCACTAAGCATTCTCCGTCATAATGTCATTATTGCTTATCTTTACATTAGCCACAATATGTTTATAACCATAAAGCCGGTATCACACGAGAGCTTTTATAGTCAACATTCAATCATCAAAAAATTTCTGGCAACATTTCTGGAATATTTTACACTGGTATTGGAAACTTGACTGATGATAGATTAATTTAGGTAAACAACATATATTAACTCCTTCACGCTTTTATGACGCAGAGGTTGCCCGATTACCAATAAGAAATAGAGTTCTCTCACTTTAAAGTATCCCTAATAGGCTCAACATCGCGTCATAAGCGTGAAAGGGTTAAATGTTGACCTCATAAGCTGTCAGACCAGGGTTGAGGATAAATGTTGAGTGAAAAAGCGCTCGTGTGATACCGGCTTAACAAACGTTCACCAACACTGGTATAGGAATTATACAGTAGCTTGGTCATTGGATCTGGGTTCTACATTATCAACAATATAATATCACCTCGTTGGTCTCTTAACCCTTTCACGAACATATGACACAGAGGTTGCCAGATTAGCAATAAGAAATAGAGTTCTCTCACTCTTATAATTACCTCTCCAAAATTAGTTTTCTGCCCACAGCTAACTCAAAGACAACTGCAGAGGTTGAAGTAACTAAACTAAAGGTTTCTAAATACCCATGATGGTAACAAAGGCTTTAAAGTATCCCTAATAGGCTCAAAATCGCGTCATATGTCGGAGAGGGTTAACACGCCACAATGTTGCATCTCTCTCTCTCCTTTCTACGGCTATTACAATAATCAATGTTCTTCAGAGCTTTCTCAGTGTATACCTCTTTCCTTACGGAAAATAGGTGGCACCCGTCTGTCAACACATTCCCACCCCTTTGCTGTCCAACTCTAACCCAAGAGTGAACTGGTCTTGCCAGTTTTTCTTTTACTTAACAAGCAAGCTCTGTCTATCTTTCCCTTATCCTACGACTTGAACTGCTTCAAGCTCCGTGTGTCCAGGCATGTTCACTCTAACGTACTTTGAATGTTGTCACTCTTTCAATTTGGGGAGAACACTCGTTACAGACAGCTTTGCCTTTTGGCTCCTTCTTAAAGTACAGGCTCGCAATCGCTCGCCAGTAAAAAATCGACCCCTAAATGGCACGAAAGGGCTTAAAATTGACAGAAATGGGGCGAAATATTTAAAAATCACCAAACTAATGGGGCAAACGTCTTAAAATCTCAACACTAATGGGGCTAAGCATGAGGGAGAAGGGGGATCGAAAAACAAACCTGCAGTGAAAATCTTCCCTCAAAGGTTGAAAGATTGGAACAGGTGTAACATTGTATATGGTAAAACAGGTATCACACGAGAGCTTTTATAGTCAACATTCGGTGATCAACATTTTTCTGGCAACATTTAGGGAGTATTTTGCACTGATATCGGAAACTAGACTGATGGTAGATGAATTTAGGTAACAGAAATATGATAAATGTTGACCTCATAAGCTGCCAGACCAGTGTTGAGGATAAATGTTGAGTGAAAAAGCGCTCGTGTGATACCGGCTTTAGAGGTGTAGCCTGACTCACCAGCTGTCCATAGTATAGGTGAAGGTGAAGGTATTGAGGGATAAGCCTTTACAACGGCACCTCGTATCTACATTCTAGATTTCCTTTTCTTTCTGAAGAGTGTAGAGCAGGGAAAAGGGGAGTTGGAGAGAGAGGAAGCTGTTGGAGTGGCTTTGTTATGTGTGTTATTAGTCGAAGGTGAAGGTATTGAGGGATAAGCCTTAACAACGGCACCTCGTATCTACATTCTACTTTTTTGTCCTATTTTTTCTGAAGAGTGTAGAGAGGGGAGAATTAAGGGGTGTTGAGGAGAGAGAGAAGAAGCTGTTGGAGTGGCTTTGTTATGTGTGTTATTAGTATATACCCCCCACCCCCTGCGTCTTGTTAATTATATTCTAGCTATATTTAGACGATTGTGTGCAGTTTAAAAAGGATCTGTGGTAGTAAATATGGTTACGTGAGATAGCTCGAAGCCTGTTAATTTGCTGGAGGCCCTTTTTAAGCTGAATACAATCGTCTAACAGTAGCCAGAATAAAGTTAAAAGGACGGCGCCGGTACAGAAGAGGTTAAGGGAGCCATCCTCGCTTTTTCTTTTTCTTTCTCTCCCTCTCTCTTTGGCTTGTATCCATTCGGTCCCATTCAGCCTACTGTTTTAAGACGTTTACCCCCATCCAGGTGTCAATATTTTCCTGGTGAGCGGTAGCGAGCCAGCATATATATATTTTTGTTTTGAAAGCAAGCTAAATTTGTATATTTTTCGATAGAAACATTTCTCCGGCGAAGCCGGATTTCGGGCTCGCTATCGCTTGCCAGGAAGAAATCGACACCTGGATGGGGATAAACGTCTTAAAATAGTTGGCTGAATGGGGCCGAATGGATACAAGCCAGGTAAAGAGGGAAACGGAGAGAAAGATAAAACAACAAAAAACGGTGACCCCCCTTAAGTAATTATTAGGAGGATCAGACAGTGAAGTAAGTTAATTATGAACACTTGATCTTCATATGATACAAATAGAATAGTCTTATAGTGTTCATGTATATATAGAATAGTCTTATAGTGTTCATGTATATATAGAATAGTCTTATAGTGTTCATGTATATATAGAATAGTCTTATAGTGTCATGTATATATAGAATAGTCTTATAGTGTTCATGTATATATAGAATAGTCTTATAGTGTTCATGTATATATAGAATAGTCTTATAGTGTTCATGTATATATAGAATAGTCTTATAGTGTTCATGTATATATTCATATTGGTTCCATGGCATATCAACCAGTAGACCATTTCAACCAGTAGCTCTCAACCAGTGCCAAATTAACTCAGACCAACCAAACCAGTGCCAAAATATAGTATTAACCTAGCCGTATTGGTTGATTTGGTACTGGTTGAAAGCTACTGGTTGAAATGGTCTACTGGTTGAGTTGACCGGTTACCATTCATACCCCCGCCCCTCCCCGCACACAGTACTTTACATTGTCAAATAAACGCATGGTCTGACCCATTAGCAAAACATTAACAGAGAGTCACTACTTATATTCCATACGTGTGTGTGTGTGTGTGTGTTGGTGTGAGTGTGGGTGTATGTGTGTGTGTTTGTTGCTGTGTGTTGGTGTGTGTGTGTATGGGTGTATGTGTTTGTGCGTGTGTGTGTAGTTTTTTTTTTCCACATGAAGTGATCATTCTCCGTATAAGGTGTTCGTTAATTAATGGGGCCAGGTGTAGGGCTAACCACTGGGGCTGCCAGACTAACCGTTTTTTTTTCTTCCCCCGACAACCAAGTTAGTGTAGTTGATACATATGGCAACACCAATATTAGTCATTGGAACTTAACTCAGGGTACTTTGCGCCCATGTATCGAGTACTGTTCGCATGTGTGGGGAGGTTCCACCCATACCGCACTTCTCGAAAGGATAGAGTCAAAAACATTGCGTGTCATTAACTGCACCTCCTCTTACTAATTCTCTACAATCTCTACCTGCCTCAATGTTGCCCCCCCCCCCCCCCTTCTCTCTCTCTCTCTCTCTCTCTCTCTCTCTCTCTCTCTCTTTTACTACTATCATCATGATCAGTGTTGTTGACAGCTTTCTCACTGTATTCCTCCTTATAGAAAACGGCCATTTACCACCTTACCATTTGGGAAAGGTCAGCCAGGAATTAGGTGTGGACATTGACAGCCCATTTCCTTTAACCCTTTGTGAGTTACAGAGGTTAGGGCTAAAGGTCTTAAAATAGCCAAAGTAATGGGACGAACGTCTTGAAATCTGAAAACTAGTGGGGCTAAATATGAGGAAGAAGGGGGGCCAGAAAAACGACCCTTCAGCACGATGAAGTAATTTCCATCATATTCTGGTTACCATCAGACGGTTTTCTTTAGTCTATAATCTACCTCTAGGACTCAAAGGGATAAACACGATCTCAATAAGCCCTCGGAATAGCATAGGTTCATTTTAAACTGCATACATTTATTTTCTAATGTTAGCCAGATTGAAGGGTAAAAAGACGTTATCATGGTGAAGGGGTTTATTGGACTACGCTATAAATATCCCAGGGTTTCAACGGGTAGCCTATATTTTGGGTATATATTATGATCATTGGGTATATTGAGTGTGATTCACCTCTCTATATTATTTTATAGTATAGTCCATTCATTATAGATAAACCAGATATTGTAACCCCTAACTTCTGTAACTGAACAAAAATAGTACAAGAGTTAGACCCCCCCCCCCCCCCGGACCGGATAGGGTTGTTACTATAGCTCCTGCCACATCAAAGTGAGGTGTTCGCGAGCCACAAAAAGTCCATCACCTTGACTAACCTTGGCAACATTATCACTCATGTAATTATAAACCCGGTTTAACAAGCTGGGTAGAGGTGTAGGAGGGGGGGGGGGGGGGGGGGCGGGTAGGGGAGGGGAGAAAGTGGTTGGTTCCAGTTTTTGTCGGAATTTCTTACCTGAGGATTTTATCTATTGTATTTATTTTATATTTTTCTAATATGCGGATATATACAATTTTTAATTATTAGATTATATTAGGTAGTCTCATAATGTGTTTTCCATGGTATAAGAACTTACCAATGTCTTTGTACCATGGTTTTACCTGTGAAGAAAATCTTGCCTTATTTTCATATTGGGAATGTGAGATGAACCGTGAACTACACGACTTTCATTGCCGCCGCATAATTTGCGAAATTTATATATATATATATATATATATATATATATATTTATATATATATATATATATATATATATATATTATATATATATATTATATATATATATATATATATATATATAATATATATAACTATATATATATATATATATATATATATATATATATATATATATATATATATACAGGGTGCTTCAGATAACGTTTCCATAAATTACAGGACGTATTCGTCAGACAATAATACGACTATTATTATATATTATGACGTTCACGGTGAGAATTTATTGTTACGGAAATATTACACAACGAAAGTTATTGATAGATACAAAAAATCAATAATCTAAGGGGTGATAACGAATACTTCAAAGCTGGTGCAGGGCAGAAGGAGTGACAGAGCCCAATTCAAGAGATGTTGGGGTCAACATGTTTGGACACACGATGTTTAAAACAGTCTAAGTCATAGGATGAAGGAAAGATTGATAGAGGGAGAGAGTTTGAGAGTCCAGGTTCTCGGCCAGCACCATTGTGGCGGGTTAATAATGTACAATCGCGCTAATAAGTGATGTCTCGGCACCAAGTATATGTTTTGATCAATAAGTGGTATCAGCAATATCAAAGCTTCATTTCTTCATATCGAGTGAAATATACAAACATGTTCCTACACTTACCCACCCTATTCAACATCTGACAGACATTAATACAGCGCAGACCGAGCCAAACGTAATGACAGCTGGGACATGACTTATTAGCGCCACCGACCGTACTACACATTATACTGGGTTACCTCTTCCTTACCTTGGACCATACCGCTATAGCACCTTCTCCTACATATACACATTATACTGGGTTACCTCTTCCTTTCCTTGGACCATACCACTATAGCACCTTCTCCTACATATACACATTATACTGGGTTACCTCTTCCTTTCCCTTGGACCATACCACTAT
This sequence comes from Paralithodes platypus, assembly GCA_032716605.1. NCBI lineage: Eukaryota > Metazoa > Arthropoda > Malacostraca > Decapoda > Lithodidae > Paralithodes > Paralithodes platypus. The sequence continues at coordinate 88,079,085 of CM064513.1, forward strand.
AGCACCTTCTCCTACATATACACATTATACTGGGTTACCTCTTCCTTTCCTTGGACCATACCACTATAGCACCTTCTCCTACATATACACATTATACTGGGTTACCTCTTCCTTTCCTTGGACCATACCACTATAGCACCTTCTCCTACATATACACATTATACTGGGTTACCTCTTCCTTTCCTTGGACCATACCGCTATAGCACCTTCTCCTACATATACACATTATACTGGGTTACCTCTTCCTTTCCTTGGACCATACCGCTATAGCACCTTCTCCTACATATACACATTATACTGGGTTACCTCTTCCTTTCCTTGGACCATACCGCTATAGCACCTTCTTCTCCTACATATACACATTATACTGGGTTACCTCTTCCTTTCCTTGGACCATACCACTATAGCACCTTCTCCTACATACACATTATACTGGGTTACCTCTTCCTTTCCTTGGACCATACCACTATAGCACCTTCTCCTACATATACACATTATACTGGGTTACCTCTTCCTTTCCTTGGACCATACCACTATAGCACCTTCTCCTACATATACACATTATACTGGGTTACCTCTTCCTTTCCTTGGACCATACCACTATAGCACCTTCTCCTACATATACACATTATATACTGGGTTACCTCTTCCTTTCCTTGGACCATACCACTATAGCACCTTCTCCTACATATACACATTATACTGGGTTACCTCTTCCTTTCCTTGGACCATACCACTATAGCACCTTCTCCTACATATACACATTATACTGGGTTACCTCTTCCTTTCCTTGGACCATACCACTATAGCACCTTCTCCTACATATACACATTATACTGGGGTACCTCTTCCTTTCCTTGGACCATACCACTATAGCACCTTCTCCTACATATACACATTATACTGGGTTACCTCTTCCTTTCCTTGGACCATACCACTATAGCACCTTCTCCTACATATACACATTATACTGGGTTACCTCTTCCTTTCCTTGGACCATACCGCTATAGCACCTTCTCCTACATATACACATTATACTGGGTTACCTCTTCCTTTCCTTGGACCATACCACTATAGCACCTTCTCCTACATATACACATTATACTGGGTTACCTCTTCCTTTCCTTGGACCATACCGCTATAGCACCTTCTCCTACATATACACATTATACTGGGTTACCTCTTCCTTTCCTTGGACCATACCGCTATAGCACCTTCTCCTACATATACACATTATACTGGGTTACCTCTTCCTTTCCTTGGACCATACCGCTATAGCACCTTCTCCTACATATACACATATACTGGGTTACCTCTTCCTTTCCTTGGACCATACCGCTATAGCACCTTCTCCTACATATACACATTATACTGGGTTACCTCTTCCTTTCCTTGGACCATACCACTATAGCACCTTCTCCTACATATACACATTATACTGGGTTACCTCTTCCTTTCCTTGGACCATACCACTATAGCACCTTCTCCTACATATACACATTATACTGGGTTACCTCTTCCTTTCCTTGGACCATACCGCTATAGCACCTTCTCCTACATATACACATTATACTGGGTTACCTCTTCCTTTCCTTGACCATACCGCTATAGCACCTTCTCCTACATATACACATTATACTGGGTTACCTCTTCCTTTCCTTGGACCATACCGCTATAGCACCTTCTCCTACATATACACATTATACTGGGTTACCTCTTCCTTTCCTTGGACCATACCGCTATAGCACCTTCTCCTACATATACACATTATACTGGGTTACCTCTTCCTTTCCTTGGACCATACCACTATAGCACCTTCTCCTACATATACACATTATACTGGGTTACCTCTTCCTTTCCTTGGACCATACCACTATAGCACCTTCTCCTACATATACACATTATACTGGGTTTACCTCTTCCTTTCCTTGGACCATACCGCTATAGCACCTTCTCCTACATATACACATTATACTGGGTTACCTCTTCCTTTCCTTGGACCATACCGCTATAGCACCTTCTCCTACATATACACATTATATACTGGGTTACCTCTTCCTTTCCTTGGACCATACCGCTATAGCACCTTCTCCTACATATACACATTATACTGGGTTACCTCTTCCTTTCCTTGGACCATACCGCTATAGCACCTTCTCCTACATATACACATTATACTGGGTTACCTCTTCCTTTCCTTGGACCATACCGCTATAGCACCTTCTCCTACATATACACATTATACTGGGTTACCCTCTTCCTTCCTTTCCTTGGACCATACCGCTATAGCACCTTCTCCTACATATACACATTATACTGGGTTACCTCTTCCTTTCCTTGGACCATACCGCTATAGCACCTTCTCCTACATATACACATTATACTGGGTTACCTCTTCCTTTCCTTGGACCATACCACTATAGCACCTTCTCCTACATATACACATTATACTGGGTTACCTCTTCCTTTCCTTGGACCATACCGCTATAGCACCTTCTCCTACATATACACATTATACTGGGTTACCTCTTCCTTTCCTTGGACCATACCGCTATAGCACCTTCTCCTACATATACACATTATACTGGGTTACCTCTTCCTTTCCTTGGACCATACCACTATAGCACCTTCTCCTACATATACACATTATACTGGGTTACCTCTTCCTTTCCTTGGACCATACCACTATAGCACCTTCTCCTACATATACACATTATACTGGGTTACCTCTTCCTTTCCTTGGACCATACCGCTATAGCACCTTCTCCTACATATACACATTATACTGGGTTACCTCTTCCTTTCCTTTCCTTGGACCTCTACATATACACATTATACTGGGTTACCTCTTCCTTTCCTTGGACCATACCGCTATAGCACCTTCTCCTACATATACACATTATACTGGGTTACCTCTTCCTTTCCTTGGACCATACCGCTATAGCACCTTCTCCTACTATACACATTATACTGGGTTACCTCTTCCTTTCCTGGACCATACACTATATTACATATACACATTATACTGGGTTACCTCTTCCTTCCTTGGACCAAACCACTATAGCACCTTCTCCTACATATACACATTATACTGGGTTACCTCTTCCTTTCCTTGGACCATACCACTATAGCACCTTCTCCTACATATACACATTATACTGGGTTACCTCTTCCTTTCCTTGGACCATACCACTATAGCACCTTCTCCTACATATACACATTATACTGGGTTACCTCTTCCTTTCCTTGGACCATACCGCTATAGCACCTTCTCCTACATATACACATTATACTGGGTTACCTCTTCCTTTCCTTGGACCATACCGCTATAGCACCTTCTCCTACATATACACATTATACTGGGTTACCTCTTCCTTTCCTTGGACCATACCGCTATAGCACCTTCTCCTACATATACACATTATACTGGGTTACCTCTTCCTTTCCTTGGACCATACCGCTATAGCACCTTCTCCTACATATACACATTATACTGGGTTACAAAGGAGTACAAAGGAGTAGTACAAAGGAGTACAAAGGAAATCAAGCAACAACAGATCTAGTGACCCTTCTAGGTTGCTTGTCCTCCAAAACACTGAGGATCAAGTGTCCAAACAGTGGTTTAGAGTGGGTAAGGGAACATTGGAAAGGGAATTACTGCCCTGGAACTAATGTCCGTGGCAGGATTAGGAAGTTAGTAGGGGACAGATGGGTTAGTAACTGAGGGGGGGATAAAATAAAGTTATTCATTTACAAACGCAGTCAGTCGCGGGTTTGATGCGAGATATTTGTCTAGGCGGAGTTTAAATGAATCAACGGTGATGCAGTCTATAACGTTTCGGGGAAGCCCATTCCACATGTTGACAACTCGATTGAAGAAGAAGAAATTCTTAGATTCGTGTGAGTTAAAAGATTTACCAATTATTTTGCAACCGTTTCCCCGCGTGTAATTAGATTGGTCGATAGTGAAGTACTTACTACAGTTCATATTGTCGATGCCTTTGATGATTTTGAACACTTGAATTAAGTCACCTCTTAATCTGCGCTGGGTTAAAGGAAATAGATTTAATTCTCTAAGACGCTCTTCGTATGGTTTGTTCTTTAGGCTAGGTATCATTTTGGTAACTCTACGTTGAACTCGTTCTAGCTTGTTTATATCTTTTTGGTAATAAGGGCACCAGGATTGAACGCAGTATTCCAGAAGAGGGCGGACTAAGGAATTGTAAAGGGTTAGGATAACTTCTTTGGATTTATGCTCAAATGACCTACCTATAAAGCCAATTATTTTGTTTGCCTTCTTAACAACTTCTGAACATTGTTGACTCGGTTTTAGGTTACTCGATATTGTTACTCCCAGATCGGTTTCTCTGTTTACATTCTTAAGCTGAGTGCCATTCATCGAATAGTTTGCTTTCTCATTTAGGTATCCGATATGTAGTACTTTACATTTATCCGCATTGAAACTCATTTGCCAAATTTGGGCCCAACATGACAATTTATCTAGATTGTGTTGCATATCGTCAACTTGTTCTTTTGAGAGTACGCTATTTGCAATTTTTGTATCGTCAGCAAATTTTGAGATTGTACAGGTGAGACCCTCATCTATGTCGTTGATGTAAATTAGAAAGAGAATTGGTCCTAGTACCGATCCCTGGGGTACCCCGCTACTTACATTGGTCCATTTTGATGCCTTACCGTTTATGACTACTCTTTGCTTTCTGTCGCTGAGCCAATTTTCTATCCATTTCAACACACCGTCTTGTATTCCATGCGCTTTTAGTTTTAGCAGTAAACGTTTGTGGGGAACTTTGTCAAAGGCCTTTTGAAAATCAAGGTATATAATATCTACAGCTTTACTCTCATCGTAGAGGTTGAGGATATCGTGGAAGAAGTCTAAGAGGTTTGTTAAACAGGAACGTTTTTTACGAAAGCCGTGTTGAGTATCTTTAAGTATGTTATTTTCCTCTAAGTGATTTACGAGTCTGTCTCGTATGACCGTTTCTAGCATTTTACATACAACTGAGGTTAAGCTAATTGGACGATAGTTACTGGGTAGGGATTTGCTGCCTTTTTTTAATATCGGTGTTACGTTGGCTAGCTTCCACTGATCGGGCATAGTTCCAGACTGCAAGGATTTATTGAATAGTAATGTCAGTGGTTTAGAGAGCTCATCCTTAGCTTCCTTTAGAACTCTAGGCGAGATTGTATCAGGTCCAGGCGTTTTATTTACCTTGAGTTTATCTAAACAATTCAATACTTCTCTCTCTGTATCGGTGATATTGCTTAGAACATCTGAATTATCAATCTGAATCGGCGATGGTGTAGGGATATCACTGAGGTCTTCTGTTGTAAAAAACTGATGCAAAGAAGGTATTGAGGGCATTACTCATTTGTTCTTCGTCTTTGGTGTATTCTCCATTTTCATCGACTAACGGTCCAACAGTTGAAGTAACGACTTTTTTCTTTCTGATATAACTATAGAATTCTTTCGGGTTTGTTTTACTTTGATTCGCAATATGTAACTCTAAGGTCTTTTTACTTTGCTTAATTAACTTTTTGGCTTTGCGTCGTAGCTCTACAAATTTCAGCCGTTCTTCGTCATTTTGTGAGGATTTTAATCTATCATTAGCAAATTTTTTAGCAAGCAGGCAGTTTGAAATATCTTTATTCCACCATTTGGGCTTATTATTATGGCCTGGACGCCGAGTTTTCGATGGTATGCAGTCTTGCACTGCTTTTAGGTAAGTGGCTTCGAATAACTTCCAAGATGTATTTATGTCGTTATTGTGAATTAAAAAGCTCCAGTCAGTTTCTTTAAACATAGCTCTAAGTTTATGGAAGTTTGCTTTCTTGAAATTAGGGACTTTTTCGATGCTACTATTTGGTTCGTTACTAGTAAACTTTAAAGTGAAAGTTATCGTACGATGGTCGCTGTTACTGAATTCATCACCAACATTCAAATTCTCTATTAATTCTTCTTTTGTTGCAAGTACAATGTCAAGAACGTTATTACCACGGGTCGGCGTTCCAACAAATTGATAAAGCGAACTCTCTTGCAAGTTCGTATACAAGTCATGTCCGGAGTGTGAAGTAAGAGTATCGCCCCACTTGGTCACAGGTAAATTAAAGTCACCAAAAATTACGGTATCTTGTGAGTTACTTACATCTGCAATTTGTTCGTAAATATCTCGGTCAGTTTGCACTGATTGAGCTGGAGGTCTGTATATTAATGCAAGTATTATTTTGGTACCTTTATTATTCTTTATTAGCACAAAAGATGCGTCGACGTTCACAATTTGAGGTTTTGACAAGAGGGTAGGGTTAAGACTTTCTTTGATATAAAGTAAAACGCCACCTCCATTTCGATTTATTCGGCTTTTCTCAAACATTACATAACCGGGAAGTGAATACTCTGCTAAAAAGTCTCTATCTTCTGTATTGAGCCAAGATTCTGTTATGCCAATCACATCATAATTTTCTGTAAACACTAGCTCCTCTAAATCTGAAAATTTATTGCGTATGCTACGAGCGTTTGCATAGAAAACCTTTAAATTTGTTATTTTAGAACTCACGGAACGCTCTTTAATAATATTTTTGGTTCTTGTCGGATCTACATTTATGTTCATGGCTGTCCTCGGTCCTCGCTGTCTTCGGTCCTTATCGCTGGTGGTCCTCGGTTGCCTCTGTTTTTTTCTTGGCGTTGGATGATTTATGTCACTGCTGCTTCTTCTCGGATGGCGTTTTTTGATCCATGGCTGCGGACTGCTTCGTGTAGGAGACGACCCATGCGTGCTGAACCCACAGGGTTTAGATGAGTGCCATCCTTGCGGAACAGAGTAGGCTGGTTGTAGAAGTTGTCCCAGAGGTTGATGAATTCAACTTCTTCCCTCAGACACAAATGTTTTAGTCGGCTATTTGTGCTGAAAGCCTTGTCGTAGAATTTGTCAGGTGCGTCGATCTTGGGGAGAATGCCTGAGATGATGATATTCCTTGACTTGTTTTTGTAGTGCTGGATCATCTTGCGATATTTCTCCATCAACTCTTCGGATCTGGTGCGCATGACGTCATTTGAACCAGCATGGTTCCTTTCCTTGGACCATACCGCTATAGCACCTTCTCCTACATATACACATTATACTGGGTTACCTCTTCCTTTCCTTGGACCATACCGCTATAGCACCTTCTCCTACATATACACATTATACTGGGTTACCTCTTCCTTTCCTTGGACCATACCGCTATAGCACCTTCTCCTACATATACACATTATACTGGGTTACCTCTTCCTTTCCTTGGACCATACCACTATAGCACCTTCTCCTACATAATTATACATACAGGCTCTTGGTTAAGGGGGCTCACCTGGTTTTGTTTCTCTCCTGTTCTCTCTTTCTCTGGCTTGTATCCATTTGGCCCCATTCAGCCTACTGTTTTAAGATGTTTATCCCCATCCAGGTGTCAATTTTTTACTGGTGAGCGGTAGCGAGCCAGCATATTTTTTAAATGTTTTTCACAGCAAGCTAAATTTGTACATTTTTCGATAGAAAAATTTCTCCGGCGAAGCCGGATTTCTTCATATAATGCTGGCTCGCTATCGCTCGCCAGGAAGAAATCGACACCTGGATGGGGATAAACGTCTTAAAATAGTTGACTGAATGGGGCCGGAATGAATACAAGCCAGAGAATGAGAGAAAAGGAGAAAAATAAAACAAAACAGGTCACCCCCCTTAATAAAACAAAACAGGTCACCCCCCTTAATAAAACAAAACAGGTCACCCCCCTTAATAAAACAGGTCACCCCCCTTAATCTCTCACTTTACATTCACTCCATGTGTGGGTGTGTGGGTGTGTATGGGTGGGTGTGTGTATGTATGTGTTTGTGTATGTGTATGTGTGTTTGTGTATGTGTGTGTGAGTGTATGTGTATGTGTGTTTGTGTATGTGTGTGGGAGTGTATGTGTATGTGTGTTTGTGTATGTATGTGTGAGTTACTCAGTTACTCAGTTACTCAGTTGCTTGTTCGTCAAGGGGAATCCACGCAATGCGAGCTAAGCTCATTATTATCGCGCCTCCTTAACTGGGAATGTATTGCGTGAAATGCATGTTAAGTGTTTTTATGTATGGTTGGAATGGCTGTGGATGTGTGTGTAGTCTGTATTTTAGCCAATTGGCGACATCTGGTAACGAAGGATTAGGGTTAATCTGTACGGTACCATTCTCACTACGGTACCAGTCTCACCCGAAGGCTTAGGTTGACCAGTACGATACCCATCTCACCTTGTAACCGATCACCAACCCCAGATGGGACGTCACAACTTCGTCCACTTATTCCAGGTTCCTAATTATACTGCTAGGTGAACAGAGGCTACACCGTTAGGAGACTTGCCCAAATGTCTCTTCCCCGCCCGGGTCTCGAACCTGGGACCTTCTGGTTGTGAGCCAGACGCGCTATCCGTTACGCCACGGGGAAGTGTATGTGTATGTGTGTTTGTGTATGTATGTGTGAGTGTATGTGTATGTGTGTTTGTGTATGTATGTGTGAGTGTATGTGTATGTGTGTTTGCGTTGAAAAAGTAGGTAAAGACTACATTATCTTGGTCACGGCACATTACCATAACCACACACGCCTGTACGAGTTGGTTTGCATATGTGTGTGAGAGGTGGGTGGGTGTGAGGTGTGTGTGTGTGTGTGTGTGTGTGTATATATGTGTGTACTAGCACATGTACAGTACGTAAGCTATTCCATGTATATTTGTATATTATTATGTTACCTCCATCAAGCGACTTTACTCCCAATTAAGAGGGGTCACCTGTTTTTGTTCTGTCCTTTTCTATCTTGCTCTGGCTTGTATCCATTTGGCCCCATTCAGCCTACCGTTTTATGACGTTTATCCCCATCCAGGTGTCAATTTTTTACTGGTGAGCGGTAGCGAGCCAGCATATTTTTTATTTTTGTTTGACAGCAGGCTAAATTTGTACATTTTTAGATAGAAAAATGTCTCCGGCGAAGCCGGATTTCTTCATATAATGCTGGCTCGCTATCGCTCGCCAGGAAGAAATCGACACCTAGATGGGGATAAACGTCTTAAAATAGTTGGCTGAATGGGGCCGAATGGATACAAGCCAGAGAAAGAGAGAAAAGGACAGAAATAACAAAAAGCAGGTCACCCCCCTTAATTAATGTTGGATATTTTGCCCTCGTGTAGGCCTATGTGCACGTGGGTGTGTTTGTCGAAGTATAACTATTATAATTGTATTTAGAGTGTAGAGTCTTATTCAACAGTTGCATATTAACCCTTTCAAGCTCTCACGCGTTTTAGCAGTTTATGTTGGCTATCATTAGACGATGTTATGCAGCTTAGGAAGTATCTGTGGGTATTAAAAGGGTAAATAGTATCTCAATCAACCCTTTGACTTCCATATACCGTTACTAATCTGAATAAAATCGTCTAATAGTAGCCAGAAACCGAACAGAAACGCGTATTGGAGCTTGAGAGGGTTAATGTGAATTAACTACTACATAACAGGAAACTCTGCTAATTCAGTAACACTATATTGAATTTGATAAATATAATCTGAGAGAAAACGGAACTTGGGCAGGGAACAGTCCATGTGATCCAGTTTGTAAAGGTTTGTTTTGTTAAGGGGAGGTATTTAGTTTCTTCCCTAGAACTCCATCAAGCTTAACATTACAGCCCCTAGACCCCCTTTCAAGATCAATTTGTACATTTTTCGGTAAAAAAAATTCCCGGCCGAAGGCCGGTCCCTCCTAAATTACAGGCTCGCTATCGCTCGCCAGAAAAAAATCGACAACTAAATGGCACGAAAAGTCTTAAAATTGACAGAAATGGGGCAAAAGTTCTTAAAATCGCTAAACTAATGGGGCGAACGTCTTAAAATATCAAGAGCGATGGGGCTAACCATGAGGGAGAAAGGGGTCAAGAAAAATATCCCTCAAGTGGAAATCTCCCCTTAATGTATCAGAATACTGCTAGATAAGTGTAAGCCTGTGTATGTAGTAAGAGAGAGAGAGAGAGAGAATGTGTGTGTGTGTGTGTATGTGTGTGAGAGAGGAAGAGAGAGTGTGTGTGTGTATGTGAGAGAGAGAGAGAATGTGTGTGTGTGTGTGTGAGAGAGAGAGTGTGTGTGTGTATGTGTGAGAGAGAGAATGTGCATGTGTGAGAGAGAGAGAGTGTGTGTGTGTATGTGTGAGAGAGAGAGAGCGTGTGAGAGAGAGAGAATGTGTGTGTGTGTATGTATGTATGAGAGAGAGTGTGTGTGTGTATGTGTGAGAGAGAGAGAGAGTGTGTGTGTGTATGTGAGAAAGAGAGAGAGAATGTGTGTGTGTGTATGTGTGTGAGAGAGAGAGTGTGTGTGTGTATGTGTGAGAGAGAGAGAGAGAATGTGTGTGTGTATGTATGTGTGAGAGAGGAAGAGAGAGAGAGTGTGTGTGTATGCAAGACTATGCACAGGTAACCATATTAGCGAACCAAATTGGCCACTCACTAGACCAACGGTAATAAATCATCTTGGGTCCTATAGTCTGTTCGCTGTAAGTAGGCGAGAAATCATGACCTCTATCCTCTGTAACTCAAAGAGGGCTAGAGCAAATTGGCTGTAAATTTCAACATCTATTCCTTGACTGACTCTTCCCAAATGGTAGAAATATTAGCTCCATAGTCGTTTTTTGAGTTACAGAGGTCAGAGGTCAGGATTCCTCGCTTATAGAATAGACTATAGCAATATTGACCAACGGTATATAGGAAACCATCGGATGTACAGTTGGCCACGGGAGTTTCAATATACTTCCTGGTGTTATCCATGGAAGGAGAAACAGACTGATTAAGGGCAGATGGGCCGGGTTTTGGGGCTAGTAATTAAGGGGAGGTTTTTAGTGTGTTTCCTAGACTTCCATCAAGCTTGAAATTACACCCCCATGACCCCCTTTCAAGATAAATTTGTACATTTTTCGGTAGAAAAATGTCCCGGCCGAAGGCCGGTTCCTCTTAAATTACAGGCTCGCTATCGCTCGCCAGGAAAAAATCGACACCTAAATGGGACGAAAGGTCTTAAAAGTGACATAAATGGGGTGAAAGTTCTTAAAATCGTCAAACTAATGGGGCGAACGTCTTAAAATCTCAAAAGCAATGGGGCTAAACATGAGGGAGAAAGGGGTAAAGAAAAAAATCCCTCAAGTGGAAATCTCTCCTTAATGTATTCCTTTATTTCTTAGTTTCCTCGCTAGACCTCCATTAAGCTTAGAAACATACCCTTTAGATAAAATTATACGTTTTTCGGTAGAAAAATTTCCCGGCCGACGGTCGATTTCTCTTAACTGTCTTTGTGGTGCAATGCATAAGTGTGTTGATTTTCGGTGTGAGCATCCTAGGTTCGAATCCTCGGACTGCCACATGTGTTTGTTAATTTCATTAATCGAGTTTAGGAGTAAAGTTGGTTGGTAGAGAGAACATAATAATTGCAGGCTCGCTATCGCTCGCCAGGAAATAATCGACACCTGAATGGCACGAAAGGTCTTAAAATTGACAACGAAATGGGGCGAAAGGTGTTAAAATCGCCAACCTAATGGGCCGAACGTCTTATAATCTCAAAACTAGTGGGGCTAAACATTAGGGAGAAGGGGGTCCAGAAAAACGGTCTTCCTCCCCTTAATAAGGATCTGTAGAAGTATAAAGGGATTAAGGAGATGTGTAGTTCGAAGCTCTCACGCGTTTTAGCAGTTTATTTTGGCTATCATTAGAGGATTTTATGCAGCTTAGGAAGTATCTGTGGGTATTATAAGGGTAAATACTATCTCAATCAACCCTCTGACTTCCATATACCGTTACTAATCTGAATATAATCGTCTAATAGTAGCCAGAAAACCGAACAGAAACGCGTATTGGAGCTTGAAAGGGTTAAGGAGATAGTTCGAAGCTTGCCAGAATAAAGTTAAAAGGACGGCGTCGGTATAGAAAGGGTTAACAGTAGTATACCAAATTGTTCCTTAAGGGGGGATCGTGGGCCGGTTTTCTGGACCACTTTCTCATGTTTAGCCCCATTAGTTTTTAGATGTTAAGATGTTTGCCACAATTAGTCGATTAAGTCGATTAGTCGTTAGTCGATTTTAAGACCTTTCGCCCCATTTCGTCGTCAATATTTAGACCGTGCGTGCTTTTTAGGTGTCGATGTTTTCCCTGGCGAACGATAGTGAGCCTGTAATGTTGGAAGAACCGGCCTTCGGCCAGGAAATTTTTCTACCGAAAAATGTACAAATTAATCTAGAAGGATCTAATGCAGCATTTCCCAACCAGGGGGAAATTTCCCCCTGGGGGGAAATTTGAAGCTACCAGGGGGGAAATAATTACATGATTACACTGCCTACTACTACTACTATACTGCGTTCAATGCTGGTGCCCTTATTACCAAAAAGACATAAACAAGCTAGAACGAGTTCAACGTAGAGTTACCAAAATGATACCTAGCCTAAAGAACAAACCATACGAAGAGCGTCTTAGAGAATTAAATCTATTTCCTTTAACCCAGCGCAGATTAAGAGGTGACTTAATTCAAGTGTTCAAAATCATCAAAGGCATAGACAATATGAACTGTAGTAAGTACTTCACTATCGACCAATCTAATTACACGCGGGGAAACGGTTGCAAAATTATTGGTAAATCTTTTAACTCACACGAATCTAAGAATTTCTTCTTCAATCGAGTTGTCAACTTGTGGAATGGGCTTCCCCGAGACGTTATAGACTGCAGCACCGTTGATTCATTTAAATTCCGCTTAGACAAATATCTAGCATCAAACCCGCGACTGACTGCGTTTGTAAATGAATAACTTTATTTTATCCTCCCCTCAGTTACTAACCCATCTGTCCCCTACTAACTTCCTAGTCCTGCCACGTTAGTGGCAGGGCAGTAGTTCCCTTTCCAATGTTCCCTTACCCACTCTAAACCACTGTTTGGACACTTGATCCTCAGTGTTTTGGAGGACAAGCAGCCTAGAAGGGTCACTAGATCTGTTGTTGCTTGATTTCCTTTGTACTTTGTACTTTGTACTCCTTTGTACTACTACTAGCAATAAAAAAAAAAATCTCAGAGATGAATTTTCTCATGCCCGAGAGAGAGAGAGAGAGAGAGAGAGAGAGTGTGTAGTCACAGTGTGTTTCGACTACTCTTTCCCTTGTCCACATGAAGGGGGAAATCTGGATGGTTGAACTGGTTGGAGGGGGAAATGACAGAACAAAGGTTGGGAATCGCTGATCTAATGGATGTTTTTGTTTTTTTTAATTTGATGGAGGTCTAGGGAAGAAACTAGAAAAATAATTAATACATGCAAAAATGATGGAGGTCTAGGGAGGAAACTAGAAAAATAATGAATACATTCAAAAATCTGCCAAAAAGTGAACCATCCCCCCTTAACCTTCACTTATATTTGATAACGACATATTAAAGTGAACCATCCCCCCTTAACCTTCCATTTGATACGACATATTAAAGTGAACCCCTTAACCTTCACTTATATTTGATAACGACATATTAAAGTGAACCATCCCCCCTTAACCTTCACTTATATTTGATAACGACATATTAAAGTGAACCATCCCCCTTAACCTTCACTAATATTTGATAACGACATATTAAAGTGAACCATCCCCCCTTAACCTTCACTAATATTTGATAACGACATATTAAAGTGAACCATCCCCCCTTAACCTTCACTTATTTGATAACATATTAAAGTGAACCATCCCCCCTTAACCTTCACTTATATTTGATAACGACATATTAAAGTGAACCATCCCCCTTAACCTTCACTAATATTTGATAACGACAATTAAAGTGAACCATCCCCCCTTAACCTTCACTTATATTTGATAACGACATATTAAAGTGAACCATCCCCCCTTAACCTTCACTTATATTTGATAACGACATATTAAAGTGAACCATCCCCCCTTAACCTTCACTTATATTTGATAACGACATATTAAAGTGAACCATCCCCCCTTAACCTTCACTTATATTTGATAACGACATATTATATTCCAGGAGTTCAAGGCCTCCAAAGCACATAATGAAACAGTCAGAAACTTGTGTAATGTCGCGCGTGTGTGTGAAGTTGTGTGTGTGTGATGGTGTGTGTGTGTGTGTGTATGTATGTGTGATGTTGTGTGTGTGTGTGATGTTGTGTGTGTGATGGTGTGTGTGTGATGTTGTGTGTGTGTGTGAAGTTGTGTGATGTGTGTGTGTGTGATGGTGTGTGTGTGTGTGTTACTCAGTTACTTGTTCGTCAAGGGGAATCCACGCAATGCGAGCTAAGCTCATTATTATCGCGCCTCCTTAACTGGGAATGTATTGCGTGAAATGCATGTTAAGTGTTTTATGTACTGTTGGGATGGCTGTGGATGTGTGTGTAGTCTGTATTTAGCCAATTGGCGACATCGGAAACGAAGGCTTAGGGTGGATCTGTTTGGTACCATTCTCACTATAGACGGTACCGTCTCGCCCGAAGGCTTAGGTAGCCATCAGCTTAGGTGAACCATATGATACCCATCTCGCCTTGTAGCATTTTTGCCAACCCCAGATGGGACGTCACAACGTCGTCCACTTATTCCAGGTACCTATTTACAGCTAGGTGAACTGAGGCTAACACATGAAAGGAGACAAGCCCAATTTGTCTCCGCCCGGTCTGGGATTGAACCCCCGACCCCTCGTGTGTGAGACGAGAGCTCTACCTACTAGGCTACGGGCTGTGTGATGTCGTGTGTGTGTGTGTGATGTTGTGTGTGTGTGTGATGTTGTGTACTTACTCTAGTTGTACTTACTCTAGTTGTATTGCAGGAGTGAGCATGCTCGTTATTTCCCGCCTCCTATATGTGTAGGTGTTATATGTATCGTTGGAATGGCTGTGGATGTGTGTGTAGTCTGTATTTTTAGCCAATTGGCGACATCGGAAACGAAGGCTTAGGGTGGATCTGTATGGTACCATTCTCACTATAGACGGTACCGTCTCGCCCGAAGGCTTAGGTAGCCATCAGCTTAGGTGAACCATATGATATCCATCTCGCCTTGTACCATTTTTTGCCAACCCCAGATGGGACGTCACAACGTCGTCACTTATTCCAGGTACCTATTTACAGCTAGGTGAACTGAGGCTAACACATGAAAGGAGACAAGCCCAATTTGTCTCCGCCCGGCCGGGGATTGAACCCCCGACCCCTCGTGTGTGAGACGAGAGCTCTACCTACTAGGCTACGGGCTGTGTGTGTGTGTGTGATGTTGTGTGTGTGTGTGTGATGTTGTGTGTGTGTGTGTGTGTGTTGTTGTGTGTAATATCGTGTATGTATGTGCTTACATTGGAACCCCCTGAACCAATAGCCAATAGTTTAGTGAACCAACTTACGATACTTGACTGTGTTAACCCAGTACCTTCACGTGGAGTACACACTGTCACACACACACACATACTCTCTCTCTCTCACTCACTCACTCACTCACTCACTCTCACTCTCTCTCACTCACTCACTCACTCTCTCTCTCTGTCTTTGCTTTCATTAATATCGTTGGGAGTGAGATCATGTAATTAAATGGGTAAATACGAGTTCAATAAACCCTCTTAGTAACATAGGTCCTTCTTAAGCTGTATAAAATCATTTAGTTTTAGCCAGAATCAAAGGTAAAAAGGTCATGGTACTGTAGGGGTTAACACTATCTGGTGCAACGTCTTGGGGGTTATTATGATATTTTGTTTAATTATTATTGAGGGTTTTAATTTTTTTAGCCATTTTTGAACAATGTGTTTTTAGTTTACCCCTAAGACTTAGAAACACGCCTCTCCAGACCCCCTTCAAACTAAATAACGTCCCCCAGACCCCATTCACGCTAAATATGTACATTTTTCGGTAGAAACATTTCCAGGCCGAAGGCCAGTTTCTCAAATTTCAGGCTCGCTATCGCTCGCCCAGGAAAAATTGACACCTTATTGGGTTGAAGCATCTTATAATCGCCAAACTAATGAGGTGAAACATCTTAAAATCTACAAACTAATGGAGTTAAACAGGGAGGATCGACATTGGCCCGCCCTGCACCTAATAGAGTTAAGGGGAGGTTTCTAGTTTGTTTCCTACTCCTCCAGCAATCTTAAAATGTCACCCCCTTGACCCCCTTTCAAGATAAATTTGTAAATTTTTCGGTAGAAAAATGCCCCGGCCGAAGGCCGATTACTCTTAAATTACAGGCTCGCTATCGCTCGCCAGGATAAAATCGACACCTAAATGGCACGAAAGGTCTTAAAATTGACAGAATGGGGCGGGAATTCTTAAAAATCACCAAACTAATGAGGCAAACGTCTTAAAATCTCAAAAGCAATGGGGCTAGACATGAGGGAGAAAGGGGTCAAGAAAAAAGTCCCTCAAGTGGAAATCTCCCCTTAATAGATCTGTTGCTTCATGCGGTCATATAAAGGGACAGTCGGATGCCCAGTGTTGCCAATTTAGCTACTTTTCCGCTACATATATTGGTATTTACTTCGATCTAGAGACACATTTTTACATCTAGCGACATGAATCTTAGCGGTACTCTGTAGATTTGAGCCATTTTAGAGGGATATTGTGGAGATTGTGCCGTTATTCTAGCTATTTTCGGCTTTTACATACTACCTAGCGTTATTGATGATGGTAACCCTGCGGATGCCATAGTAATAATAATAATAATAATAATTCGTGGACCTCTGTGTTTTTCTTTGTTCAATTATATCTATCTGGATTGTTTTGTTGATAGAATATGCTTTACAATAAATAGTCTATATAGTTCTGTACTTGATGTATAGACAATTATATCCATAAATTCGTTTCCAGGGATATACTTTCATAGTTAGAAATAGCTGACGTCTACGAATATTTATGAGTGGGCTGGAGACTATGGCATCCGAGTGTACGGTCGGTCGCGCTAATAAGTCATGTACTAGCTATCATTACGTTTGGCTCGCTCTGTGCTGTATTAATGTCTGTCAGATGTTGAATAGGGTGGGTAAGTGTAGGATCATGTTTGTATATTTCACTCGATATGAAGAAATGAAGCTTAGATATTGATGATACCACTTATTGATCAAAACATATTTGGTACCGAAACATCACTTATTAGCGCGACTGTACAGTCGCGCTAATAAGTGATGTCTCGGCACCATGTATGTTTTGATCAATAATTGGTATCAGCAATATTTACACATGATTTCTTCTTTTTGAGTGAAATATACAACCATGTTCCTACACTTACCCAACCAATTTAACATCTGACAGACATTAATACAGCACAGAGCGAGCCAAACGTAATGACAGCTGAGACATGACTTATTAGCGCCACTGTACATAGTTTAGTGATTCTTGAACAATTCTATAATTGATATAATATGATATAATATTTTGAAATATTTCCTTTAACCCCTTGAGTAACTAGCGACGTGTTATATTTTATTCTAGCTATATTTAGAGAAAAAAAATTGCAGCTTAAGGAGGATTTGTGGTAGTTAAAAGGGTTGGCTGAGATAGTTTGAAGCCTTATTATTGCTAGAGGTACTTCCTAAGCTGAATAAAATCGTCCAATAGTTCCCAGAAAAGGATGGAAATGACGTCCCTGGTACTGAACGGATTAAAAAATTATGTCCCTGGTAATGAACGGGTTAAAAAAAGACGTCCCTGGTACTGAACGGGTTAAAAAATGACGTCACTGGTACTGAACGGGTTAAAAAATGCCCGAGTCAGTGGTTTCCCTCGTTCAATATTCAGTCTCAAGATTAGCATACAGCATTGTACCATCCATTTATGCAGGTCACTGTACTGTACGTACTGTACAATCGCGCTAATAAGTGATGTCTCGGCACTAAGTATATTTTTGATCAATAATTGGTATCGGCAATAGCTAAGCTTCATTTCTTCATATCGAGTGAAATATACAAACATGTTCCTACACTTACCCACCCTATTCAACATCTGACAGACATTAATATAGCACAGAGCGAGCCAAACGTAATGATAGCTGGGAAATGACTTATTAGCGCGACTGTACATGAGGAGGTGTATGAGAGGGTTAAGGGGAGACAGACCGGTTTTCTGGACCCCCTTCTCCATAATGTTTAGCCCCACTAGTTTTGAAATGTTAAGACGTTGGTTCCATTAGTTTGGGGATTTTATGACCTTTCACCCCATTTCGTTGTCAATATTAGGACCCTTTGTGCCATTTAGGTGTCGACTTTTTCCTGGCGAGCGATAGCGAGGCTGTAATTTTAGGAGGAATCGGCTTTTGGCCGGGACATTTTTATACCGAAAAATGTACAAATCTAGGGGGTGTTTTTCTAAGCTTGATGGAGGTCTAGGGAGGAAACTAAAAAAATATATGAATAAATGAATTAATAGACCAAACAAACAGCCACTGTCCCCTTAACACTGTAGTGGGTGATGGTGGTGGTATGGAGGTGGTGGTGGTAGAGGTGGTGGTGGTGGTGGTAGTGATGGTGTTGGTGGTGGTGTAGGTACGTGACTGTTAACCGTGACTGAACGACCGTGTTGTAGCAAGCCTGGGTGTGGCGGGTATGACCTCATCACCCTCTAACTGCCTCACCTCACCTCACCTCTCACGCCTCAGTATTTACACATGACCTCTCCACCACCACCACCATCACATGACCTGACCTGACCTCTCCTGCGGCATTCGTTACACTTGCCCCTTTTCTCAATCCAGACCATGTATCCTATACTTACATGTTATGTTTTACTGTATGTATGTAGTTATCTATCTATCTATGTATGTATGTAGTTATCTATCTATCTATATACGCAGGCCCAATCCAAATTTTTCCTTTGTTTTTGTGTCTGTGTGTGTTTTTTTAGGGGGGGGGGGGGGCGACTCAAGACAGAGCCAGAATATGGACAACACAACAGAAAACAATGAACACACAACAACAAAATACACAATATTGAAATATGGGGATGGATGTAGTTACCGGGTGTACCACTACCGACATACAACATAAATCATCTATAAATACTTATAATAAAATAAATATTTATAAATATATAATACTAGGTTAGGTTAGGTTATTTGGTTAGGGTAATGTATTTTTGTATCCAAAGACAGTCAAAATAGACTGGAACATGATGGTGAGCGTCCGCGTAGTGTAAACAAGACGGGCGGCGGTACACCCGGTAACTGTATACATTCTTGCCGAAATATGTATTTCAATATAGAATGGGCTGAAGAAGGCCCAAGCATCTTCATGAGCCTTTTGACTCTCCGTGTATGTACAGTAGCCTACCTGTATGTAACCTGTATATATACGAGTTTAATAAAATAATCAAATCCTATTAAACTAACCCTTGCCCCCTCCCCCCCCCTCCTCCTGCCGCCGCTCACGTTTATGATACACGCGGGTCGAGGCTGTTACTCTTAAGGGGGGTCACAGGATTTGTTTTATCTTTCTCTCCTTTTCTCTCTTTCCCTGACTTGTACCCATTCGGCCCCATTCAGCCAACTGTTTTAAGACGTTTATCCCCATCCAGGTGTCGATTTCTTCATGGCGAGCGATAGCGAGCCAGCATTGTATGGACAAATCCGGCTTCGCCGAAGACATTTTTCTATCGAAAAATGTAGGCCTACAAATTTAGCTTGCTGCCAAAACAAAAATATATATATGCTGGCTCGCTACCGCTCGCCAGGAAAATATTGACACCTGGATGGGGGTACACGTCTTAAAACATGGGGCCAAATGGATATAAGCCGAAGAGAGAGGGAGAGAAAGAGACAAAAAGCGAGGTGGGCTCCCTTGGCGGGCGGGATGCCTGCGTGACACAGAGGAAGGGAAGGGTACGTCAGGGTTCTTGTGCCCTGTGGTTTCTCTCTTTCTCTGGCTTGTATCCAATTGGCCCCATTCAGCCTACTGTTTTAAGACGTTCATCCCATCCCGGTGTAATTTGTATACTGGTGAGCGGTAGCGAGCCATTATATGTTTTAAATTTGTTTGACAGCAGGCTAAATTTGTACATTTTTCGATAGAAAAATTTCTCCGGCGAAGCCGGATTTCTTCATATAATGCTAGCTCGCTATCGCTCGCCAGGAAGAAATCGACACCCAGATGGGGATAAACGTCTTAAAACAGTTGGCAGAATGGGGCCGAATGGATACAGGCAAGAGAAAGAGAGAAAAGGAGAGAAATCAGACAAAGCAGGTCACCCCCCTTAACCCTTTGAGGATCATGACAGGTTTTGACAATATATTCTGGCTACCACATTAGATTTGTTATGTTTTCCCTGTTCTTGAGTCGGCTACCCCCAAAATGGGGATTG
Source organism: Paralithodes platypus (assembly GCA_032716605.1). Taxonomy (NCBI): domain Eukaryota; kingdom Metazoa; phylum Arthropoda; class Malacostraca; order Decapoda; family Lithodidae; genus Paralithodes; species Paralithodes platypus. The sequence goes on from CM064513.1 coordinate 88,099,429, forward strand.
GGCCTGAGCATATAGATAGATAGATAGATAGACCACATTAGATGATTACAAACAGCTGGACATGGATCTCAATTATACCTCTGACTTCCACATACCTATCATAATCATAATAAAATCGTCTAATAATAGCCAGAAATATAGAAGGAAATTGTGTCCCAGATCCGTAAGGGGTTAAGCCGGTATCACACGAGAGCTTTTATAGTCAACATTCGATAATCAACATATTTCTGTCAATATTTCTGGAGTATTTTGCACTGGTATCGGAAACTAGACTAATGATAAATGAATTTAGGTATCAGAAATATTATAGATATTAACCTCATAAGCTGCCAGACCAGTGTTGAGGGAAAAAGCGCTCGTGTGATACCGGCTTTACTGTGTCCCTTGATCTTATGAACGGGTATTTTGGATACCCATAACCAAGTCTATGTATCTTGCCCATAACTATCGGCGCGCAACATAAGTCGAGTATAATAAATCTGGACTATCTGGCGGCGCGCGACATAGGTCGTGTGGCAATTTCAGCACGTAATGTTGCTGAGAGAGAGAGAGACAAGTGGTGGCAGGAGAGTAGTGAGCGTATAACTGCTCCAGACCACCGCGGCGAACCTACTGACACGAATCCCACGGTCCCACCTCCTCCGGGTCCTCCCTCCCTCTCTCACTCGCTACATACTGAATTGTATGGGGAAAGTACCGAATTACATGATTTTTGCACTCGTGTTGCGCGGTTGTTGCAAGAAAACTAGCAGTCATAAAAGGATCGTTGTGGTGTCATTGGAAAGCTCTGTTTATGCCCTTTCAGGGATAGATACTTGTTTTACGCTCTGGGTCTTATTTAGGCATGAACATGATCACGTAAACAGCCCTATTTTGGGTAAAAACACCCCGCTGGTGGCTACATATTATATACCGCCTAGGCCGCTCATAAGGTGTTAACTTGTAACTGAATTGAATGGCCAGCAACAAAGAATATACCCTTCGTTATATTATATTATATAGTAACATTATTAGTAAGGCATCATGAAAATTATAACATTATATTTTGACATGCATTAGATGTCATGCATTTTACCATATTCTTCTAATATATTTTCCTGATTAAAGGCGGTGTCACACGAGCTATTTTCCCTCAATTGTCCATGAGCAAGTTTGTTTCTTGTTATAGTTAGGGACTTTTTTGCACTGGTATCGGTAACTAGACTGAGGTAGAGTATATTAGGCGGCTGAATTCTGATAAAGTGTAACATTTGAAGCTGCCACCATAATTGCCCGTAAAAATTGATTATTTTCCCTTCTGCTGGTCTCTCCTTCAGGTAGTGTTGTTGTTGCTGCTGCTGGGGAAGGATCTGTGTCTTCATGGGGTCCTCGCCAGCTCTCATAACAAACTCCACACTCACCAAGCCTTTTATTTTCATGAACCAGTCACCCCTCACAACGCTCACCAGCCACACAGTTATGAGGCATCGAGTCCTCAAAGCACTCACCATGGAGCACTCCGACCTCTCCATTCACACACCCAGGATGAATTTTCCACTCAAAACACACATGAAACACCCCGACCTCAAGACTCTCACCATGAACACCTCCATGAAACACTCACTCCTCAAGATATACCCAGCCCTCAAGGCTTCCCCCCTGCTGCCTTCACCCATTCTCACCACCCACCCTTCTATCACACTAGACATGAATCAAGCTCCCCACTTGCACCTTATCCCTTTGCCAAGGAATCACACCAAGATTCAGCACCTCATCAAAAACGCAGTCCCCGCATCCAGTCCTCACGCAAGTTTAGAAGCCATGCAGCAGACGACAGAACGGACATGAAACGATGGACGAGGGGCAATTCTTCTTCGTTTTCCTACTTTGTGGCCCCTCAACCAGTTCAGGACACGCCTGAGGTAGCAATGGCACGTCATCAATTTCTCTGGATATACAACAGTATCAAGGACGCTCTCACAGCCCACCATCACCGCAATGCTACCATGCTCACCCAGACCCTCAACAACCATTTCCAACACAGCCATGACCACCACCACCACCATGATGCAATGGAAGATATTCCCAGCTCCCAGCAACCATTAGATCATAGCCACCATCAACAAGACGATCATCAACAAGATAACCCTCACCAAGACAACATACCCCTCGCTATGTCTCTCTTGCTCACTCAGACAACCAGTATCTTTCCCGACCCTGTGCTGGAGCCCGAGTTATTCCTGCCTTCGGTGAACCTCGACTCATTCCTCCTTCAGCACCTAGACCCGGCCCTGCCTCGGGATCCCTTCGTGCAGCATATCCGCTCCCTTGGCTTGAACGAGGTTGGAGGAACTTGTTATGAGATAGTCCTCCTCGAACCCGAAATTGAAATCATAGATGACAGGAATTTGAGGATGCCTCTCCCTTTGCTGCAAGAGGATATTGATGAATCTACCATTGAACCCAAAGGTGAATTCATAAACGACACAAATTATAGGAGGCCACTGGCTTTCCTACAAGAAGATATTGATGACTCGGAAGAAGAATCCAAGCCTTCAGCAGATATAGTATTAAGAGAGAGTAAAGAATTCCCATTCTCTTCATCTAGAGAAGATAGAATCATAGACAGACAATTAAAAACTCTCCTTTCTTTCCTACAGGCAGATATTGATGGCTCGGAAGAAGAACCAAAGCCTACATTGGATACAGTAGAACAAAAAAGTAAAGAATTCCATGCACTCTCTTCATCCGAAGAAGGTGGAATCATAGACTACAGACATTTTAAAGCGTTCCTTTCTTTCCTACGGGAAGACATTGATGAATCGAAAGAATCAAACCCTTTATCGGATTCAGTAGAAAAAGAAAGTAAGAGAATCCCGCACTCTTCATCCGATGTTTCTAGTAAAGAGATAGAACCGGAGTCTAGATCCAAATCTGAAAGAACAAAAGGAGGGAACTACAAATCTTTCTTTTCCTTGCCGACTCATGATGGAAACCGAGATAGAGAATACGAGCACAAATTTCCATTTGTTGACTCAGAAGACTCAAAACCTATTTCTGATTTAATAGAAAAAGAAAGTGATGAAATCCCATTATCTTCATCCGAGGTGTATAGCAAAGAGAAAGAAAAGGAATCCAGAGAATCCAGATTAAAATCCGGAAGAAGAAATGAAGGCAGCTATAAGTCTTACTTCTCCGTGCCGAACCACGAGGAAACCCTATTCTCTTCGCCGGAGGTTTATAGTAAAGAAAAAGAACATGAGCCTAGGTCCAAGTCTGGAAGGACAACTGGAGGCAGCTACAAACCATTATTTCCCTTACCGAACCACAATGAAAGCCCAGAAAGAGAATACGAGCACACATTATTTTCTGTCAGTAACTCGAAAGGTGAATCAAAGTCTAGAACAGATTCAATAGAAAGAGAAAGTAAGGAACTTCCATTCTCTTTTCCTGAGGTATATAGAAAAGAGGAAGAACAAGAATCCAAACACAAATCCGGAAGAACAAGTGGAGGCAGCTACAAATCCGGAAGAACAAGTGGAGGCAGCTACAAATCTTTCTTTTCATTACCGAGCCACGAGGAAAGCACGTCCTCTTCACCCAAGGCATATAGTAAAGAAAAAGAATTCGAGTCCAGCTACAAATCCAGAAGAGCAAATGGAGGCAGCTACGTGTTTTTCTCTTTGCCGAGACACAACGAAAGCCCAGAAAGAGAATACGAATATAAATTTGAATCTGGTTCCACGTCTTATTTCCAGTCACCTTCTCATAAGACAGATTTAGCCATTGGTACCCCAGTTCGGCGAGGCAAGGGTTCTAGACATCGTGACAGGCCAAAATCTCCAAAGGGCAGTAAAAGCTCGATCCCCCATCATTTCCAGACACCCAAGCTATTTTTCTTGAAGCAGTGACAGATTAATCCAGCAAATATTTCTACCATTTAGGAAGGGTCAGCCAGGGAATCGACATGGAAATTTGGAGGCGTCCAGAAAAAAATGATGACTGAAAGTGCAGCAGCATCAGTATCAGTGCATAGAGTGATGTTGACGACTGGATAAAATACCTGTTGATAAGTAAGAAACACAAACTATAAATATGCTGTATACTTGAACATATCTGAGCTAAGATATTAATGAGAGTAATCAAAGTAAGATTATTTTTCAAAAAATCATACAAATAAACTTTGAAAGCTAACAATACACTGTTTTACACAAATATATTAATTATGGTAATGTGCAGCAAATTTCATCCGAAAATATTTGTGAAAGTTCAACAATAATTTAGCTGTAATAATCAAAGTCGTTGTTGGTAATTACAATATTACAGGTATAGTGTCTTTCAATCGTGTGTTTAACCCGGCAGCTGCCGGGAGACTCTTAAGAGGTTTTACTGGGCGACTGCGGGGCCTAAAAAAAAAACATTTAAAACACTCCAGTGGCACTTAAACAAAAAAAATAAGTGAGATAATTCCCCTCCATACCTTCAATCACTCCTTCACATGTGTCAAAGTCCCCTCCTTCCCCCCCTTTCCCCCCCCCCCCCATCAGTTATCATCTATTTTACCTGTTATTCCCTTATTCATTGGTATATTTTCGTGTCACCCTCTCCAGGCCGGTTCCATGATGTTGTCATGTGACTAGCGAGTGTGTTGCGTAAGGGAGAGACTGGGAGAGTGTGAGGGAGTAAGTCAGTAAGTCAGTAAGGCTTCAGCCCTCGAGAGGAGAGGGTGTACGGCCGGCTGGCTCACATATGATGAATGAGGCCGGCTGGCTCACATATGATGAATGAACCGCTCGGTAATAACTCGCGATTTTGACCATCCAAACAATATTCCCACTTGTTTTATTGTTGTTACATGTTACTATCTTCATATTAAACGTAAAATAGGCGCATATGGATAAGTATTAATTATATTTATGGTAAATTAACGATTTTAGTGAGGAATTAATCAGAATACCTACGCACAGGGGTATGGTGTATACTACAGGGGCTGTGTTGCTTAGAGGTTAATCCGTATCATTAAGCAATACCCCCGTCAAGATATTACCAAACTCACCATGATTCATCATGATTAACCTCCTTCCGGAGAACCGTGCTCTTATCTCTAGGTCTATTGTTCAACGCAATAGTGATAGGATAAGGGGAAGCACACGTCTTAAAGATAACGGTTTTATTATTTTGGGGAAAATGGTCAGTAGCATTTTGTCTTTTAACGTTATGGTGATCGTGCTTTTAATATATCGGTAAATCAAATAGTGTTATTCTTAAAACGAAACTAATTTGTATACTATCATGTGGTTTCTTGCCTGATAATGCAAATGATGTTCAAATATGAAATTGATTTAGATAGGCCTAATATACTGTACAGTCAAGCCTGAACATAATCTGTATAACGTTAGTACTGTTACAAAATGGAGTGCAACAGGAAGTGATGAAAGATGATGTGATTAACTGAGGCGTAGTATCGATTAAAGTGTTAAGATAAAGTAGTGATAAGGCTGCCATGGTACCGGTACTGTGGAGGGTATATAATAGAGACGTGTGAGAGGGACTTGGTCACATAACCAACAGTATGGCGGACACTAAAACCATCACCATCTTGGCTATATTGATGCATCTGTCTGCTGTCATAGGTTAGTTATAGTCTATATTATATATCTTGGCATGTACTTTACTCTATTAGCAGCTGAATTATATATAATTATTGCCAATATTCGAAAGTACTATGTCTCTATCATATTATGACAAGTTTTCACAATTTATAATGTTTTTAATAACTGAGTAATTACAGTAAGATGGGGATAATTCAGTATCTCACCAGCTTTAATCAAACAGACTATATTTGTATATTTACCTCTTGGCTGTAAGAAGACATTGATTTCATATTATTAAGTATAAGAAACCTGTGGCATATTCTCAATTATAGTTTTACATGACTCGGAAGGATTCTTCCGAAGCTGAGCAAAAGTGCCAAGCGGTAAAAATATAATGAAGTAATAGTTATTAAGACGCGTAATTCTGGTCAGGCCTACCACCAAGGTCCCCAAGAGGCGTGCTGGTAGTAGGTGGTGACGACGCTCTGCCCAGGGAAGTAGCGTACCACGTGAGCCTCCAGGACACATCGTACGACGCTCTGCCCGGGGATGTACCGTACCAAGTGAGCCTCCAGGACACATCATACGGGTTCCCTTATCACTTCTGTGGGGCCTCCGTCTACAGTGCTGGTTGGGTCATCACGGCTGCTCACTGTGTACACGGCAGAGACCAACAACACCTTCAGGTAACACTTTACTTTAACACACTCACTTTTACTACCATCAAGTCTGTCCTCATTTTTCTCATTAATGCTAGATTATTAGATTCAGTTTATGAATAATTTTTAGTGGCCAGGAGGCTATAAAAAAAAAAAAAATTATTGGTACAGTATAAGTAATCTTTTTCTCCAACATGTCAGCTATATATATTATATATATATACATTTATTACCTTACTATTATAACCCTATGTGATCCATTTTAGACATTTAAGACAATGTTACATACTAAACTTTAGCTGAGGATTTAGAAGGAGTTTGGAATTTTAGTGTAAATAATCCGAAGAAGTGGAAATTTTGTGCATCTTATTTTTGTATCAAATTGAACATGGAAATGGCTACCAAATTCCACCATAATGGAGGTGAACAATTGTTCCAGCTAATAGACTCAACTTCACTAATAAAGATATATCACAAGTTTATGTGACAATTTGATGGGGTTATGCCATAATTATGATACTTTATGCTCTGCAGCCTTGTCATGCAACACATCATGTATGCAATATACAGCTTGAAATTGCAATAACGAGTCACAAACTTTTTGCAAATTAGTTCATATAATAATTATTACGTAACTATATCTGTTGGTGTTTTACTCTTTTAAATATGTAAGCCTCCCTGCACGGGCTGGATGGTGTTCCTTCTGTTGTACTCATAAGCTGTGTTTCTGTGCTGACTCCCTGCCTAGGCAAACTGTCTTCCGTCTATCATCTTCCCTTCTTGCTAGAAGTTTGCTATCATTCAACCTGTCCCAAAGAAGGGTGACCGCTCTCAACCCTCCAACTATCGTCCAAGTGCTCTCATTTCTTGCATCTCTAAAGTTTTTGAAACTATTCTTATTTCCAAGTTTCTTAAGCATTTATCTTCTCTTAATCTACTCTCAGATCACCAGTATGGTTTCCTAAAGGGCCACTCTACTGGTGATCTTCTTTCTTATCTTACTAACTCATGATCATCCGCCTTTCGGGACTTATGTGAAACTTTTTCTATTGCACTAGACATATCGAAAGCCTTCGATAGAGTCTGGCACAAATTTATAATATCCAAACTACCCTCCATCGGTTTTTATCCCTCCATCTGCGCCTTTATCTATAATTTCCTGTCTGGCCGTTCCATAGCTGCGATTGTGGATGGCCATCGTTCACTTTCTCAACTTATCTACTCCGGTGTTCCTCAGGCTTCTGTCTTATCTCCAATTCTCTTTCTAATATTCATTAACAATCTTCTCAACTGCACCTCCACCCCCATTCACTCATATGCTGATGACTACATTACACTATTCAACTAGCTTTCCACAACATCCCTCCCAAGTCCCAACAGTTACTCCAAAACTCACATGAGGAGGCCATAGTGCACCTATCTTCTGATCTTTCTATTATATCTGATTGTGACAGAGAAAGTCTTGTTACATTCAGTGCCTCCAAAATTCAATTTGTCCATCTGTCTACTTGTCACAATCTTCTACAAGACTATCCCTTACTTTTCAACGAAATACAAATTAAACCTTCATCTTCTCTTAATATTCTCGGGGTCTCTTTTTCTTCTGATTTCTCTTGGAAAGATCATATAACCACTCTTGCTAAAACATCTTCCCAGAAGCTAGGCGTGCTCAACCACCTCCGTGGGTTATTTACCACTGCACAGCTTCTTGCTCTGTACAGAGGCACAGTGCACCCATGTATTGAACACTGTTCACACGTATGGGGAGACTCCTATCGCACAGCACTTTTAGACAAAGTAGAAAAGAAAGCCTTTTGCATCATCGACTCACGTCCACTCACCAATTCACTGCAGTCTCGCTCTCCTCGCCTCAATGTTGCTTCTCTCTCACTATTCTACCGCTATTACAATAATCAGTGTTCCTCAGAGCTCTCTCAGTGGATACCACCCCCTCTATGTAGAGCACTTAGCACCCATCTTGCAACACAATCACACTCCTACTCTGTGCAACTCTCCAACTCAACAGTGAACCAATATTCCCAGTCTTTCTTCTATTCAACAGCCGAGCTCTGGAACTCTCTCCCTGAACCCATTTTTTCCCTCATCCTATGACTTAAATTGCTTCAAACTCTGTGTGTCCAGGCATTTTGGCTCGAACGTTCCTTGAGTTTGGCCCTATCACTCTTTCAACTCTGGGGGAGGCACTCGTCATAGGCAGTTCTGCATTTTGTCTCCCTCATCCACATAGAAAAAAATAAATGTGGCGCTGACCAGACAGCTCTTGTTATTTGTTGTGACTAATTGTAGGGTATATAGCATGTGAAAGTGAAAATATTTCTGCTATCTTGTCAAGATTGGATGATTTTAAATCGCTGTCAGAATAGCCATAAGCTGATTCTTTTTCCCATCACTTCATACAGCAGTGCCATCTGTTCAATGAAATGTGGCTAATGTTTTCAATACGGGTTTTAAAGTCTTCTGTAGTAAATATGTGCTTTTTTTGTTTTGGTTGCCTTACAGATTGTGGTCGGAGTGATCAACCTAGACATTGATGGAGGCAGTGAACAGGTCATTCCCGTTTCCCAAATAATCCAACATGAGCACTACCACCACAATTCCCTCAGTAACGATGTGGCCCTGCTGAAGCTATCACGAGCCCTCAGTCTCAACCAGCATGTGAAGGCCGTACAGCTACCAGAGGAGGGTCACCGTGCCGCTGGATTATGTACGGTGTCTGGCTGGGGCTACATGAAGGAGGGCGGCCGGGTGTCTTCGTTACTACAGAAGGTGGTGGTGCCCATTGTGTCAGATGAAGAATGTCGCAAGTCCTACAGAGCGGACCAGATTGAGGACTCCATGATGTGTGCTGGATTACCTGAAGGTGGAAAGGACTCTTGCCAGGGTGACTCTGGAGGCCCTCTAGTGTGTCGGGATAGTGACACTAATTATCTAGCCGGTATTGTGTCCACTGGTTTTGGCTGTGCTCGCCCTGGCTTCCCTGGCATATACGCTGAAGTCACTTATTACATAGACTGGATCAAGGACAACGCTGTTTAATGTCAATCTTCCATTTGGGGGGGACACTCGTTACAGGAAGCTTTGCTTTTTGTCTCCTGCTTACACAGAAAATAATAAAAGCAGTGTGATTGAATTGTAAATGCAGTTTGCTATGCAGTCATTAATCCGGGAAAGGCGCCGAGACTCTTAACCAGGGAATGGCAACGAGGTTTTACTAGGCGAAAGCAACGGGACTCTTAAGATCCAAAGCCTAAAAAAAGCCTTTTAAAAGACCCCACTGGCACTCAAAACAAAGGAATGTGATTAAGTGAGATAATTCCCCTCCATACCTCCTATCACTCCTCCACATGTGTCCAAACTCCACCCCCCCCCCCTTCAATTTATCACCTATTTTTCCTCTTATTCCCTTGTTTATCAGATTATTTTCCGTGCCAATATCCCCCACCCGGTTTCAAGGTCGAAAGGGAGGCATATAGAGATTGTGGCGAGAGAGAGACTTCACTTACAAGGCGTCAGTGTCGATCGATAAGTGAGAGGGGGAGGGTGTGCGCGGCGCCGGCTCTCCTCTCATGAATGAACCGGTTGGCAATACTTTGTCTTTTCCACCCCCCAAATACTATTCCCACTTGTTTTTATTCCTGTTACATGTTAATATCTTCATATGAAACGAAAAAATAGGCACATGTGAATAAGTAATAACGTTATTTATCGGATAATGACGATTTTCGTCGGGAATGAGCCTCAATGCGTTCGCCTGGCGAGCACTTTCAAATACCATTATTTCGGTGTTTAAAGGTTAATTCATCTGATTAGTCAACTGATGCATGGCAAACTATACTATAATTTCAATCACACTAATTTTACTTTTATACATAAAGATCATGTGGTAGAACAGAATGTATGTAGGAAACTGTAATTGAAAACCATAGTGTAGCCTACACTAGTTATGAATATCAGGTGAGACTCCTAAATCTGTGGACTACTAGACTATTAGACTACCAGCACCTCGAAAGTCTCTCTACCAACCATTCACCATTCTGCAACAGATAGAGCACTTAACCCATGATTCCAGGCTCTCTGGGGACAAGAAGTGCACAAACAATCCCCCAAACCAGTTCCATGACTATAGTCTATTCGCTGTAAGTAGGCGAGAAATCATGAACTCTAACCTCTGTAACTCAATAACGACTAGAGTAATCGAGCTAATATTTCTACCATTTGGGAAGGGCCAGCTAGGGAATAGGTGTAGAAATTTACAGCCCATTTGCTCTAGCATTTTTTGAGTTACAGAGGATAGAGGTCATGATTCCTCGCCTACTTACAGCGAATAAACTATAGAACATCAAGTGTGCAGTTGAATTTATACATGAAACTCACACTCACCTAACCTAGCACCGTAACGTAACGTCAATTACTGGGGCAGATCCAACCAAAGCTGTGTAATAATAATGTACTCTACTTTACTTTAATTATATGTGACCAATTATAACCTATCAGTGAATTATCAATAGGCCTACGTTGGGCAGTCCTAAAATGACCTGCATCCGTAGTGAAGCCAGGGCCAAATTTGTCACAAACAATCTCGTATGGAGAGACAAAAATATCATACGTAATTAACGGCCCTGCACGACACTACTAGAATGCCACAACTGTCCAATATCGGAGAAGTTAAATCGGAGCAAACCGCCCAATAGATGTGTACCTTGACACATTCCAGACACTTAATACTGTAGACTCAACTGCCACACATACCACGTATCGCCAACCCACACAGCCACACATACTCATATCTCATTATATAATATATATACTTCATAGTAGGGCAACACACCCAGCCACTGCAATTATCATTCAACACAGCTAATACCTAACATCGCTTGCGGGGGATTGCCGTCGAAGGTGAAAATACCCTATGAACATCCCATCCCAAACAAGGAGCTCTCTGGCCAATCAGGAACGAGGGTGTGTGATGCCATAACCAATTAACAGGAAACGGGGGGAAAACTAATATGATAGGGGGCCCTAATTTGTTTTACATAGCCATTCCCGTTTCTAACAAAATTGACATTCTGCCCCAATCATCATAATACCATGAAGTATCATAACTACCAATACAGCCTGTAATACATTATAGGTCAAAAAAATGGTTATGGACGTAACATTAATAAAAGTTAATTACGTTGAGCTGGAATAGAGCCAGACACAAGTGCGCGCGCACACCACACAGACCAGATCAACATAACACACTAAACACTTAAATGTAGCCTATCAGTAACAAATATGAAATTATGTTCTCAAAGGCTGTACGTCAACAAGGGACTGAAGTTCTCGAAAAGGGCTGTAGGCTAGTCCTGACACTAATCTTGACTTACAGTGTGCTGGCTTATAATCCAGAAGGGTTGATAGCCTCTGAAGTCCTATTTTAACTAACTGTGTGTCAAGTTATTTTACCAAATGTGTTAGTCATAATGACCAGTTCGTTGGTCTGGTGAAAAATATATGTATTTAAGGGGGGATGGTTCACTTTTTGGGCGATTTTTGTATGTATTCATTATTTTTCTAGTTTCCTCACTAGACCTCCATCAAATTTAGAAAAAAAAAACATCCATTAGATCCCCCTTCTAGATTGATTTGTAAATTTGTCGGTAGAAAAAATTCCCGGCCAAAGACCGGTTCTTCCAACATTACAGGCTCACTATCGTTCGCCAGGGAAAAAATCGACACCTAAATAGCACAAAAGGTCTAAATATTGACGAAGAAATGGGGCGAAAGGTCTTAAAATCGACTAACTAATGGGGCAAAACATCTCAACATCTGAAAACTAATGGGGCTAAACATGAGGGAGAAAATGGTCCGGAAAACTGGCCCAAGTTCCCTTAAAAATAACTAAATTAATCTTACACCTTATAATATATAATAGGTAATTGCAAATACACTTAAGCCGGTATCACACGAGCACTTTTTCACTCAACATTTATCCTTAAAACTGGTCTGGCAGCTTATGAGGTCAACATATAAAATATTTCGGTTGCCTAAGTTCATCTATCATCAAGTCTAGTTTCTGATACCAGTGCAAAATATTCCAGAAATGTTGCCAGGAAATTGTTGATCATCGAATGTTGACTATAAAAGCTCTCGTGTGATACCGGCTTTATAATTACGAATTTGTATACTGTATAGACCATATTAGGAAAGCTTCTGGTACTATCAACATTTCGCCATTTTGTATCCACTCATCATAAAGGGGAGATTTCCACTTGAGGAATTATTTTCTTTACCCCTTTCTCCCTCATGTTTATCCCCATTGCTTTTGAGCTTTTAAGACCTTCGCCCCATTAGTTTGGCGTTTTAAAGAACTTTCGCCCCATTTATGTCACTTTTAAGACCTTTCGTGCCATTTAGGTGTCGATTTTTTCCTGGCGAGCGATAGCGAGCCTGTAATTTAAGAGGAATCGGCATTTTTCTACCGAAAAATGTACAAATTTATCTTGAAAGGGAGTCAAGGGGTTGGAAGTTCAAGCTTGATGGAAGTCTAAGAAACACACTAAAAACCTCCCCTTAAATACATATCCATATTATGAGAAATGCCAATAGAATCAACAGTTTATAAATTAGGGTCTATAGAAGGTCCAGTCTGGTAGATACAATATGTAATATAACGAAGGACTTCAGGTGAATGTTCAATAGTAACCTCGTGTTAACTTCAGGTGAATGTTCAATAGTAACCTCGTGTTAACTTCAGGTGAATGTTCAATAGTAACCTCGTGTTAACTTCAGGTGAATGTTCAATAGTAACCTCGTGTTAACTTCAGGTGAATGTTCAATAGTAACCTCGTGTTAACTTCAGGTGAATGTTCAATAGTAACCTCGTGTTAACTTCAGGTGAATGTTCAATAGTAACCTCGTGTTAACTTCAGGTGAATGTTCAATAGTAACCTCGTGTTAACTTCAGGTGAATGTTCAATAGTAACCTCGTGTTAACTTCAGGTGAATGTTCAATAGTAACCTCGTGTTAACTTCAGGTGAATGTTCAATAGTAACCTCGTGTTAACTTCAGGTGAATGTTCAATAGTAACCTCGTGTTAACTTTAAATAGTTTTAGTAATAATATATTGTGTTTATTATTGTCTTAAGGGGGCCCACCTCGCTTTTTTTTCTCTTTCTCTCCCTCTCTCTTTGGCTTGTATCCATTCGGCCCCATTCAGCCTACTGTTTTAAGATGTTAACCCCCATCCAGGTGTCAATATTTTCCTGGCGAGCGGAAGCGAGCCAGCTTATACTGTATATATATTTTTGTTTGGCAGCAAGCTAAATTTGTACATTTTTCGATAGAAAAATGTCTCCGGCGAAGCCGGATTTCTCCATACAATGCTGGCTCGCTATCGCTCGCCAAGAAGAAATTGACACCTGGATGGGGATAAACATCTTAAAACAGTTGGCTGAATGGGGCCGAATGGATACAAGCCAGAGAAAGAGAGAAAAGGAGAGAAAGATAAAAAAGCCGGTGACCCCCCTTAATCTTAATCTAAGCTTAGATATTGATGTACAAAATACGACATAGAAATATATCTTGTGACCTTTTATTATTATGTTGTTTTGGCATTTCCATCTATAATAATCCAGTATATTATAAATACTGAATTTTGCTACGATATATTTGATTACTGGCAAGTTATATATTACCCATAGTATTAACAGCTCTGATATCAACGATAGCAGCGTTATAAGTTATTACAGTAATATTTAATTTTACTATAAATATCAACTTTTCAATCAACCCTGTTAACTACTGCAGATCCTTCCTAAGCTGCATAATATCGACTAAAAATAGATAGAATGAAAGATAACACACGTCGCTGGTACTCAAAGGGTTATAATAACCCTGCTCAAGTAATGTTCCAGAAGTGTAACGATATTAGCAATGTGGCCCCATATGGGGACCGGCACTTTAAACGGCTCTCACCGGAAAACTGATTGATGGATTTTAAATTTCTTGTTACCAATAGAAACTACAATTAATGCTTAATATTATGTTAAGAGCAAATTACACTACTGTAAATATTAAGTCATATATAAAAAAAAATGAAAAAAAGGGTCAACAAAAGTGAGGCATATCTCATACATTACATAAGCTGGATTAATTTGGTTGCAGGGCTGTGGAGGGTATGGCTGAGGGTCTTGGGTGACAACAAGGCAGAACTCTGGGGGCGGACTGGGGCTAATAAAAAGTTTGATAGGAAGGGGAAATTTGTAGTACACATTTGGGATTATGGACCCCATATGGTGACCGGACAGGTTGGTACAGGAAAGGGGAGGAGAGAGAGCGGCGGCTCACACCCTTTCCCAGTTGTAGGACGATGCGGACTGACTGCTCGTCTTCAAAACTTCTTGCCATTGGCCTCCGGCCGTGAAATATTCGCGAAAACCTGTTTTACGCATATTTTTTGGCCCATATGCCTGAGCAGGGATAAGGAGGAAGAGAAATCACCCATCATATCAACCCAGATGCAGAAGAGGCCCCCACAAACCCCAGTGGCCGAAGTGTGGAACCCAAAATCATGTAGCAGCTGAAAAAACTAGGCTTAAGGGGGTTGACCTGCTTTTTGTTATTTCTGTCCTTTTCTCTCTTTCTCTGGCTTGTAGCCTATCCATTCGGCCTCATTCAGCCAACTATTTTAAGACGTTTATCCCCATCTAGGTGTCGATTTTTTCCTGGCGAGCGATAGCGAGCCAGCATTATATGAAGAAATCCTTATTTTTCTATCGAAAAATTTACAAATTTAGCCTGCTGTCAAACAAAAATAAAAAATATGCTGGCTCGCTACCGCTCACCAGTAAAAAATTGACACCTGGATGGGGATAAATGTCTTAAAACAGTAGGCTGAATGGGGCCAAATGGATACAAGCCAGAGAAAGATAGAAAAGGACAGAACAAAAACAGGTCACCCCCCCCCTTAACATACAGCCTCCAATTCAGCAAGTATATGCTAGAAATAAGATAAATAAAGAAACTCAATACAAGGCAAATTATCCACTTCTTATCACCACATGGGTTTGCATGGAGCCTTAACCCTCTCCGACATATGACGCGATTTTGAGCCTATTGGGTATACTTTAAAGCCTATGTTACCATCAGGGGTATTTAGAAACCTTTAGTTTAGTTACTTCAACCTCTGCAGTTGTCTTTGAGTTAGTTGTGGGCAGAAAACTAATTTTTGGTCGGGGGCCGGGGGAGTGCTGGAGCGACCTTGGTGGCCCTGGTCTCTGGGTATTCTCCTGGGTGACCTAGATGTGTGTGAATTTTGTGTTTTGTCTGTGTTTTTTTTCTGTTTTGACTTGTGTTTTGTGTTTTCCTGTTCTTCCTCTGTCTTGAGTCGGCCACCCCCAAGAAAATACAAACAAAAACAAATAATAATAATAACAAAATAGAGGAAAATAAAAATAAAAAATAGGAAAAGTGGGGATTGGGCCGGAGCATATAGATAGATAGATAGAATTATAAGAGTGAGATAACTCTATTCCTTATTGCTAATCTGGCAACCTCTGTGTCATAAATGCGTGAAAGGGTTAAAATACATCAAGCTTAGTTTATTTTACAATTAAATGTGCATAAATGTGAGGTAATAAATTATAGATGCGAGCATACAAATAAATAACTTATAACACTAAGAAAAATGTTTAACCCAGGGACTGCTGCCATACTCTTAACCTCTGAAGTGCGCATGGGGGTAATTAGACACCTCTCCCTGTGCGCATGTATTTGAGGTGTTTCCGTCACTAAAATATTCATTGTACCATTAATAGCATTAATACTTATCCATATGCGCCTATTATGGGTTGATTATAAAGGTATTAACCTGAAACAACAATAAAACGAGTGAAAACAGCGTTTGGATGGTCAAAATCGGAGATATAGCCCGCGAGTTGTATAATGTATGGGTGAGGCAAGCTGCTTTCCCGCCAATTTCCCCCAAGGCCACTGAGACACAGTCGATCGATACTCTCTCTCTCTCTCTCTTGCATTCGCTTGCTATCAGTGATGATCACACCCTGCAACCGGATTTCTAATGTTAGCACGAAAATATACCTCAGAATAAGGGAATAACAGGGAAAATAGGTGATAACTGAAGGAGAGGAGGAAAGTGGGGAAGGAGGGGAGGTAGAGGACTGAGATTTTGCATGGCCCAGGGGCCAAACAAAAATAAAAAAATAAAAATAATAAAAATATGTTTTTTTCGATGTCAAAAGTTGATTTTTGTTTTCTCTGACTCTTAAGAGTCTCCCTGCAGTCCGCCGGGGGAACTCTTAAGAGTCTCCCCGCAGCTCCCGGGTTAAGAGGTTCTACTGGGCGAATGCGGCCAGACTCTTAAGATCCAAGGCATAAAAAAATAACTTTCAAAGCATCCCAGTGGCACTCAAAACAAAGCAATTTGTGATTAGGTGGGATAATTCCCCTCCATTACTTTCTACCACTCCTACATATGTGTCCCAACCCCCCCATCCCCTTCCCCTCCTTTTCCCACCTCCTCAATTATCATATATTTTTCCTCTTATTTCCCCTTTTGTCTGATAATTTTTGGCGCGCATTTCACCCTCCCGGTCTCTTTAACAAGGGTGAGGCAGCTAGAGATCCTTGCAACACAGAGATTTCTACTCAGACTCACCAGTATCGCTAATTGTGAGCTCAGAGAGGGAGGATATACGTCCCCCCAACTATCGCCTCATGATACAGCCTTGAGCCAATAATTTGTCTTTTTCTCCCCCCAAATGCTATTCCCATTTTTGTTAGTGCTCTTAAATGTTCATATGTTCATATTAAAAGCAAAATAGGTGCATATGGATAAGTAATAATTATATATATGTTACATATCACGATTTTGGTCAGAATAGAACCAAATATCTTCGCTTGGCGGGAGGGTTTGAACTACCATGGCTTCGCAGTTTATGAGTTAATTCACAACATTTCATATTGGAGAGAGAGAGGGAGAGAAAGACAGAGTGGGAGGGGTTGATACCTGATTAGGGACTCTTTAACCCATAAACAGCGAGCATCCTCTATAGAGGTTTTACTGGTGGACGGCGAGCGTCCTCTATAGAGCTAAGGCGTAAAAAAAAAAAAAAATAAATAAAAACACCCCACTGGCACTTAAAATAAAGCAATATGTGATTAGGTGATATAATTCCCCTCCATACCTACTATCACTCCTCCACTTGTGTCCCCCCCCCCTTCCCCTCCCTTTTCCCCTCTCTTCCCCCTCCTCAATTAGCGGGTATTTTCCCGATTATTCCTGATATTTATTGAGTATTTTTGCGCGAGCACGGCTGGGAAAGAGGAGGGGGGGATGGGGGAGTCTTTCTTTGACCCTCCAGCCAGTCTGAGACATCCTCTATGTCTCAGTAACATACAAGACGGTGGAGAGCATGGATGTATCATGTTTGTCTCTCGCCGGTCCGCATCAGATATGACCGTGGGGCTAAAATATACATTTTTCACAAGCTAATTGCTGTTACCACTTCTTTGATTGCTCTTCAATGTTCATAATATTATGTTCATATTAAAAATTAAATAGGTGCATATGGAGAAGTGATAATGTTATGTGTTATGCCCTGATTTTATACAGGATTAACTTGGTATAGGTGGGTTCCGCAGGACTGGACTATGGGACTTCATGCACAGAACACAAATAGAAGCAATAGGGGGCATAAATAATATCAGAGTAAATGGTTTATAATGCAGCTTTATTCTCCGAAAAACACTGGTAGAATATTGGTTATATGTACATTCGAAACAATGGCAATTGGATAAGTCAGGTGCGCACTTTTGGACTTTTATAATCTCTTAGCACTGCTCGCGGATTTGGATAGAGTTCTTTCGCTTCCCACTTCCAACGTTCAGGAATTATTCTTCTGATCACATTACTTCAACGATACGTAGGTTACACAAATCACAAGGCTAGGGATCTCGTCAATTAACTCTCTGGTAATTTGATTTGAACTCAAAGATGCAATTATAAGCAATTGGGTTATCTCCCAAGAATTAACGTAAAGGGAGTAAACGGTAGCTAGGTAAACTAGGTGGAGTAACACTTAGGACATAAATATCAGTGGGGCGACTCAAAAGGTTTTATGGTAATTAATCACAATCACTTATTTGAAAATTGCTTTCTCAAGTCGCCTATTTTACTGTCCTGATATATTTTCTCTCCCCTAGCTTAGTAATCACTTATTTCTTAACTGCAGGACTTAGAGTATTAATTAAATACATTGGTTGAGTTCTTTATACCGTACACTAGTACTTCGAGAATTAGCCTGTCATATAATTTCCTCGTTATATTGAGCTGGTGTGTTGGGGGCTAACAGCGACTCCTTGGCCGTCCAGTTGTCCGGGAGTGTAGAGAAGATTTTACAGATGGGCTTCTTGCATGTGAGCCGGTGATGACACGCCAATATGGGACTCCTACTGAAAGCCTTGAATGACACTGTCTCCGGCACGGCCGGTGATGCAATGTATCGAATTAACGTAAGACAGTCAGGAGAAGCGACTTTTCTTAACTATTCTGGCCTTATGGGAGGTTCGGGGCGTGCAGGCGGCTTTACGCCTTTTGGTCAACAGACAATTGTTGCCCAGGAATTCTTCTCGCCGAGCTTTCTCCTAACTCGCGTAATCCCTTCTAACATAACAAGATCTTTCTACCCTAGACCGGTTATGAGTTATGATTGCTCGTAAGCACAAGGTAGTGGCGAGGCCGGCTTTCAATACGTTTATGAGACAATCAACAGGTTTGTAAATCGGTTGTTCACGGGTATAATCTTGCCCTTGGTCTCCCAATTGCAAGAAAATATTCGTGAAGGGTTAATTTACTTCCTCACAGATTAACTTTGATCGCGGGCACCGAGAATCACTGTATCCTGAGGTTAGAGTGTTTTGTAAGCATCCACGAGAGCGTCACATCCGTTACGTGGACTGGCTACTATTCAACTGATGCGCTTTTGCGCGGAAAAAGTTTATATAGGGGGGGTCAGGGGGGTATTTCGAATGTTCTAGATTTGGGATGTTGGAGGGGAAAACAAATGAATTTAATCCCTGGACTTAGGAGGGTAATGAAAAAGGTCTAGTATAAAGTTAGTATGTAGGCCGCAATATGATTCGACATTTCTGACATCTTTACTCTAAGACAAATTATTAAGAGGGGGTTTAGAGGAGGATGTTGGGGAGGGGAATTCTAGTTTTCTTGGCGCCTTCCGGCTTAGGCGGTAAGGCAGTATACGTTAATATTTCACTAAAGTATCCTTCTCTGATCTAGCTGAAATGCTATTAGGAATCTAAGACGGGTTAAGGGGGACTCTGGGGGTTAGTTAGGAGCGGGAAAGGATAGGATTTTTAGGCTGGAATTAGAACTTGGAGGTTGGTATGGGTTAGAGGCACCCGGGATTTCTGGCAAGAATTTGGTGGGCATCAGGATGCCTGCAGACTTCCGCGAGGGGGGACAGCGCGCCGGCCGAGGGCTGGGGGTATCCTCTTGGGTTGGGTGCCAGCTGGGCCTTGAATATTGGGGTATGGCATTGTTTACGTTAATGGGGTTACTATATTAGTTGAGGATATTGGGGGTTATATATTTCGTTATGATTGATCATTTAATCTAGCTCTCACTCACGAGACTCACTCGTGGGTATAATGAACCGTGATTTTGTTAAAAAGTGCAAATCAGGAAGGGGGAACTTACCCTCTTCAAGGGGAGTGAGGGGGGGAATAGCCTCACATGCTTGACTTTACTGTCCCAGGTTGTAGTGGTGGTTAATGAGGTTAGAGGTTAGTTAAAGGAGGTACAAGAATAGGTTTGTACTCTCTGTTTACAGGAGCTTGAGAAATGACTTACTCGGCACGAAATAAAACATCCTGATGGCGTCTTATTAGGGGAGGTTGTGAATTTGGGTTGGTATGGGAGAGGAGAACGACAGGGCGACTCAAAAGGTTACAACTGGGCACGCTGTTGCTACGCAAGTATTTGTGGATAAAAGAGAGTTAACTTAGGAAATGTTTACATGCATGAATGACGGCATCGTAGCCGTCGTTATAATAAAAGTTTGGAACCTGGTTGAATAACTCAAGTTCAATTATACAATTACTTAGTTACTAGAAACGATCCCCTGAGCATGGGGCTACATACGTTTTATCTTCTTAACCTCTCCGCTGCGTAGGTGGGGTATTGGCCACCCCTCCCTGTGCGGAGGTATTTAGACTGTTTCCTAAACTCAAATCGTCATCGTACCATAAATATCATTAATACTTATCCATATGCGCCTATTTTACGTTGATTATAAAGGTATTAACCTGTTACAGCAATAAAACAAGTGGAAACAGCGTTTGGATGATCAAAATCGGCGATAGAGGCCGGGAGTTACATAACTTATGGCTGAGGCAGCCTGCCAGCCAGCCAGCCATCACGACGGCTGGAGAGACACTGTTGCGTGGTAGTCTCTCTCTCGCTCTTTCCCACGCTTGGTAACACAGATGACCATGCCCTGCTAGCAACGACGGCTGGAGAGACAGTGTTGCGTGGTAGTCTCTCTCTCGCTCTTTCCCACGCTTGGTAACACAGATGACCATGCCCTGCTAGCAACGACGGCTGGAGAGACACTGTTGCGTGGTAGTCTCTCTCTCGCTCTTTCCCACGCTTGGTAACACAGATGACCACGCCCTGCTAGCAACTCGCTAATGTTAGCATGAATATATACCTAAGAATAAGGGAATAACAGGGAGAATAGGTGATAATTGAAGGGGGGGGGGGGGAAGGAGGGGATGTGGAGGAGTGATATTTGGCATGGCCAAGGGGCAAAACAAAAAAATTATACTGGGCTGATTTAAATGTTTTTTTTTTAGGCCTTGGATTATATAAGGCTTCCCGCAGCCCACCGGTATGCCTTATATAAGTCTTGCCGCACTTGCTGGGTTAAATGGAGAGAGAACTAGGTCGCTTCCCTGGTTCTCTCTGGAGAGGATCGTATGCAGATTTGTCATAATTAATTTATATAAATCAACAGAGATACGAAACAGAGCAGTGTGGACTGTGGACTAGAAGGGGTGATTGATTAGACGTATAACAGCTGTGGGAAAGAATGGAAGAGGAATAATATTGTGGATAAAAGTTAGTTAACCTAGGAATGAATGCATTCATGAATGACGGCATCTTAGCCATCGTTCTAAGGAATCTAATCTCAGTAGGTTGATTTGAGGTCGGATTATTCATAAGTGACATTTCGAGGCGGTTGTACCGAGTTTGAAAACGTAACCAAACTCACGCGAAATAAATACGACGATGTTGTCCGGCACGACCCTTACCTAAGCACAGGCCTGCATAATGAAATTGGGGATGGTCTGGGCTTATCTAAGAATTGAATACCTGCATGGGTGACGGCATCTTATTATAGTTAGGTGTGTTGTGTGGGTGTCTTGGATGTTAAAAGGGTTGGGAATGTACCACTTGTGGTCGACGTGCCTTTGGGGCCTTTTGCTTTCCGGCTGTGTTGGGGTCGGTCCCTCGGTCCCGTCGCACGAACCTAGCATATTCGAAAGGTTGGGAGTATACCACTTTTGATCGACGTGCCTTTGGAATCTCTTGCTTTCCGGCCGTGTTGGCTTCCTTTGATCTTTTGGGTGCGTCCCGCTCCTTCCGGCTGTTGGGTCCTTTCGTCCCAGCCGGCTTTCGTGCTGGTTCTTGCGGAATTGTTACTGGGTTGTTGGTCGGAAGGTTGGTGGGGGGGCATCTCTTTCGGGGGTATTTTATTATATATGGTATATATGATGATTTTCGTCAGAATTGAAGCAAATACCTTCGCACAACGGGCACTTTGAAGTAACATAGCTTCGCTGTTTAACACTTAAAGAGCGGGGCCCGACTTAAGTCCGTATCTAAAAAGCAGCAAGTTAGGAGCATTATTAAGGCTTTTAAAGGGTTAAAATCGAGTGCAAATGGCCGGGAGAGCAGCAGGCCACACAGCCGACACCCAGGGCTTACCGCCGCCCACTGACTCACGCTCCCTCTGTTCTCGAGAGGCCGGCAGTGTAGCCAGTAGTGAGCGTAGCTGGAAAAAATATGCCGCTATATGCTAAACTCCCATGTTAGTGGTAGCACTGCATGAAAACGACGAGTGCTACGTAGCTCGTTCTGGTCTCATTTTGAAGCTTGTAGCGCCTAATTTTTTGCTAAATACATTTCTTTTCATGCAGATACTTGATTGATCATTCAGGAGGGCCTGAATATGCCCAAAATAGCCCAAAACCCCCCGCTAGACGAGGGTTAAAGGTTAATCCTAAGGAAGGGCATATTAGTCATTAGAGAAGGAATGGACAGATGCACAAACACGCACACACACTTGTGCTTGAGTGTGTGTGTGTGTACGTGGGTGGGTATCTTTCCCACCTTTAGAATGACAAAAGGACTTTTTGATCACATACACACAAACAGTTTGTAAAATGCAGTGTGTGTGTGAGAATGAGTGTGTGTGTGTATCTTGCCCACTTTTATAATGACAAGGACTTTTTTATAATAATAATAATAATTACTATTACTATTATTATTATTATAATTATTATTATAGTAAATTGACTATATACAATGTCTGTTTTGTTTGCTACCCAAACATAATTATATTTCGGCTTGATCACTCCCATGGGTCAAAAATTCAAAATAAAAACATTATACGATATGTGTCTGTTCTAAATATTTCTATTGTGTAATTTTCAACATTTATTTGAAGAAAGGAACATGCTTAAAACAATTATGAAGCAAAAAGTATCACCTGATTAGCAGTATCGATTTAATTAAGTGTGCTGATAGTAGTTTGATAATACTTAAGGGAACCTGATAAGGTTGAAATATGATTGATATGACTAAGTGTTTTGATAACACTGAGAGGTTCCAGTCTATATACACATACACACAGCTCTCTCACACACACACACATATATATATATATATATATATAAAATCAGGCCCACTACTTTTTGTATGTCTCCTTTATCAATTGACTTATATTTTCTTATTAAAATTGTAGCCTACACACCTATCACATTCCCTCTAATTCTACACTTTTCTCTAACAAATACTAGGCTATATAATAATAATAATAATAATCTTCTGGTTACTTATACTGTATAGCGCCCGTATCACCTCCTTCGAGGATTCACAAGCGCTTGGCTTTCTTTAGTCTACCAGAGACCATTACCCATCCCCCTTGCTCATGGGGAGATGGTAACCGCCGGCTATATCCCAGAAAAACTTTTCAATCTAAGCGGGGATTGAACGCGAGACCTTCAAGATGGGAATCAGGCACGCTATCAACTGAGCCAGCCGGACGGGTTTACCTCCATCATGTAATCGAGAGGAAAGCATATATTTATGACTTGTTAAGAGTGTTGTTGACCAGATAAGACAGAGTTATCAAGAACATTCAACAGAGATCTTGTGAGAGAGTTACAGTATAAGAGAGTAAGAGAGGGGGGAAGGGAGGGAGGAAGTAATTCAGATTTTATTAAAGGTCAACTCCAGGGAAAAAACCTATTCAACTACAATATCCATTGTGATCTGCTTGGTTTTATGGAAATGATACTGAAGAACTTTGAGCAATGTGTCCTAACAACATGGAAATAATATATATATATATAGCTTATTTAACTAATTTTATGTAGCGATAACTGGTGTTTACCATGACGCACAGGATACAATAGTGGGAATACTCAACATGGGAGGTGGAAGAATCTCTAAAAATTTCATGAATGTGCACAGCTCAACATTTGGCTTTACTATAGTCTGGTCAAGGGATCGCGGTTTTTAAATTAACAGAAAACGATTATTTTTAAGAAGATATAGCCTATAGGCCTTAGCAACTTTGGACAAGAAGCAACACCCAAAACAAGACCTTTATGTTTATTGTTGGCGAGATGGGATATTTCTCGGTATGCAACACATCTTCAGGACCTTGTTCGATCTTTTGCAGAGCTTGAGTAGGCTATTAAATTGAAGGGTATTAATTAAGAAAAACAGACCAGTCCACGAGTGTGTGTAATGGATAAAATACGAGAAAGAGAAGACGACAGACGTAGGAGTAATAAGAAGAAGGACATAAGAAACAGCAAGAAAGGAGGAAGGAAGACAGAAGAGAAAACGGGAAGTAAACGAGAAACAGAAGACCAAGGAAGAACAAGAAGAACCAAAGACCAGACCGAAGCGCCCAAGAATCATAAGAAAGGAAAGAACGAGAATACAAAAAGGAACCATTTAGGAAGAGAGAAAATATACACCACAGAGCTGAGAAGAAACACCGCAGCTCGGAAAAAAGAAGAAAAAGAAGCGAGTCCCACATAGCCTCACTCCGGGTGCCCGCCGAGTTTGAAAGTGAGATTCCAAATCCCTCTCGCTCTCATATGCGCAACTACCCGGGTTGTGCCCGCGTGCTCTCCAGATAAACATGCTGCCCACTATGCCCGTCTTGCCTTCAAACGTCTCACACTCGACTACGATGACGGTGTGACTATATGTTACCAGAATCAGAAGAAGGCAGACAGGGTGGGATTGGAGTAGCTGACGAACTCGGGGTGTGACCAGGACTGTGAGTACACGGGTCAGTGCATTCTGCTATACACAAAGCTCTATTCAACCTCTTGGTCTTAACCTAACTGTGATTACACTGGTCAGTGCAGGCAGGTATAAAGACGGAGAGCTTCCTGACCTATCCCATATCTAAGGATACCTTACAGAATCTGGGTATTAACCTACTGCCAGTAGGCTACACTGGTCCATGCAGTTTGTTAGTCCTCAGACCTGGGTGTTAACCTGCTGCCAGCACAGTGGTCTGCACAGTTGGCTAGTTTCAAGTCTTGGGTAGAGGCTTGTTGGCATGGCAACTATCTTAACGCCTCACATGACGGGTGATAGTTTTAGCACCAAACTAGGCCTTTCCGCCGTGATGACATATTTTAGGGCCTTCCCCGCCGCCGAAGGATAATAATTAACGTATAGGTGAGCCCTTCCGGCTGAGCCGATAAACCCCTCGAGGTTTAAGCCTTCTCTTCCGCCGGGAATGCGGTGGTAGGCCTACTTCTGACCACTAACAGGTTTATTGGATCGTTGTCGCCTGTTTGCTGAGGCGAGCTTCCGGTAAAAAAATTCATCCAATTTTCCGCCGGAAGAAACGATTCCACCCTTTGTGTTAACTAACTTGTCTGCCCGAGATAGCTTCACACAACAATATATCAATAACACTATCAGGACGTCTCCTGACACCTTCCATCATGCTTAATATTACTACATGAGAGGGAACTAGGGAAGGTCACATCTTATGGCTACAATTATTACAATATACAATAATAACAATAATGTACCCTAGCCATAAATATTTACCCCTAAACTGAGCCAAGCCACGAGGCCTAGGGCAAGCAGTACGATGACACGCGACACTCTTACCACCATCGATGAGCAGCAGCCAGCCATCACACGACGCCCCGGGCCATAGAGGAAAAAAGGGGAAGACCATTCCAGAAAGTTCACCACCACGTGGAGCAACTGATCTTGAACCAGAATGTCTGCTAATCAAAAATTGCCTGCTACCTCTACCTTAATGGTATCAAAGTAGCAGTGCCCCGCAATAACAGCCTCCTATAACTAGCTAATAAGGCTAAGCTACGAGCATTGAAAAAACAAAAAACACAAATGGCGAACGTGACCAAAGGGGCACGTAGACGCCAACACACTGTACCCTAAATTAACACACTCGATCCTGTGGATGTGCCAATGGGGACGACCGACCTGTCTAGTCTAAACCTATTCTAGAACATCTCAGATAATACAAATGAGCAAATGACTCGCTAGGAGACCAGTAGTACGCAGAATGAAGACAAGACGGAGCAGACGTCCGCTCGGCACGACCACAGGGAAAGGAAGGACGAGATGACGCGAGAGGATCAGTGTCTCAGGGGGATACTCCGCACGGCAAAACATCCACAATGTGGGAAGCTTGATCATAGCAGTTCTTATTTTAATTTTCTTTTTATTATTTTTTACAAAGTTTTTTCGTAGTGAGTATGCCCAATCATAAGGACGATTCCGTAAGAGAATATTAGCGTACCCTTATGATGTGTGGCCGCTCTTTCTCCCTGTGGTGGGTATTTCAAATAACTAACGCAAGGGTTTGAAAGTGCCATTATATCATATAATATATTATATAACTGTCTTCGTGGTGCAATGCATAAGTGTGTTGATTATCGGTGTGAGCGTCTTGGGTTCGAATCCTCGGACTGCCACATGTGTTTGTTAATTTCATTAATCGAGTTTAGGAGTAAAGTTGGTTGGTGGAGAGAACATATATAATTATAGGCATAGGCCTATCGTCAATGATGAAGGTGCCACTAATAAATGTATAGGCCTACCCATTTCTGATTACTATCGATGTCGACAGCTTCTGCAACTTCCTTATAGCCTGAAACTCGCAAGTGGTCGATTTATCCTGGTGCGGACCTATTTTTACTGTAAATTAAGGCTTAACAGAGACAAGGGGTGTGGTGACACCGAGATAACCCAATCATCTCCACCTGCCGGGATTCGAACCCGGTCCTCTCGGTTAGGAAGCGAGCGTGCTACCGACCAAATAAATAAACAATTATTGGTAAGAGTTGTGTTATCGGGCGTAGCCTACCACTACCGACACACAACATAAATCATCTATAAGTACTTAACCTAACTAAAAAGCCTAACCTAATTACCTAGTATTCTCATTACTACATGAATACTAGGTTAGGATTAGGCTATAGGTTAATGTTGTTGTTGTTGTTGCTGTTTCCCAAGCTGCCTGGCCAAACAGCCCCAAGGCCCCGACAAGGCCAAGGCCATAACTGAGCGCCCCCACAGAACCCTCCCTGCCGACCACAATAAAGCCTGGGTGACCGAAGCCACTCCATGGCGGGGAGCTGAGGAGGGCGCGGAAACGCCCGGGAAACCAAAGCCCCACCCAGGGGGGGACTGGACGACTCGGCCCATGGGACAACTCGGCTCGGACAGCTCGGCCGACTTTTGGACAACTCGGCCACGACGGCAAGACAGCTCGGCCCATTATTTGAGACAGCTCGGCCATGACGGCGAGACAGCTCGGCCTATTATTTGAGACAGCTCGGCCCCATGTTATGCTATGGGGCAATTTTTTTAATATAGCCGTGAAAAAACCTGTAGCCTTGAAATTCGTGATTGTATCTAACCTTGTAATATAGCCGTGAAAAAGCCTGTAGTCTTGGAATTCGTGATTGTATCTAACCTTGTGTGTGTATTGTTACGTATCTTGATCCTCAAGTGGTTAACTTGATGAATCTAGATAGCACAGAGATATATATTAAGGTATCAGTCAGCTGAAGGCAAAACAAAAGTAAAATCTAATAAAATAATTTCCTGTTGTTGCTTCCTTTCCTTTTGGATCTTAGGACTTGGTATCCTTTATTGACTGATACTCTTTAATTATGAAAACTACTGAAACTAATTAAAGTCATGTAGTATTTATAAAGAATTATTATTTAACCGAAGCTTAGTAGGCTATGGTTATGAACCGAATAAGTTATAGCTAAAGAAGGACTATTAATTTTATAAAAAGTCTTGAAAGATAAATATTAAGGTAAGAATATTTCTGTCTCTTACCCTTTTGAAATGAATAGATAGTTTTCTTATATGTCCTTTTATTTATATTTAATGTAATTATTCTTGGTTCTTGTCTTACGTTAATAGTATTATATTATTATTATCATCAGGATTAATATCAAAGTCACATAAAAAGTTAAGATATATTTAATAATTAGTTAAATGTATTTCTTAACCACGTAACATTGAGGTTTGATTATGAGTAAATAAAGTTACAGGATCGCTTCATAGATTCGATTCAGGTCTCACTCAAATAATATGAAAAGCAAAAATAATATTTTGAAGCTAAAAGAATTTTCTTCAGCTTAGGAAATCACTAGAAGTAATATTAACACAACCATGTTAGTCTAAGGCGATATTACTAATACGAGACAATAGCATCACCGTACAAAGCACCGTTAAGCAATGTAAGCTTAATTCAAAGAAAATGAAAGAATGAGAACTCGTAAGTATTAATATAAAACAATAGTATTACTTTCATCATAACCCAATTACTTAAAGAGTTGCTTTAGTCCACAAGTTAGTCAACTAAAATAGTTAAGTACATAATAATAGCGTTAACGTTAAATCCCAATCAAATAGTTACGTACATAATAGTAGCGTTAACGTTAATTCGCAATCACATAGTTAAACACATAATAGTAGCGTTCACGTTAATTCCCAATCACATATCTCACTAACCAACATAACGTAAGTGTTTACACCGAACACACTTAACACACATTTATATAATCTGACTGACAGTCACAATCCCATTATAATACTTCACCCCGTCTTCCTCCAGCTGCAAGTTCACCTTCCCCAACTCCAAATGAGACTGATTTGAATGCCCACAACTCGGGTCTTATATACCAAACAATGATGGTGTAGGAACGAATCAGGAGGCGGGGGTGGTGCCTGCTCCAATCATAGCTCCTCGAGTCGCAGAACAGGTGCCTGGTCCACTCACAGCTCCTGGCGTCGATCATACGTCATAGCATCGGTCATCGAGGTAGTTTGCAGGGTCCCCTATGACGCACGCAGGTGTGAAGGCTTGTTTGCAGGTATGCGGGCGAGCTGGTTTACCCACTCGCTCGTTCGCTCGCTAGTCTGCTTCACCGTTTGGGTAGTTTGGCTCCTTCAACTCTAATTCTAACTCTTAAATTTACATACAGGGCTCCGTATGTCAGAGTATATATATATATATATATATATATATATATATATATATATATATATATAATGACGATCAGACTAAAACACACCCATTAATAGGAAAAATCACAACCATTTTAATTTTCAGCCGATGGTGATTAGCATATTTCCCATTTTTATAGAAATCAGTTACTTTGCAAATAGAGTAGCGAAATATGGAGTGATCATGATAATATGACTGATGAGTTGCATGAAGGTGAAAATAGTTGCGTAGGAGCATGTAACAATTCATCAAAATCACCTAGTACAATTATAGAAGAACAGGCCTTGTATATACTGTAGGTGGCTATGTTGTGAGGAAATTCTCTAAAAATATCCTGATTTAGGTTACATGGCAGCGAACTGTGTATCTGTAAACAAATCATGGATTGATATGGTCAACAGAGCAAATAAGGGTTGTGAAAGGCCGAGTTGTCTCGCAATTAACTGGGGCCGAGCTGTCTCGGTTTTACTGGGCCGAGCTGTCTCGTTTTTACTGGGCCGAGCTGTCTCGCCGTTGGCCGAGTTGTCCTGGCCGAGCTGTCCCGTGGGCCGAGTAGTCTAGCAACCCACCCAGGGCCCTGTGCCCCTCAGCAATTATGAAGAGAAAGTTGAGGGGTTAATGTTTTAGAGAGGAGTTATGCTGTATGTCGGTAGTGGCAAAGTTTATATACATATAGTGTATATATACTTTGGGTAGTGGTACGCCCGATAACACAACTCTTACCGAATTATTATTATTATTACTATTATTACACCACATGCAGGCCACTTCAGTACATGCTCTTTCTATTGCACGTTTAAAATGACCCGGTAAGCATCCATATACACTCTAGATGATAAATATTCCAATCATCCAAAGAGGTCCACTGAACTCAAGATAAAAGGTGTTGGATTGTGTATACGGCGATTGATTGAGTCGTCTATACATGTCAGGTGTGTTTACATGACTAACTGGATCAGCGGCTGACGTATATCACTCGGAGGTGAGCTGACGTTATTGATCAATTGATACATTACTGAATTTGTTGTAGGCTACCACTTAAACTTTGAATTACAGGGTATAACGATCAGGCTGACATACGGTGTGTATTTATGTCATTAAGGTGTGTTCTTGGTGCAGGAATGGCGGAGGTTTACTGGGATAACCGTGCTTTTTACTTCCGTTGAATTCTGACGTCTACCCTAAAGCGGAAGTGGAATTTGTCCTTGATATATCCTAGGCCTAATCTTACATCATTCTATTTTGATTAGGCCTATGTGGGTATGAATCATAACAAAGATAACATTCACTAGGCTAGAGTCTAAAGAAGCCTTTCAGTCTCGCTTTCCTTCAAGGTCAGAAATTTTGGAAAACAAATAGGGCCTAGGCTAGGAGATAATCATTAAATATGTCTTTCGCAGCATTGTTAGAAACAATGTATTAGGGACAATAGGTAGGCTATGTATAGACTCGCAGTAGGTTAATATTCTCAATATTGTCCCATGGAGGATTTGCGATAGCCTATCAACAACTTTAAAAACTCTGATATGTCATAGCCTATGAGGCTTGCCGCTATGACGGTGACCTATGAAAAACGGAGGGTACCATTACATAACACTAGGCCGGGGTAAAACACCGATGTAAGTACCGTTGGTCAAGGAAAGGATAATTATCGCGAATAGACTCGCAGCGTTAGGCCTAGACTATTAGGCCTAGGCCTATACATAATTTATTAGGGAAAGTGAAGCTCTATGGAATCCTTATAATATAGGCTACTCACATAGATTCCGTTGTGGTAGAATAGTTTCGATAAGTTTTGTAACTCGATTTTGTCGATATAAATAATCCCGCGCGTAAACAAACTCAGTCCCGCAATCTTGAGAGCTCTGCTATGGACGTGTTCAATGTTTACAAAAAGTGTTCGGAAAGGAGTACACTCGCTACGGTAAAGTGTTATGTTCTACAAAGATGTTACTATATGTCTAATATATGAACCCACAGTAGCTGGCATGCAAGCAGCAAGGGCTAGTGTTGTATCCCACGTACTGGGTCTAGGTTAGGTTTGCCAGACCTATGAGAGTTCCGTATGGGGCTCAGTGGTCTGGTTAATCTGCTCTACATAACTAACTAACTAACTAGGCTAGTTAGTTAGGTTTGGTTAGGTTAATATACTAGGTCTCGGAAACAAGATTCGTAGTTGCGGTAGTATTTACATCAAAACTATAGTTAACTATCAAAACTATTCTCCCACAGTGGAATCTAGGTGAGTATATTATAAGGATTCCATAGAGCTTCACTTTCCCTAATAAATTATGTATAATAACGCTGCGAGTCTTTTCAAAAAAATTACCAA
Source organism: Paralithodes platypus (assembly GCA_032716605.1). Lineage (NCBI taxonomy): Eukaryota > Metazoa > Arthropoda > Malacostraca > Decapoda > Lithodidae > Paralithodes > Paralithodes platypus. Next base: position 88,130,865 of record CM064513.1, read on the forward strand.
GGAAAGTACCGATTTCATTTGCACATTATCCTACTCCTTTAAAAAGTTTCGGAAAATAGGCTATTACCGAAACTAGGCCTACCACTAATTTTCGCATGGTTTTTCTTTTTGGTTTTAGGTAGTTTGCATCATTATACAGTGTCGGTAGTTGAAATTAGGATAATATTCAAGGACACTAGTGCGGCGTTATGAGAAACAATTTATTAGGGAAAATAGGCACTAATAGATTCGCCATATTTTTCTCCATATAGTCCGCATGGAGGATTTTCGGGGTAGAATGTAGAATTCGGGCGTACCGCCAGTCTTGTTTACACTACGCGTAGTGGCGTCGGACCTTTCCCATCATGTTCCCGTCTATTTTGAACTAACCTAACATAACCTAACCTAGTATTCATGTAGTAAAGACAGGGAGCAAATAGGCTAGCAGAAAATATAGCGTCGAAATAGACGGGAACGTAAGTGCGAGCGCGGCGATCGCCCTATGTAAACAATGACGACCGTACGCCCGAACTCTACATCCATCCCGATTTTCGTTATCGGCAAATTGAAAAATACCCACTTCACAGACAAATACACCAAAAATCTAAGTCAAAGTGGGGGTGTGGGGGCGGCAGCCCCCGCCTATAATACTAGGATAGGTTGTTATTGTTGTTGTTGTTGTTCCCCAAGCTGCCTGGCTGAACAGCCCCAAGGCCCCAAGGCCATAACCGAGCGCCCCCACAGAACCCTCCCTGCCGACCACAATAAAGCCTGAGTGACCGAAGCCACTCCATGGCGTGGAGCTGAGGAGGGTGCGGAAACGCCTGGGAAATCAAAGCCCCACCCAGGGCCCTGTGCCCCTCGGCAATTATGAAGAGAAAGTCGAGGGGCAAAGGAAAAATGTGACGCTTTGGCTTCCAATCTTGGTAGATTGGGAGGTCAATCCACGGAAGAGACGCCGTCACTTGAGATCTAGAAAATATATAAGTAAAAGGAACAGTCAGAGTAAGCTATGGGTATGGCAGAGATCGCTCAATTCTCACTCTGATAGACCAGCCCATCACGTAGGATAGGTTAGGTAAGGTTGTTAGGTTAGGCCAATGTCCTTTCAAAGGGGTATAGCCTAGGCTAGTAAACACTAGGATAGCCTATACCCGGTCAGAGGTAAGAAGAAGAGTCCTGCAGTAGTCTCCTTGAATGCTACCAAAATTAGTTACAATCCCCGGAAAATTTTATTTCTCCCATTATCCAACGATATTAAAACAATCAGATGTAAGTAATTTTCAGAGTAAATATACAATTTGTTTTGCCTTTGGATACTGGATGGGTTGAGGGGGGGCCCTCACCGACACCCAGTGACCCCCCCATGTCTTATTGAAATCAGCATCTATTTTAACAGTAAGGGGCTTAATAAGAGTTTCACTGCCGTCAATAGGGAGAGTTATAGGGAGAGTTTTTTGTTTTTAAAGTATTTTATATAGTGCACATAACATTTGGTAAGATTAGGAGTAGTGGGCGTACCACTACCGACATACAGCATAAATCATCTATAAAACATTACCCTAACCTAACCTAATACTACATGAATACTAGGTTAGGTTAGGTTAGGTTAGGTTGTTTGGTTAGGTTAATGTTTTATATATGAGTTATGCTGTATGTTGGTAGTGGTATGCCCACTACTCCTAATCTTACCATAATTAGGCCTAGTGGTAGTTTCGGTAATAAGTACCAAAGCTTCTGTAGGCTATACAACTTTCATTGGTATACTGTATTCGGAAAGACTCAAGAGCACACTCTAAACTATTCATAAGTCAGTTCAAACACTAAAATCGGCTTACAGCAGCCATGTAATAACATGGTGAACCTTCGTGAAGTTAGTGCGAAACGGCGAATTTAGCGGTGGATAGAAATGAGTGCTTTCGTTCTGCAATGCGGTACAGTACCACCCTTATAATGTTGGTAATTTAACTCATATCTTTCCTTAACCCGTACAGCCCCAGCGACGCGTCTGACGCGTCGGCGATGTATGTAACGCACAGCCCCAGCGACGCGTCTGACGAGTCACCCTAATTGCTCCGACCGTAACCTCAGGTGTAGCCACTCGAGAGGGCTCAGATTTGTATGGGAACTGTGTACGTATCCCACGCAACCGTGCCGATGGTTGAAAACTCTCAAAGTCCACGTGCGTGCGCGTGAGCACGCAATAACCTGTTTTTTGGGGGTAATTGCCTTCAATTTTGTACTCTTGTAAAATACATTTTCGGGGGCTCTGTAGGACCATTCTTTATGCTTTTTGAGCGGTTTTTTGTGGTTTTTCCTTCATTCCTAACCCATTCGCTATTGTTTCTGGAATAAAACAATTTTTTGAAAACCGGCCGGGTTCTGGTGAACAAACATTACAAAACTAGCCGGGGCTCCACGGGTTAAGGGGACCGCCCGGTATTTACTAGGGGGGTGACACTGAACTTCGTCCGATTTCGCACACTTATAGAGGATGATGTAAGGAGGAAAATATTTTTTTATTTTTCTCTAGGTCAATTAGCCAAATTCCTGAATTAGGGTGGAAATTAGTTCGAAAATACAATAAAAATTCTGATATCGATAGGCTTGAAACCCAAGCACTGTATAATCTTTTCAGAGTGATCAGACAAAGGCATGTAAAGTTCAGTGATGTCTTCACTCCAGTCTAAGTACATATAACGTAGTATACATGTTCTCTATTTCGGTTTTAGGCATTTATGCGTAAGTTTATATATTCATATACAGTACTGCTGTTTGCTGATGATACAGTTCTGATGTGCGATAGTGTATGGGAGTTGCAGGGGCTAGTAAATATGTTTGGAACAGTGTGTGAAAACGGAATCTGAAGGTAAATGCGGGGAAGAGCAAAGTTATGGTCTTTGAAAGGGTGCAGCCACTGAGTGTGAGGTGAGGTTGAATGGTCAGGCTATGGAGAATGTAAACTCATTTAAGTATTTGAGCAGTGTGTTGAGTAAAGATAGGAGTATGGATGAAGAAGTGCGGGAGAGGGTGCAACAGGGGAAGAGGGTTGTAGGAAAGTTGAAAGCAATAACAAGAATAGGGTGGTCAGCATGGAAGTAAAGAAGTCCTTGCATGACAGTGTGGTAATCCCGACATTGACTTACGGAAGCGAAGCATGGGTGTTGGTGAAGAGACTCAAACCAAGAGTGAGAGGGGTGGAAATGAGTTACTTGAGAAATGCATGCAGAGTTACATGGAGGGATAGACAGACGAATGAGGAAGTAAGAGAGAGGTGTGGAGGTAGATGTGCTGGAAAGCGTGAAAAGGAACACTTTGAAATGGTTCAGCAATGTGGAACGTTTGGGAAGCGAGAGATGACTAAGAGGTGTACGAGAGGGAGAGGTAGACCGAGTGAGAGGTGGAAGGATGGAGTTAAGAAGTATATGAGTGAAGGCGGTGCTGGATGGGAGGAGGGGCGTCGACTGACCGTTTCGTTCGTGGCCACCCCTTCGGGGATCACGGCGTCTGGCAATAGATAGATACCATAAATAGCTAGACCAGTATATATACAGTAGTAAGATTAGAAGGAATGTATGAAGGACAAAAATATGCTGGTACAGTATTTACAATTTTGTTTATGTCTATAGGGTAATCCCTCACAGGTTCTCATGCAGTGGCTTATGGGAGACAAATGAGTTGTGAGGCCTGGTCAACTGTGACAGAAGGCATGGGAGACATTACCATGGAGACCTCTAAGGACACACTACCCTCAGAAGCAAACATCAGGAAGGAGAAGCCCACCCTTCAAGTCTCTCAGGTAATATATCATATATATGATATCCATTTTGATGTACAGTGTAATAGTCATAACTGACTTGGTCACATGGATTTATAAAGATTAGATATACTAGTATCCCCCTTGGCCTAGCTATGTGGTAATTATATACAGTCATTTGAATACAATAATGCATCAATATTCAATATTCATTGTTTGTAAGTTGTAATGTTTCTTAACCCCTTCAGACTCATATGATGCAGAGGTTGCCAGATTAGCAATAAGAAATAGAGTTCTCTCACTTCCCAAACTTGACTACTTCCTTTAACGTTAAGATAGTGCGTTGTTATATGTGCGATTAGTTTGCTTGGGAAACAGATTAACTTGCTCATGTAGTAATGTACACCCTATGTGGTGGATTGTGTTCTTTTATTTAATAATTTTCATTTTAGTAAGCGTTGTTTCCACATAGCGATTTTGATAATTTAATTTGACTTTATATTGTCCTTGTCCCAATTTTGGTTTGTTTAGTTTGCAAGTTTTACATTTTAATCTTATAATTACCTCTCCAAAATTAGTTTTCTGCCCACAGCTAACTCAAAGACAACTGCAGAGGTTGAAGTAACTAAACTAAAGGTTTCTAAATACCCCTGATGGTAACAAAGGTTTTAAAGTATCCCTAATAGGCTCAAAATCGCATCATATGTCGGAGAGGGTTAATAGTTTAAGTAGTATGGCAATTTAATGGCATAGCCATGTTATGTATAATGATGCCCAATTTTTTATATTTTTTATTTTTTTTTACTTTTACAGGGAAGGATGTAGTATTTGGGCGTATTGCTTGCTTTGTTTACATTACTCGTACGCTCATATTTATTTTCCCATATATTTTGACTGCTTTTTTTTTCTGTTATTTGGACCCCTGCTGGCAATACATATGATGATGACAATAAATATGGAGGGTAAGGGGGGACAAAGCCTCTCTCAACCTATTACTGTATCCCACGGCAGTCAAAACAGACGGGAACGTGATCGTGAGCAATGCAAGTACAGTACAGTACTCTACTGTAATATAAATAAAGTGGGCGATACGCCCGAATACTACATCCTTATCGGCTTCTGCTAATTGGTTAACTTAATCAGCGCTGAGGGTGCAGTTGCAAGAGTTAGAATTATTTGTAAGATTTTTAGAGAGTTGTTACCACTATTGACAAGAAGGGGTCGTTCCCTCTGTCTATCTATCTATCTATTGCCTGACGCCGTGATCCCCGAAGGGGTGGCCACGAACGAACCGCCCCCATGCACCTCTGTCCCCAGTCAGTCGACGCCCCTCCCCCCAACCAGCACCGCCTTCGTTCATGTACTTCCTCACTCCATCCTTCCACCTCTCATTCGGTCTACCTCTCCCTCGCTCTCCCTCGCTCTCGTACACCCTCTTAGTCATTCTCTCGCTTTCCATACGTTCCATATGGCCGAACCATCTCAAGTTGTTCCTTTTCACACTTTCCAGCACATCTACCTCCACACCACACCTTCTTACTTCCTCATTAGTCTGTCTATCCCTCCATGTAACTCTGCACGCACTCCTTAAGTAATTCATTTCCACTGCTCTCACTCTGAGTCTCTCAACCAACGTCCATGCTTCGCTTCCGTAAGTCAGTGTCGGGATTACCACACTGTCATGCAAGGACTTCTTCACTTCCATACTGACCACCCTATTTCTTGTTACTGCTTTTAGCGTTCCTACAACCCTCTTCCCCTGTTGTACCCTCTCCCGCACTTCTTCATCCATAGTCCCATCTTTACTCAACACACTGCCCAGATACTTAAAAGAGTTGACGATCTCCATAGCCTGACCGTTCAGCTTCACCTCACACTCTGTGACTTCACCCCTTTCGAAGACCATAACCTTGCTCTTCCCCGCATTTACCTTCAAATTCCGTTTTTCGCACACTGTTCCAAACTCATTTACCAGACCCTGCAACTCCCATTCATTATCACTCATCAGAACTGTATCATCCGCAAACAGCAGTATAGGTAGCTTCCACTCAATTCCCTCCCTTTTCAGCGATACACCAACATCCACTGCTCTTGATAGCATTTCTTTCATGACTCCATCCATATATACAGTAAACAACCACGGGGACATCACACACCCCTGTTTCAGACCAACATTCAGGTCAAAGAACTCGCTCTGCTCACTCTCCACACGTACTGCCGCCTTTGCACCCTCATACTGTACATGCTCTTCACTGCTTTCAGCAACTTGCCCTCTACTCCGTATATTCTAAGTACTTTCCACAAACCTTCTCTATCCACTCTGTCATAGGCCTTCTCCAAGTCCATAAAGGCAACATACACCTTTTGTTTCTTCTCCAGATATTTCTCCACAACACAATTCAGGGTAAAAATCTGATCTACACATCCTCTTCCCTTCCTAAAACCTCCCTGCTCGTCGCCTATCCATTTCTCCATTCTCACTCTCACTCTCTCAATCACTCTCTCAATCACTACCCTACTGTATACCTTCCCTACTACGCTTAGAAGACATATCCCTCTGTACTAAAGGAATTTATATGCTATATAAGTGAGAAGTGTGCTGCTGTATGATATTGAGAGGTGGACAATCAAGAGGATGGCATCTGCCAGTACATACATACACCCCTATTAGTGTAAAACCTTGGTTATTTTAATATTACTGTAACTCTTAACCATTTATTGGTCATCTCCATCTTCTAAACTTGCCCCCGGCATCCAGCACACTATCTGCAATAAGTACTAGGTTATGTGCGTATAGCAGTTCCCAGGGGAGCCCTGGTGGACTCAGAGGCGAACTGTAAACTCCTCACTCAGTATACCTTTCACTCTCACTGCCGTTCATGAGTCTTCGTACATCACACACCAGCCACTCCTCTATGCCAAGTTTTGTCATAGCCCTCTGCAAAGCTTCTCTGGGCACCCTATTAAAGGCATTCTCCAGGTCTACAAACACAAGATACAGATCCCTATCTTTAAGTAGATATCTTTCCTGCAGCTGCCTGACTATGAAGATAGCATCTATTGTGCCATGTCCTGGCATGAAACCGAACTGCATATCATCGATAGAAATGCTTTCCCTTATCATACCTTCAAAGACTCTATCACAGACCTTCATGACTTGATCAACCATTTGCAGGTAAATAGCTGGTATTGGAAGCATCAATACATTGATATCAGTATGCCCATCATTTCTTAATAATAATAGTGGTGTGGAATATTTTCAGAGTGGTGGAGAGGGAAGTGGTGCTGGTGGGCAGGAGGGGGGAGGCACCAGCAGTCAACCTACCAGTCTCTCATATTCTGGGGACAACGAAGAGGTTAGATAGATATAAATACAAAACAAAAATCATTATATAGTCAATCCCTTGTGGGGTTTTTTCGTTTTTGTGAGGGGGAGTGCCTTGCTGTGTCACTGACGATACTGCAGATAAATAAGGCCAACTAGTCTCTGCTTCCTGTTGTGTCCTATCTTAATCCTTTTCCCCATTTTTTTTTTTTGTTTTTTTTTAATACTAGTTTAACCAGACCACTGAGCTCTACAAAAGAACTCTCATAGGGCTGGCTCGAAGGATTCGATCAAGATATATAACTAAACGAGTCAAGATAGATCGGGAAGGGCAGTAGGGGAACAAATCGAGGAAGGTGAAGACACGCAGATATTTCTCGCCATTTCACCAGTTCAGCCGGACCACATGAGCTCCACATCAGAGCTCTTATAGGGCAGGGCCGAAGGATGAGGCAAGAACTGCTACACCGCAACATCAACCAAGAAGTGATCAGGGCGAAGAATGAAAGATCAGGTCGAAGGTAGAAAAAATCACACTGAGAAGCAAAACATGCATTACCGAAGGGAATCAAGTCAGTCCGGCCACATCAGCAACCGAAGAGACAAATCAGGTCAGGAGTCTGCTACCTAGCCAGGCCAGGGAGACATGAGATATAGGCTGCCTGAGGACAGCCAAATGGGACAGAATAAGAATAGAAGGGGAAAAACTTAGAATGAGGAATGAAAAACTACTCAAAATTAGTCAAGCTGAGGACGAAAGCTCGAGGGGAGATAGGAAGGGTAAGTACCACAACCATCCCCCATCAAGCTCCAGTCGCCGGCCCCGAAGCCCCCCAACCGCGTCAAGGAGAGTAGTATCAGGGGGGATCCTTTCCCCCAACCCTCACATACCATGCTGCCCTAGAACATCATTCTGCATTTCCCCCCCATGAAGTGAATTGAGTAGACTGCCAGCTAGTGTAAGAATCCTGCTCATAGATAATTATTGTGATCTATGCTTTCTAATTAGGCTACAATTGTAGATAAACTACCATAGGGTAAATCTAGTGGTTTTAGTTAGTTAATTTTTGCCACTTGCCACCCGACTGGTTTGCAGCATCAGTAGAGCATTTGACTGGAGATCCAACTCCAGAAGTGTCCCAGCTTGAAACTTATTTAATTATTATGTTCTATCCAACAACCAACTCTACTCCTAAAATCGATTAATGAAATATTACAAACACATGTGGCAGTCCGTGGATTCAAACCCAGGACGCTCACACCGAATATCAACACCTTATGCATTGCACCACGACGAAGGGATGGCGGTGACAAAAATACTGGTCACCACGATGGTGGATAGAGTGACCACAGTGTCCGGCAGATCAACTATATCACCATTCTTCCCAGGCCGGATAAGGCTTCAGAACTGTATATTTAAAAAAAAAAAAAAAAAAAAAAAAAAAAAAAAAAATGTATATATAATTATACAGTACAGTATATAGTCAGGTCTCGATATACACACATTTTATATACACGGATTCGTTTGGACACGGTAACCCCAAAAGTTCCAAACTCGGCCACAACACGGAAAAAGTCGGGATTGTACACGGGTGGCGGCCGAAACCTAGGTATCAGGGTTTGAAAAAAATATGATTTTTTTAATCTATCTATCTATTGCCTGACGCCGTGATCCCCGAAGGGGTGGCCACGAACGAACCGCCCCCATGCACCTCTGTCCCCAGTCAGTCGACGCCCCTCCCCCCAACCAGCACCGCCCTCGTTCATGTACTTCCTCACTCCATCCTTCCACCTCATATTCGGTCTACCTCTCCACCTCGCTCTCGTACACCCTCTTAGTCATTCTCTCGCTTTCCATACGTTCCATATGGCCGAACCATCTCAAGTTGTTCCTTTTCACACTTTCCAGCACATCTACCTCCACACCACACCTCCTTCTTACTTCCTCATTAGTCTGTCTATCCCTCCATGTAACTCCGCATGCACTCCTTAAGTAATTCATTTCCACTGCTCTCACTCTTGGTCGGAGTCTCTCAACCAACGTCCATGCTTCGCTTCCGTAAGTCAGTGTCGGGATTACCACACTGTCATGCAAGGACTTCTTCACTTCCATACTGACCACCCTATTTCTTGTTACTGCTTTTAGCGTTCCTACAACCCTCTTCCCCCTGGTGTACCCTCTCCCGCACTTCTTCATCCATAGTCCCATCTTTACTCAACACACTACTTAAAAGAGTTGACGATCTCCATAGCCTGACCGTTCAGCTTCACCTCACACTCTGTGACTTCACCCCTTTCGAAGATCATAACCTTGCTCTTCCCCGTATTTACCTTCAAATTCCGTTTTTCGCACACTGTTCCAAACTCATTTACCAGACCCTGCAACTCCCATTCATTATCACTCATCAGAACTGTATCATCTGCAAACAGCAGTATAGGTAGCTTCCACTCAATTCCCCCCCTTTTCAGCGATACACCAACATCCATAATTTTTTAATAAAAATCAAAATCATTGATTTTTTTGATTAAAATCGGATTTATTTGATTATAATTTATTTTTTCGATTTTTTTACACAAACTTCCATTTTGCGTATAATATGTATAATACTGTAAGTATATATATATATATATATACACACAGTAGAGTCACGCATTTCGATCCCACGATTACGCATCCCACGGTACTATCCAATGGCTACCTGAATTCTCATCCCACGAAAAACCACATGATTCCCACGGATGCAGAGCTAATGGAAGCTCTACAGGACGCCGAACTTGATGCCATGGACGATGATTTCACGGGCTTTGGCGGCGACGGTGGGGTGACGGAGAACGAGAGTGGGGCCACGGAGGGTGGTAACTAACATCCGCTTCCCGTCTATCACCACATCCATCACAATAAGCACCTCATCAACTTTTCTAAGTTTTTTGTTTGTGTTTTACTTACCTTTCTTTTCATAGCAGCTTGAAAGCCTGTAAGCTTGTTTTGAAAGGCGTCCGTCCGACGCATGTAAACAACAGCCGGTAAGGCGTCGCTTGTTCTTGTGTGGCTGTGTTATTGTTAAGTAGTGAAAAGTAGCGAAAAGTGGCTGACATCGCCACAAAGTTCTCTCCACGGAAATCATCATCACAACTGAACCAGTTGACTTAGAGAGCTCTACTCAATGCCATTCTACAGGTACGAAACACATCTATGCTTTGGGGATGCGCGGGAATGCAGAAGCAGTCAAAATAACAAAGATACGGTAGCCTAGGCGAGAAGTTTTTTCGGCCAAATCCCCCAGGTTTTGGGGATATACCGGTATTATAGAATGCGTAGCCGAGGCTGGAGGGTTAAAGCAACTTACTTTGGATTATTGGCATGTAAAGTGATGGTCAATAGTCGCCCGACGATAGCCTCCAGTACTTTTGTAATTTTCCCCATTACTTTAATACTCTGCATCCCACGAATTCCGGTCCCACGGTAATATTTCGGTACCAATAAATCGTGGGATGCGAGATTCTACTGTATATATATATATATATACAGTAGAGTCACGCATCTCACGCATTTTGATCCCACGATTACGCATCCCACGGTACTATCCAATGGCTACCTGAATTCTCATCCCACGAAAAACCACACGATTCCCACGGCTTTGGCGGCGACGGTGGGGTAACGGAGAACGAGAGTGGGGCCACGGAGGGTGGTATCTAACATCCGCCTCCCGTCTATCACCACATCCATCACAATAATCACCTCATCAACTTTTCTAAGTTTTTTGTTTGTGTTTTACTTGCCTTTCTTTTCATAGCAGCTTGAAAGCCTGTAAGCTTGTTTTGAAAGGCGTCCGTCCGACGCATGTAAACAACAGCTGGTAAGGCGTCGCTTGTTCGTGTGTGGCTGTGTTGTTAAGTAGTGAAAAGTAGTGAAAAGTGGCTGACATCGCCACAAGGTTCTCTCCACGGAAATCGTCATCACAACTGAACCAGTTGACTTAGAGAGCTCTACTCAACGCCATTCTACAGGAACGAAACACATCTACGCTTGGGGATGCGTGGGAATGCGGAAGCAGGTCAAAATAACAAAGATACGGTAGCCTAGGCGAGACGTTTTTTCGGCCAAATCCCCCAGGTTTTGGGGATATACCGGTATTATAGAATGCGTAGCCGAGGCTGGAGGGTTAAAGCAACTTACTTTTGATTATTGACATGTAAAGTGATGGTCAATAGTCGCCCGACGATAGCCTCCAGTACTTTTGTAATTTTCCCCATTACTTTAATACTCTGCATCCCACGAATTCCGGTCCCACGGTAATATTTCGGTACCAATAAATCGTGGGATGCGAGATTCTACTGTATTTATATATTCCTACATCTTAACCCCCTGAGTGCCAGGTCCGTATATATGAGGCGCCGCGAGTCCAAAGGCATGTAAGTGCCATTTGAAAATCTTGATAAATTCTTTAGTAAATCGCGATTTACTCCATACATTAACAAATGGCAGTTACATCCCTTTGGACTATGTATGTACAGTCAGGACCCCCAATTCGCGAGAATAGGGGTGACAGGAGGCATCGCGTATTGCGAATTCGCGTATTGTGGAACTAACTTTAAATGGGAATAATTAGATTGGGTGACATCTCTCAATTATGGCCTATTTTCGACATTTTTGGCTCTACAGTGCAGTCTATATCTTATATATAAGAACAACAATGAATAAAAATATGAAACCTTACCTTAAAATTAGTAGTAGATAGGCTAGGACTAGGACTAGGACCGTAGGACTTCACGATTTTCTCCAACTTCTCCCTCCCTGACCAAATCGTACGAACGGTTTACTCTGACAAGCCTATTGCACAGTTTCCTTCTCCCTTTTTCTTGCGATCCAACACTTCCACCTTCATTTTGTGTGTTATCTTCTTATATTGGCGTGGCATGGCGAAAAAAGTGGCAGGCACTACAAACGTTTGGTCACTCCGCACGGCTATGAGCGCTTGAGCGGGACTGTGGGAGGGAGGGTAAGCGGGAGGGAAGGCAGGCGTATGCCCGTCTTCTTCTCTTTTCGGAGCTACGCCTGGGCCTCGCGAAACGTAGACGTGCTCGCGTATCAAGCGGGAATAGCGGATTTGGCCCCTTCTTAGCTCTCGATTCGTGTATTGTGGTACCACCTCGCGTAATTAATGTTTAATTAATTAATGTTATTTTCGAGGGGTAACTCGTGTATTAGGGTTTTCGCGCATTGTGGAATCGTGTATTGGGGGTCCTGACTGTATATATATACGAGGCTTGCCCCGTCCAAAGGGACGTAAGTCCCATTTTTAATTTATTGAGTAAATCGCGTTTTACTAAAGATTTTATCAAGATTTTCAAATGGCACTTACATGCCTTTGGGCTCGCGGCGCCTCATATACGGACTAGGGTCTTGTCACGCCCAGTGCCAGGTCCGTATATATACGGACTCGCCGAAAAAAAATTGTAGCAGCGAAACGACTGCACCTATGACTTTCATATTTCTACCACATGTACCTTACCCTTCTGGCTTCTTGCCACCACCAACACAACTCCCTCCCCCCACCCACTCGCTGACTATCGGTCGCCTCACAAGGAAAAAAATTGAAAATCTGTGGCGGCGAAACGACTGCACCAATCGGTTCCATATTTGTGTGACAAGTCCCTTACCCTTCTGCCTTCCCCCCACCACACCCCCAACCGCCTCCCACCACCCACTTCCAGCGTATCCGTACGAAGAAAAGGAAAAAAAGGAAAATCTGTGATGGCGAAACTACCTCACCAATCGGCTTCATATTTGTAACAGAGTCAATTACCCTTCTACCTTCCCCCCACCATCCCCCAAACCACCCTCCCACCACCCTCCTACCTATACGTTCCTATACCATAGATACCATAAAAGTCGATTATTTACTCTGAAAATTTCAGCTACATTTGGGACCATCGGGGACCTGATTTCTGGCGAAAATGGACAAGGGGAGTGTTTTTTTTTACCATTATCCTTCCTTTCTCACCCAACTTGATAGATTTAGCCAAAAAAAAAAAAAAAAAAAAAATCCTCTGGCACTGGCAGATGCATAGGGTCAATAATTGTCTGGCACTGTGCGGGTTAAAGGCCAGAGGTGGGCGCGCTCCGGTGGGACCGGTAATGCGGCAGCGCTCCACGCTCATCAGACATAAGGTAATGCGGCAGCGCTCACGCGCTCCTTTTGTCAGCAGACCCGATACGCTTCCCGCTCCGCGCTCCCAAAAATAGGTATATAAAAAACAAAACAAACAAAACAGCTTCTAGAAGTTATTTAATTATTTACCTTTGTCCTTCACTTTGTCCTTTGTCTTTCACTTCACTAAATTCCAAGAATTCAAAACATTAACAAAAAATCAAGTCATGGTGTCTTTCTGAAGTTTAACTGTTTAAGTTTCTCACTTTCTCAGTTTTTGTTATTCTTTATGTCATATCAATGAATCAAATGTCAATGATATGATATGATTGATATCATTGCAAATGTCAATGAATGATATGATTGATATCATTGTGAGTTTGTGACATTGTGACTGTCCATTGATATCTATGATATGACATAAAGAATTACAGAAACTGTCCAAACTGAGAAACTTAAACAGTTAAACTTATCAAGCTAATATTCTAACAAGCCTAACAATACAATAACAACAATACAACATGATTACATTGATTAGTATTTACTATTTAGTTGATTACATGATTAAATGAATAATAATTTAATATCATAATATCATTAATAATTTAATATGATATGATTAATTGATTATATTATGATTATTGGACCCGTCCAAGCTGTCCACAGACACTCAGACAGTCAGACAGGCTCGGGCTATACCACTGCCAGACTTACCCTTAGGCCCCTTCGTAAGCTGTAACTTGCCCGTAAGGTTTACTTTGCGTTAGCAAAAGCCAAAAAAAACAAAAATAACAAGTTAACAACTGTAACACTGTCAGTCTGTCACTATCATAGTATCACTGTATCACAGTTCACTAACACCGTGGGTAACACCTTACGAACGGTGCGATGACTGTACACGATAATGACGTTCTTGTACCTGTTGTTGACAGGAAAAAACGCCTCCGGAGCGCCAGAAAGGAGCGCAAATTTCTAGCTGCGCTCCCCGCCTGCACTCCGATTTCAGAATTTTGCCGCTGCTCGCTCCGCGCTCCTCTATATTGGTAATGCGCACCAGAGCGCCAAATGGCGCGCACCTGCCCACCTCTGTTAAAGGCTATTATTTTGCTTATATTATGTCAGAAAAACAATTAAATCAAAGTAATTTAACCCTAGCCGAACAGCCATTTAAACCTTCCTGCCAATGCTGAATCTGGATGAATCGTCGAATTCTCAGGATTTTGGCGCGCTTAAAAATACTGTACACCAAAAATAGGCCTAACCTAGGTTATATACTGTATATATATATATATCCAGAGGCAGTACTCGTTACCTTGCTATGATTGAAGACTAAAAGTCTCTAGACCAAGAGGTTCAGTTTTTATTGTGAAAATTAGGTCAGTTTTGGCCGCTGAAAGCCTAGAATCGTGTAAATTCCCAAGTTTCGTCATTTGCAGATACTCGTATCTCTGCAAATAATAGCTTAACCTAGGTTATATACATACCAAAGGCAGTACTCAGTGTTATCTTGCGATGGGTGAAGACTAGAACACTGTACATTAAGCGGTTATTGTGTGAAGTGGGAAATAAAACCGGCTGTTTTGTGATGCTACTGAGAACTGTTCGAATACGACGATGCAGTATTGGCAGCCACAGCTACGGTCTATTGACATTCATTCAACAATTTATTATTATGTATTCTGTATTAATATTGATTATTGATTATTGATTACTGATTACTGATTTATTTCACCATTATAAGCATTCCTATTTCACTGTCGACTGCTTTCATGCATCGTTTGAGACTCAGGAAATCAATAGAAGCTTGTGTTAGGCCTGCACGCAAGCAGGAGTCACCTGACTGACTGGCTATGTGTTTTTGTTCTTGTTGGTTATACGGACCATCCGCTAAGACAATAAAACTTTCTCAAGTGCAGTTTTGAGTGGTTTTAAGCCATGAAATAATGCTATGGAGCTTTGTAGGCCAGCCGGGCGATACGGGGCAAACTAGATATGGAGCTATGGAGTCCAGCCGGCAAGGAGGGTTAAGGAGCAAAGATTAATTTTCTATGAAAGAACACAATTTATTTAATTTCTAAAATTCTTGAACTAGTGCAAAAGGATTTTAATCAATTATTTTTTTCTTTGATTATAATCGATTAAAATCACTTGATTAAAATTGTTTGATTTTAATCATGCCAACCCTGCTAGGTATACTGTATATACATACCAGAGAAGCAACAAAAGTTGTATGTTGCCTTTATGGACTTGGAGAAGGCCTATGACAGACTGGATAGAGAAGGTACTGTATGTGGAAAGTACGGTACCGAGAATGTACGGAGTAGATAGCAAGTTGCTGAAAGCAGTGAAGAGCATGTGAGGTTGCAAAGGCGTCAGTACGTGTGGAGAATGAGCAGAGCTAGTTCTTTGATCTGAATGTTGGGTTGAAACAAGGGTGTGTGATGTTCCCATGGTTGTTCAATATATATATGGATGGCGTCATGAAATAAATACAAGGAAGAGCAGTGGATGTTGGTGTACCGCTGATAAGGGAGAGAATCGAGTGGAAGCTATCTGTACTGCTGTTTGCCCTTGATACAGTTCTGATGAGTGATAATGAATGGGAGTTGCAGGGTCTGGTAAATATGTTTGGGACAGTGTGTGAAAAACAGAATCTGAAGGTAAATGCAGGGAAGAGCAAGGTTATGGTCTTTGAAAGAGGTGCAGCCACAGAGTGAGAGGTGAGGTTGAATGATCAGGATATGGAGAACTAGCCAGAACACAACCCTATCATGTCATCACAATGGTCGATGTTGGTATAGCACTATCAGTGTCTCAGCAAGACTAAACAAAGTCCCCCTGAAGCACTTTCACCTGGCAAATCCGCACCACACCAGTCTTAACTGTGCTACAATAAGGCAGTAACAAGAAATCACCGTAACTGCTACAGAGGCTGACTGCACTACTGAAGTGGCGGGCGGTGGAGTCGCTACATCCCTACGTCAGAGAGAAAGGCCGACTTGTGCAAGTGGTCTGTGAGAGTAAGACACTACCCGGTGTCAGCTAACTTGGCAATACCTGTAATTATGATCCATATCTTCTTTATAATATTATCTCAGAAATGTCTATAGAAAACAGATTGTAATTTCATACCCTTACAAAATAATATAAATACTGTACCAGCTTGATTGTCTTCAATATTTTAAAGTTGTAAGATGTTGAGGGGTCAGGATTTGTGCCAGGTTAGCTGACATGGGGTTTAGGGAACCATGGGACACACTATTAGGGCCCCACTGCCTTCACCACTCTCAAGAAAAAAATTGAAATAAGAATGATGCAGTTTATTTAGATTATCAAATTTTGTATGTGTGTTAATTTTTTTTTAAACGTTTACTAGTAATTTGACCTAATATATCCTTTAGGTACCGTAATGATAAAATGTATATCCTAATAATATACATCTTACCCTTTCATCAGGAGTATTTGCGGGCAACCTGGCAACGTCTTGGAGTGGGTCACGATGGGTTCCTCTCCTTGGATGAACTGGCAACTGTCTGCCATGCTATTGGCATGGAGAAGGTCGCTAACGAGGTAAGGCGCACATTCTCTCACTTGCGCTTACTCATGTACAGTACAGTAAAAATAAATATTTGAAAAATCTTCATTAAAATTTGTGTGAAATCTAGAAAGTGGGACATTAAATTCCTTTTCTATGACGTTAAGCAAAAGTATTATAGTCTATTCTCTGTAAGTAGTCGAAAAATCATGATCTCTATCCTCTGTAACTCAAATAGGACTAGAGCAAATTGGCTGTAAATTTCCACATCAATTCCTTGACTGACTCTTCCCAAATGGTAGAAATATTAGCTCAATTAATCTAGTAGTTTTTGAGTTACAGAGGTTAGAGGTCATGATTTCTCGCCTACTTACAGCGAATAGACTATAGCATGGGCCGTGGCATGGTTGGACTCTGTACCGCGTCTGACTGCTGATCGAAGGGTCTGCAGTTCGATCCCACGCTGTGTTATTGGTAGACAGCAAGAGTTTGGGCAGCTCGGTCTAGCCATTTGTGGTAAATGTCCAGTTAAGTCTCTGTAACAAGTGTACGCACTAGCCTTGTCAATCAAGGAAGTGCATGGCATTAAAAACTGCATCTGCATTTCCAGGCTATTAAAAACATGTGAGGACTGTCAAGGAATATTGACAATACTGGTACCTTAAAATTACAGTTTATGATCTAGATATTTTGTGAACTACTGTACCGGTACTGATTTTGACTGTCCACACTAAATTTGATCATGGTATTCATAATATACTCTACACTGTATTTTATATTATTTTGTATCCTTTATTTCATGATACAGGAAAATAAAAAAATTCTGTTATGGTTATTGATAGTGTTGCTATCACTGTATTTACTGGTTTAAATGTTCTACTGTTAGTGTTAGCTAAATATTAATTAAACACGATTTTATATTTTTAACCTAAAGGGCATAGCTCACAAGGTCAGCTATCCTCATTATCATAAATGTTAGTGTACAATATACCTCATATGTGCAATAATATTAGTCCAAGTTTCTTATAATGGTAAATAAATAAATTAGTGTTTTGAATGGTGGTGGTGAGAGGCAGTTCCGACATGTTGTGACATTTTTTAGAGGTATTAAAGGTACCCACAGAATAACTTAATATGGCAAAGAGCTTCAGGAGTCAGGACACTGGCCACCATTTTGATTCTCAGTATCTCTGTTAACCACTCCATGCTGTGAAAGCGGTTACAAATATGGACAAATATTAAAAGAGAGGTATGAGTGATTGTATGAGCAGCATAAGCTTAATAATGAAGTGTAGAAATAATGGCAAGCTATCGAATAATGCACTGTGAAAGTGAAAATTAAGATGGAATAATTTGGTAAGTTAGCCGTACGTTATTATACAAAGATACCTTTTTTCCCGTTAGGGCAGTTACCATCAGTGTTGCCATATGGATTGAGCTGCCAATAAGTACCGGTATAAGTACCGGCATATTGTATGAGCTCCACATCAGTTACGGAGCCGCCACATCATTTCGCCTCAAGTAGAAATTGTCCTTTAATGACAGCTCAGAGAAATAAAGTTATTGAGAACACCAATTTTGTAGGTTCAAAAAACTGAAAAATGCACATGGGAGCCGGTTGAAACTGGGTCTGTTGAATGTTCGTTCCTTGCGTAACAAAATGGATCATATTTGCGAGATCTTGGATGAACGTAACCTTGATGTATTATGTCTCACTGAGACCTGGTTGTTCGAGTCAGATCTGAATATTATCCAGGCGGCATTGCCTAAAACCCATTCCATAATAAATGTTCCTAGGCCTAGGGGAGATCATCCGGGTGGTGGAGTGGCAGTTGTCTACTCCACATCTCTGGTGAATATCTTGCAAATAAGCCATAACCCAGCCCCTCTTTATTATGAACTGTTGGAAGTGGAAATAAAACTCCATCAACAAATTCTAAGAATGGCAGTTGTCTATAGGCCTGGACATCGTGGCACAGATAGGGGTTTTATGGAAGAGTTTGGGCAGTTTCTCGAGGAATTTTCTGCTAAAACCGGAAGACTTTTGATATGTGGAGATTTTAATTACTGGGTTGACAGCCCTCATCTGAAGCCATTCTCTCCTGAGTTCCTTGAGTTGACTGATCAGAACAATTTTGTAAACCATGTGTCCCACCCAACTCATATCTTAGGACACACCCTTGACTTGGTTTTCTCTCCTGTGGGTTGTGGTGGTGTTCTGGATGTTGATGTTGAGAATGCTGACCCTAATACCTCTGATCATGCTTTGATTACTTTCAGCTTTGATTTCCCTAAGCCACTCACACATGAAAAAGTAATCAGATTTAGAAATTATAAAAATGCAGACCTAAATTTGGCTAGCAGTGAAGTAAAACAGTACTTGGGAAGTATTGATACTTCCAACCTTACTTCAGATGAGCTGGTGGAGGTACATGGAAATGCACTTAAATTAGTGTTCGATCATCACTGTCCAGAAGTAGAGAAGAAAATCATAGTACGAGATGATTCGCCCTGGTATAGCACTCGAGTTAAATTTCTTAGAAGAGCGCGTAGAAGAGCTGAACGTGAATGGCGGAAAAATAAAACAGACTCTACATGGTTGCAATATCTGTCAGCCAGAAGAGCTGTGGTCCACAAAATCAAAGATGAAAAGAAAGTGTATTATCAGGGAAAAGTTGACTCGTGTGGTAACGACCAGAGGAGGTTGGCTTCAATTGTAAACAGTTTACTTGGAAAAACAAGAGTCAGCTTAAGACCTTCTGTACCTGATGCCGAGTTGGCTGCCAACTTTGTGGCATTTTTTGCTGGCACGATAACTCGCATAAGACAGGAACTGGATGATGCTTCTGTTGGTGAAGAACTTTCAGTTGTACTCCAACCCCGACACATTCCTAATAATGTCCTCTCATCCTTTCACTCAGTAGAGGTGGACATGATCTCGTCCTACATAAGAAACCTCAATAAAACATTTTGCCCGTTGGATCCCATAAATGTTTCCAAGCTACCAAGAGTCTATGATCACACTGTTGAGTTTATTTCCAAAATAATTAATAAGTGCTTCTCTGAAGGTAGCTTCCCACATTCTGAAAAGCATGCACTACTCCGACCTACTCTAAAGAAACCTGGACTTGATGTTGAGAACATGTTGAACTATCGTCCTGTCTCCAACCTGTCCTTCATATCAAAGATATTAGAGCGTGCAATACTTGACCAATTACAACCACTACTTCAGCAGAATGAAACTATCCCAATTTTTCAGTCTGCTTACCGACAGCATCATTCAACTGAAACAGCATTGATTAGAGTACATAATGATCTAGTTGAGAACATTTGCAATGGTGTGGCCTCACTATTGGTCTTGCTTGATCTCTGCGGCTTTTGACACAGTGGATCACGAGTTGTTATTGAGTGATCTTTATGATTGTGGTGTGCGTGACTCCGCTCTCTTGCTTCTTGGGTCGTACTTGTCAGGTAGATCCCAGAGTGTGATGGTAAATCAAGTGGTCTCGGACTCGACACCCCTGCAGTATGGTGTTCCGCAGGGATCAGTTTTGGGTCCTATCCTATTTATAATTTATATTAGCAGTTTGTCTCTTCTGCTTCGTGCACATAATGTCACCTTTCACTTTTATGCAGATGACACCCAGATTTATGTGAGAATCACAAATATAGTTGATATACGGAGTAAGATGGAATTGTTGATGTCTGATATCAAGAAGTGGATGAGAGCGAGAAAACTTAAACTAAATGATGGTAAAACTGATATTCTCATCATCCGAGGAAATAGAAGAGCTGATGATATAGTGGGTGCCCTCTCCATCAATGTGGGTGGATCTCAGCTGCGACCGGCCAACTCTGTTCGAAATCTGGGTGTATATGTGAACTCCCGATTAGATTTCAAAGAGCATGTAAACCAGATAGTTAAAAGTTGTTACTTGCACATCAGAAATCTCTATTTGGTGAAGCCGTTTATAACCAGACGTTGCCTCCTGACGTTGGTTCACTCATTGGTCTTCTCTCGTGTTGATTATTGCAATGCCCTGTTGGTGGGTCTTCCAAATTATATTTTGAAGAAAGTTCAGTCTGTTCTTAACAGGGCCGCAAGACTAATTTTTGGTGTTCCACCTAGAACTCCTACTACATCTCTTCACATAGAACTGCACTGGCTGCCAGTAAGAGCAAGAATAGAATTTAAGTTGTGTTTGGTGACTTTTAAGGTTCTCAAATTTGGTGAGCCTGGGTACCTTGCGGAGCTGCTCAGGCGCCCACCGGCACACCATGGTGTAGTTGTGCGTCATGACAATGACCCTTTTCGTCTTGATGAACCAAGGGCTTTCCAGCAGTCTTCTTTCTTTGAGAGGTCATTCTCCTACATGGCTCCGAGGTTGTATAACAGGTTGCCGCTGTCCATGAGACAACTGAGTTCTGTTGAATGCTTCAAGAGACAACTTAAGACTTTTCTCTTTGAGAGAAGCTATGATCTTGAGAGAGGTGTCATGACGGATGGCTATAGAGTTTAGGCTATTTTGCCACTGCTAGTGATTGTTAAATGTGTGTTGTATATAAGCCTTCTTTTGATGCATTGATTTTTGTTCTTTTTTCTTTCTCTTTTCGAGCGCTAGTGAATTCTTCGGAAAAATTGGCGCTTATGAGAAATAAGTAACATGCTTATTATTATTATATTTATAATTAACGAGACCAAAATATGAATAATTGTATTATAATAATAAAAACTACTTGTCTACAGCCTACTGGGAAAAAGCCCTCATAAGGCTGGGATTGTATTGATAGATACATAAGGATAGATACATTTTACACTCATGTGATATAAATATTAAATACTGCCTTCACTTTACTTCATCATGTACACATTTTTTATCAGGGTAAGCTAGATAAAGGCGACATCAAAACAGATTTGAATCCTGCAGTCTAGTTCCCTTTATCACTACCACAAGAGAGAAGGCGGCAGGGTTTACCATCAACTTTCTAAGCTTAAAGTATCATACATGGCTTTGTTTACTATTTAAAATCAAAATTTATAGCAAACCAATACAAATGGGCAGTAACAATCATGCTTTGAAATTACAACCGGAATTCATGTAACCGACGTTGTATGTCAACTCATTTTGATAATACAATTACATATTGTAATTTATTAGTGGCCCCTCCATCATTGACGAACATGCCTATTACATAAGGCATCCTCTTCAAACACTAATCCGCCGTAGTTTGAATCTACCGCGCAGAGCATTTAAAAAACTGAGGAGCCTTCATCATGAGCGCACGCGACCTCACTCATGGCTTCAGTCATTATGAATTGGGTTCTCACTACGAAAAAACTTCGTAAAAAAGAAAAAGAAAAAGAAAATAAGAATAACTATCCAATAAGCTTCCCATCATATCGTGGATGTACTTGTGTGGACCTTTGACCAGACGCTGATTCAGGCGTCATTCTTCCTTCTCTGCTCTGCGCTCAGCCTGCCCGGACGTGTCTCCCCATGCTCCGCGGGTTCCGCATTTGTTGCGTCCCTAGTGAGTTTTTTCTCATTTGTTTACTCCGGGATATATCGAGTAAGGTTAGGATATGCGTAGCAGGAGTGTCCTGGGCTAGTTGCCCGCAGTGCAGTGTATTTTGGGTCGTGTGTTTGGGGCATCTATTTCGGATGTACCCTCGTGGTCCTGTTGTGGACAGGTGAACTTTTTCACAGTTAGCTAGCTTTGTGATGCAGGCGGCTTTCATTACGCGTTTTTGCTTCCTTTTATCTTTCTGATGAGGTAGCATATTTTTGCTGACGTTCCCAGCGTATTTTTCTTCACTTAGTGAAGTTTTTTCTGGGTCCCGAGTCAGTTCTTCCCTTTGCCGGAAGTGTTTGCTACAGTGGTGTGTTGGCGGTGGTCCCTGTTGTGATATAATTCAGTGCTTTTTGTTTATATTCCGACTTGTTACTGTTATCCGTCTGCCTAGGCCTAGCCAGCCTCTCGTAGCTTTACCACATATACAAGTGTTATTGATTTATTTTCTAAATATGTACTACTGTGTCATGTGTGTCCTGGTTTAGTTGTGTTTTGGCTAATTCCACGGACTATTTATGTGTCCTGGGTTAGTTGTGTATTGGCTAATTCCACGGACTATGTTGGGCCCGGCGTTAGTTGTGTTTTGGCTACGCCTCGGTCCGGTGCTGCGTTCAGATGGTATCTGGACGGGGTGGGTTTTTTCCGGCGGGTTTTTCTCGGTTTCACCTTGATCAACCCGGCTGGTTGCCGAGTTTTGGCCACGCGTGGTTTAAAAACAGGCTTGTTTCCCCAGCGAGTGGGTGTCTGTGGCTCCCCAGGACTGCGTCTCTGTGGTGCCTGTTTCAGGCTCCTTTTGAATCCCGGCGGGATGGCTGTACCCATCTAACAGTGTTCATACGGACACGTGTTGTTTGTAGTTTTTTCGGTTTTGCAAAGCCAATATAAAACTAAGCTGTTGTTGTATTTCCTCCCCGGCGATCTTTTACAAAAAAGTGGGGATAGGAACAATTGGGGTTAACTTTTAAACTTTAAATCACCCGGCGGGTGCAACCTGGAAGGGTGGGATGCCCGAATTTGCGAAAATTCAGTTTAGTTGACCAGACAATTGAGGGATGCATTGTGTATCGCCTCCTTCAACATACGGCGCTTTAGGTCACAATTGGGGTTAACGTTTTTTAAACTAATATTCACACCCGGCGGGTGCTCCTTGGAAAGGTAGGAATAACGAATTTACAATTCAGTTAGTTAACCGGACAATTGAGGGATACGTTTTGTATCGCCGCCTTCACATACGGCGATCTCAAAAGATACTTCGGGAGAAGTTAGATCTCGTATATTTGTCAGGCTTCCCAGTTTTTGATCTACGAGATAATTCGGGGGCAGGCGTCTTTTTTAGTTTTTTTTTTCCAAAATTGAATCTTGAAACAAACACCACCGGAAAGACTTAATCAGTTATAAACGCCATGCTGGTCTTTATATATTATGTCAGAGGGTATTCATAAATCTTTAGGACAAATTAAGATATTTCAGTTTGTATCGCCGCCTTCAACATACGGCGATCTAAAAAGATACTTCGGGAGAATTTAGATCTCGTATATTTGTCAGGCTTCCCAGTTTTGATCTACGAGATAATTCGTGGGCCGGCGTCTTTTTTTTTTTTTTTTTTTCCAAAATTGAATCTTGAAACAAACACCACCGGAAACACTTAATCAGTTATAAACGCCATGCTGGTCTTTATATATTATGTCAGAGGGTATTCATAAATCTTTTGGACAAATTAAGATATTCTGAAATCTATTACTTAGGAAACCCCACCGCGTAGCGAGCTGTAGCCGTTGAGGATTACGTCTCGTTACCCGGCGGGTTATTTAACACTTGTGTGCGAACATGATTGGGTTAACCTTATGAGCATTAATTCCTGGAAATTTTCTTTTTTTCCAGAGCTGGGTCCCGGCGGGTCTATACAGAACCTGGAGTAAGTATCCCACCAGTCTCTGTCATGGCTACCTTTGCCCCAGTTTTTGCTTTATGCATTACGCCCTCCTGTTCAGGTATCCATATTTTTGCGCACACCCTTTGTATAAAATATGTTAAAATATCTCGTTTGGTGTGGGTTACCTTTCCGGCGTTTTTCTCGTTGCTCCGAGAACACCGTTTTTGTTTACCGAGTTTTAGTCAGGATGGCTAAAAATAGGTAAGTTACCCCGACGAGTTTGGTAGCTTGAGGGCTCTTCAGAAACTGCGTTTTCTGTGGTCGAGCCTGGGATCAGGCTTCCTGTGTTATTCCTGGCGAGGGGGGCTCCACACACAAAGTTATCTAGGTGATCATGCTGACACCTGTTGGATATGGTTTTCTCGGCTTTTCAAAACCATTGAAACAATGCTGTCTGTTTGTTTGGTCTTCACTCCCGGCGACCTTTTTACAAAGAGGTCTGGGGCAGGTATAATTGGTTTGACATTGCATTTAAAACCCGGCGGTTATACCTTCGGGTGGTTATATTAACGGATTTGCGATTCGCGATAATTTGCCAAACAATTGATTGATACAATAGGGTATCACGGCCTTCAAGACGGCGATCTATGAGGGCTTCTGGGAGAAGCCGGATTAGAGATTAAGATAGGCTTAGACTTTTTATGGGATAAAAAGATGCCTGAATCTTACTAGTGTTTCAAGTGTAAAGGAATACAGTACTTGAAAGAATTCATCTTTAATAAAGATATGCTTAATTCTTTTGGACAGGTAAAGATATGCTGAAATCTTTAATAAGCCATTGACACAATGCTGTTTGTTTGTTTGGTCTTTCCATCCCGGCGACCTTTTTACAAAGAGGTCTGGGGCAGGTACAATTGGTTTGACATTGCATATAAAACCCGGCGGTTGTACCTTCGGGTGGTTATATTAACTGATTTGCAATTCGCGATAATTTGCCAAACAATTGATTGATACAATAGGGTATCACGGCCTTCAAGACGGCGATCTATGAGGGCTTCTGGGAGAAGCCGGATTAGAGATTAAGATAGGCTTAGACTTTTTATGGGATAAAAAGATGCCGGAATCTTACTAGTGTTTCAAGTGTAAGGGGATACTTGAAAGACTTCATCTTTAATAAAGATATGCTTCATCTTTATGAGGATTCAGAAGATATGCTTAGATCTTCTGGACAGGTAAAGATATGCTGAAATCTTTAATATGAAACTAAAGGAAAACGAAAAGTAGTGGTGGAGTGCTACGGTTCGTTGCCCGGCGGTTTTGTGGCACATATTTTTTTACCATTTTTTGGGTGTAACCCTATGAGCTTTAATCCCCGGAAATTTCTCTTTCCAGGGCGGAGTACCGGTGTTGCTCCAGGTGACCAGGTAGTTCCCGGGGGCGGGGTAGTTTTCCCCCAGTCTCTGTCATGTCGGCACTTGAACCTCTCCTTGCTGTATGTTCAACGCCGTTAAGCTCAGGTATCCCTATATTATTTGTATTTGTTAATGAAATAATTTAATCACTGAATAATAATAAACATATATTTTCTATGATTATATTATGATAATATTGTGTTTATTTATAGTAATTTATTTTAATACAATTAAATATAAATTAAATTAATTAGTATACTTTATGATTTTGCTCACCAGCTCTGCTTTAAATGTGTTAATGAGCTATGGGAGCTTTTAATTATCATAAACCTTTACGGGACTCGGACGAGGGCTCCCATTCTGAGAGTATACCAAGCTCGCAAGTGAGGGACAGCCACAGCCAAGGTGTATGGCGATACTCACAGTCCTGGCAGGACAGAACACATCCCTTTGTGGCTCAACTAGTGCTGACGTCCACCGGGATGCCGATGTACCATCTTCTTTCCCAGTTTTAACATGGCAACATGTGGAGGTCCCGGCTTCGGCGGGATCTTCCCATGATAAGCCAGACTTAACGGATGAAGAACAACGATCTCTGGTCTCAGAGATGGAGGTTGAAGAGTCCAGTCACCTTCTAGGCGACTCTCAGGGTACTGTCGAATCTCCACGGAGTTCGTCATCGGCTAGGTATGTACCGGCGGAAGAGATTGATGGACTACTATTGAATGCACTTAATAGGTTCTTTGGCCCTACGCCGGAAGCTCCTACAGTTGATACGGGAGATCCCGCGATGTCGACGAATGTGCGACCTCTGGCTACATCCTTTGCTTTAGCTAAAATACCTACCCATCCTCTTGTGTCAGATCCAATTTCCAATGTGCCAGGCACAGCAGCTCTCACTACTCCCAATGTGCGAGTCATATCAGACATATCTCCCCCTCCTTTAGACAAGGCACCAGTCAAAAACAGGAGCTATGCCTCTTTTATACGGGCCTGATGAGTCAGGGGTAGCAATGTTACGGAAATGTTTTGGATGTTCATATTAAGGCCATTCCAAGTTATTATAACCATGACTTTATCTTCCCACCAAATCCCTCCAGAACACCATTCTTGGTTCTCTCTTCCGGTTTTTGGTGCCGGCGGAGTCCCCTCTGCTTTGTTTGACTTCTTGGCCGCCAACCCCCAAATATTCAATTTGTGCGAATTATAAGATCCCTTTAGCACGCCTTCCCCAGCTTACCTAGAC
Organism: Paralithodes platypus; assembly: GCA_032716605.1. Taxonomy (NCBI): domain Eukaryota; kingdom Metazoa; phylum Arthropoda; class Malacostraca; order Decapoda; family Lithodidae; genus Paralithodes; species Paralithodes platypus. The sequence goes on from CM064513.1 coordinate 88,157,718, forward strand.
CGCGAGTTTAGGTTAAGAGGAAAAGCGTTTAAACTGTTTTCGCAATATATGGTTCCCAGAAAGTAACAAAGTCTCTGTTACGCTCTTCTCAGGCAATAGAAGCCGCGGAAGTCAGGAAAGCCATTGAACTTTCCCGGCGCTTGCTTCTCCAGACTTCCATCCAAGTCTTTAGGAGATATTCGGACGGCCTTATTAGAGGCAGTTCGAGCAAGGCAGGATCTGAGGATGTTCTTAGTGAAGAACCTTCTTGACCGTATTGCAAGCCAAGTAGTTCTGTCTCCAGTTCTAACTCCTTCTTTGATTTCACCAGCAGTTTGGAAGACTGTTTTCAATTTGGCACAAGCATTCAAGCAAGGTCCCGGCAAGCCCTGATGCCCTTGTTAGAACAAGGGATCGGGGTCTTGTGGTATCTGGGCGACTAACTGGTGGTGGCAGAAACAGAAAAGTTACGCATCATGCATGTCTACGTTACGTTAAACCATCTCAAATCTCTAGGATTCAAGGTCAACTTAGTAGAAGTCAAACCCTTGTTCCCTCACGAGTATTTCAGGGGATAGGGCTGGTCGAGGACACAGCTTCTCTCACTCTGAATCAGAGTGTGGACACTCACAACGGATTTCGCAAAAACTGTTTATGTTTTTCCACAGTCTGACTACGACACGGAGACTTTGGGAATCTCTAGTCGGTTCTCTCAACTGGGTTCAGCTAACTGTGAAGTTGGGCCGGTTGAAAGTCTAACGTTTAATCTTGGAGTGCAACAAATTTTTCCCACTATTACCGGCGGGGATAGTTTGGCCTATCCCAACGTTATTACACAACTTACTAGCGGTTTGGGCGACGAGAGAAATGTTGCACGCAGTCATGTCATGAACCTCTCCTCCGCCGTCGGTATGGGTGGACATGGATGCGTCAGGAACGATAGGTTGGGGCTTTGAGTCAAACCTCGGGCATCAGGGTCAAAGGTTTTGGTCCCATTTAGACATCTTCCACATCAATGTCAAAGACTTTCTAGTCCCCTTATCTGTCCTTCAGGCTCACGGCTCTGCTTTACGGGGCAAGTCGGTGGCCTTCAGAATGGACAATCTGAATGCAGTTCACTGTATTCAGACACAAGGGTCAATGAGATCTCGGAAGTGGCTAAACGTGTCAGCAAAGATTTTTATACTAGCCAACAGGCTGGACATTCATCTTCACGCTTCTTATCTCCCAGGCGTAGCAAACGTCTGGGCAGACGCTCTGTCTCAGAGACAAAGCACAACAGTAGAATGGGCGCTCTTGCGATTGCTGAGCATTACCATCCACAAGTGGATTTGTTTGCGTCTTAGAAGACTCCCAAACTCCCACTGTACCTCACCCGCCGGACGATAACGCCGGCAGGCGGACCAGACGCTCTGATGACGGACGGGAACAGGTTGAGTTCCATTTATCTATTTTCCGCCGCCAGACGCGTCTCTAATGTGCCACGTAGTCAACAAACTACAGGATTAGCGAGGCGTAGTCTCGCTAATCGCGCCCCTGTACTCACCTCATCTAATTGTACTCACCTAATTGTAGTATACAGGATTTGAGCCTAAGCTCGTGTTGTCCTGTCTCTCTCTCTACATTTATCCAATTTTGCTTTAAAAGTTTGGATATTTCTTGCTCCCACCACCTCCCCATCCAACTTATTCCAACACTCAATGCTTCTATACGGGAAGCTGAACTTTCTTACATCAGACTTACATATAACTTTCCTCAACTTACAATCATGACCCCTGGTTCTTCCCTCGTCCCTCACCACAAAATCTCCCTTGTCGATCTTCTCAAAACCTTTCACACACTTAAACATCATGATCATGTCACCTCTCTCTCTCTCCTCTCCCTCAGCGTTGGCAGCTTTAGCCTCTCCAATCTCTCCTCATAAGGCAGGTCTCTAAGGCTAGCTATCATCTTAGTGGCAACTCTCTGAACTCTTTCCAGTTTTTTATTATGTTTTATAAGGTGTGGAGACCACACCACTGCTGCATACTCCAGTCTTGGTCGTATTATTGTCCCTATTATTTTTGCTAACATATCTTCATCTAAATAATTCAGAGCTATTCTCATGTTAGTCAACACTGCATAGGTTTCACCAGTTATTTTATTTATATGCTGTTCAGGTGACAAGCTGTCTGCCACAACTACCCCTAGGTCTTTTGCTTTCACAGCTTTACTAATTATTTCATCTCCTATTTTATATCCCCAAGAAGGTCTATATTTACTTTTTTCCATCTCAAGAACCTGACACTTACTCGTGTTGAATTCCATTTTCCAAGTTTGACTCCACTCATATAACTTATCTAGGTCTCTCTGTAATTCTTCACAACTACTCCTACTTGTAATATGCTTCATTAATTTTGCATCATCAGCAAACATAGATATATGAGCCTATTCCCATTTGAAGGTCCTTGATGAAAACCAAAAACATGATTGGGGCCAACACCGATCCTTGAGGCACTCCGCTTTTTACCCTTTTCCACGAGGAGAACTTTCCTTTTATTACTGTTCGCATTTCCCTCCCAATTAAATAGTTTTCCATCCACTTTAATAATACTCCCTCAACCCGCCCCACAGTCCTGAGCTTCCACAACAATCTCTTATGAGGCACCTTATCAAATGCCTTCTTGAAATCTAAGTAAATACAATCTACCCACCCCTCCCTCCCTTGTACAATGTCAATTACCCTATCATAGTAACTCAACAAATTTGTGGTACACGAATGACCTTTTCTGAACCCGAACTGCTTGCTTGAAATTATTTCCCTCTCCTCCAACATACCCACCCATCTTTTTCTAATAAATTTTTTTAGTAAAATTTGCCAGAACGTCCCGGACTTCCCAAACTTGACTACTTCCTTTAACGTGACGATAGTGCGTTGTTATATGTGCGATTGGTTTGCTTGGGAAACAGATTAACTTGCTCATGTAGTGATGTACACCCTATGTGGTGGATTGTGTTCTTTTATTTAATAATTTTCATTTTAGTAAGCGTTGTTTCCACATAGCGATTTTGATAATTTAATTTGACTTTATATTGTCCTTGTCCCAATTTTGGTTTGTTTAGTTTGCAAGTTTTACATTTTAATCTTTTCACAAAGCTTGCATATAACACTCGTTAAGGATACCGGTCGATAATTTAGCGGGTCTTCTTTATTTCCACTTTTATATATTGGAGTTATATTTGCTTGTTTCCATTCTAAGGGAAGTTCCCCCTTGTTTAATGAGTGTTGAACAATATTAAAAATAGGTCTCACTAGTTGTTCAGAACATTCTCTTAATACCCATCCAGCAATGTTATCTGGGCCCATAGATTTTCTCACGTCCAATTCTTCCAACAATGATTTTAGTTCATCCTTGTTGACTTCTATCGACTCTAGTCCCTGTATCTCGTTCAATTCCACCACAGGTTCTACATAGTCATCCTCCTCCACAAACACGGATGTTAATGTATCATTCATAATTTCACACATACCCACTGTGTCTTCATATAATTGACCCTCTACCCTAAGCTTTGTTATTTTGTCCTTTATTTTTGTTTTGCCGTTGATATAACTATAGAACAGTTTGGGTTCTTTATTACATTTGTTTACTATATCTTTTTCAAAGTTCTTTTTCTCCTCTCTTATAGTCTTGACATAGTTGTTTCTAGCATTCTTATACTCATTCCATTATTCCTCAGTGTGTCTCCTTCTCACTTTATTCCATGCAGAGTCCTTTTTGTTCTGGGCAATGTGACATCGCATGTTAAACCATTCTTTCTCCTTAGCCAGCTTTCTATCCTTAAATGTTGGTACATATTTATCTACCCCTTCCCTGTAAATGTCTAGTAACATGGTGTATTTTACCTGAATATTCTGTTCTTGCTCAATAAATGACCAATCTATATTTGCAAAGTATCCTCGTAATGATTCATAATCCGCCTTACTATAATTTAGTCTATATTCCCTATGTTCCTCCTCTCTGCCTTCCAGAAATTCCACTGTCAATTCAAATTCAATCACAGCATGATCGCTTTTTCCCATGGGACTCAAATATGTTAGGTTCTTTATTTCTTGGGGGTCTTTGGTGAATAATAAGTCAAGTCTTGATGGTTCATCACCTCCTCTAAATCTTGTATTTTCCATAACGTGTTGTGTTAATAGATACCCCATTGTTAGTTCAAGAAATTTGCTACCCCAAGTATTTTCATTTGAACCCGCATCCAAACATTCCCAATCCACCTCCCCGCAATTAAAGTCCCCTGCAAGAATAAGCCAATTTTTCCTTTTACAAATAATTTCTAACATACGCAAGGTTTCCAAAATTAATTCATTATATTCATCGTTGCTCCAAGATTTAGTCTTAGGAGGTAAATAAATTGATACAATGTCCAATTTTGACCTATCATTATCCTCAATTTCAACTGCTACCACTTCAGCAATGCTATCACCAAGTTTTAATTCTTTAGCAGTAATTTTATTATCTACCATGATCAACACTCCTCCTAGCTTTCCTAACCTGTCTCTTCTCCATGTACTGTATCCTGCACAACTAATTATATTCATGTCTACCTCCTGGTTAAGCTTAGTTTCAGTCAAACATACTACCCTGGGCCTCTCTCTCTTTACATATTCGTCAAACTCAATCTTTTGGAAATTAACCCATCAATATTTGTATACATGAACTTAGCGTTTCCAGTATTTTCCCTATTTTTTCTCGTCCCTGCCCGTTCCTTTCTTTTTTGTACGTACCCCTCCCAATTTATTTCCTAGCTTGTCTCCTCTTCTCTTGTCTCCACCTGGACTGTTTCTCGCTCCGTTTCCACCTCCCCTCCCTCCCTCTGCCTCCACTTGGACTGTTTCTCTCTCTATCTCCACCTCCCCTCTCTCTGCCTTCTCCCCCGTCACCCGCACCATCTCCCTTTCCCTCCCTACTTCGTCCCTTCGCTTTATATACCATTTCTTGAGTTTTCCCTCCCACACTCTCCAGAAAAACTTCTTTTCGTCTTCTTTCGTCCTTTCTCCATTCTTTACATTTGCCTCGGTTTGCAATTCCTTTCTTATGTTTCGATCCTCAATACTCATGTCTTTTCTAATTGTAATTTTCTTAAACTTGCTGGTCAAGTTAAGTCTCCATGTTACGTTCATTATTGCATCCACTGTTACCCTAGACCTAAACTGCACTCTCATTGGCCTTGTGTTTCCCTTACTATATTTACCCATTCTCCTAACTTCTTCAATATCATCTCTCCAGTTGTTTCCTTCTTCATCGACATGCTTGATCAATGTTTTTACCTTATTAATTTCTTCCTTATCCCTAGCTTTCCTCTCAATAATGTGCTCCTCTATATCCCCAAATACAATAATACACTTATTTCTATCTATTGTTTCACGCAGGACCTGTTCATTTCTCCTCATAGCTTTTACTACCACTGATTCTAAATCTTTATTTTCCCTTTCTGATTGTTTCTTTTGTTCCTCCATGATTTCCTTCATTGCCACTTCCTTCACTTTTCCTCCTTCGTCATTAACCCATTTATTGTGTTTCTCCTTAATCTCCTCCACATGTGTTTTCATTTCCTTGGTTTGCCCTTTGTATTCTTCAAGTTGCAATCTTAAAGCTTCATTTTCGTCCCGGAGTTGCCCCATATGAGTTTGAATTTCTTTTAGGCTAGCCCGACTCAAATCTTGTCCAGGCTCGATGTCCCCAGCCTGAGCACCACATATTGAACATATAGCCTCAATCTGTGAACTAACACTCACCTTCCACTCCTGCATATCCTCCTTCCACCTTTTAATGTCATTTAGCTCACGTATAATTTTCCCTAGAATGCCCTCGGTCTCACCGACTTCAAATCCATCAAAGTCAGCCATATTTGTTTACATCCACTCGCATTCACAATCGCTTGAATTATTTTTATCACTCGAAATATCCTCACTTGATTTTAATCTCAAATTATTTTAATACTGCATTATAATACAGGACAACACAAAATATCCTTATACTCAAGTTTAGTTGAGTTTATTTGACGAGCGCTGTAAACAGCTTGCTAGATCAGCTGATTTTCGGGAGTGTGGGTGCGGAGGTGTTGTCTCGTCGGTGGTTCGTGTGGTTCTGTGGTTCTGTGGCCGGCGCAGTGTGGTACCAGCATTGGAACACGTGGTGCCCGCACCCAGTGTCACTCCCGGTCGGGTTGTTCCATTCAGAATTAATCTGTTCATGCAGAAACATTTATCTGAAAGTGATTTATGTGGGCAGGTTTTAAACTCCGCCCACCTCCCCGTCAGCTCATGCCTACCTGGTCTCTGGACAAAGCATTGTCGTTATTTTCGTTCCCGTATGTACCAAAGACTGCAGATTTTACAAAAAGGGCAGTATTCCTTATGGCTTTGGCTACCGGGAACAGAGTATCTGAGCTGGCGGCGATGAGCAACACACCTAATTGCCTCAGGTTTGATAGGCTTCATGAGTGTATTCACATTGCTCCTTCCCCAGGATTCATAGCCAAGAATGAGCACAGTGAACACGTGTTTTCAGAGTTCACGGTGCCGGCGTTAAAAAGGGGAACGGTGCACCATCTTTTTTGCCCAGTGCAAGCTCTAACCAAATATTTAAGAGTGGCACCTCTAAAATCACCAGGGTGCTTTATGGGTCGCAAGTCCGGGTGAACGCTTGATGGAGCGTCCACTGGCTTCTCTCTTGGTCGAGGACTTTAAAGAGAAGAATCCCAGCATTGTGGATAAGACCCACGATTTACGCAAGGGGGCAGCCTCTTTACATTTCCTTAATAATCTTTCGGTGGAAGTTATTAAGTCCACACAGTTGTGGGCCTCTAATCAGGAGTTTTTGACTCGATACCTTTCAGTAGCTCTGGACAAACCTTCCTTGCCATGTATAGCTTTACGGCAGAGGGTCTAGGTGGCCCTTTTAGTCACGTTTTGTTTAATTTCAAGAAAAAAGGGGGGGAGAGTGCAGTCAGTGTGACATAGGACACCCTAGACCCCTCCGGAGTATGTGTTCGGAACATACGAGCTGTGATACTGTTTGTAGGCATTGTATTATAACATTTCTCTGTAGTATTCATTGCAGGAAATTGTGCTAAAGGCCAATAGTAGTGTTACAACAATTCTTGTAAGTAGTTTTAGCTGTGAAGCAATAGATTTTTAAGAAATCTCGGTAGTTGCAACTACGACTTTTACTTTTGAAGTATTTACTTCTGCATAAGTACACGAGTTCCGTACTTCTACGAAAGTACAAGAATTCATTTATGTTTGGTTATATTTTTAGGAATATATCCACTAGTTAATGGGGTTTATATGTGCACATGTAAACTTATAAGTTTTTAGTTTTCACCACTTACTTTAAGTGGGGTGCCTTCTTAACTAGCAGATCTGTGTACAGAGTCTCAGAGTTAACCCTTTTTTCAAGCAGGCTTCTTTGAAGCACGCTCCTGCTTGTACCCCTTTTTGAAGATTTAGGCTGTATAAAGTTTATGCACCCGAATATATATTTTTTACAAAAGTAAGAATACTATGTGGTTGTTGTTGTTGTTGTTCCCCAAGCTGCCTGGCTGAACAGCCCCAAGGCCCCGAGCAAGGCCAAGGCCATAACCGAGCGCCCCCACAGAACCCTCCCCGCCGACCACAATAAAGCCTGGGTGACCGAAGCCACTCCATGGCGGGGAGCTTGAGGAGGGTGCGGAAACGCCCGGGAAACCAAAGCCCCACCCAGGGCCCTGTGCCCCTCAGCAATTATGAAGAGAAAGTTGAGGGGCAAGGGAAAAATGTGACGCTTTGGCTTCCAATCTTGGTAGATTGGGAGGTCAATCCACGTTAGAGACGCCGTCACTTGAGATCTAGAAAATATATAAGTAAAAGGAACAGTCAGAGTAAGCTATGGGTATGGCAGAGATTGCTCAGTTCTCACTCTGATAGACCAGCCCATCACCACATGACTAGAACCCAATCCTCTCAGCATCAGCTAGGAAAGGCCCTAGAAAGCCGCCTTTGGCGGGGGGATAGCTCCCCTATTTCAACCCTTTTCGGGGTTGGGCACCCGCCCATTATCTGCTTTTCTAGAGTTATGATATGATTACGAATGTCCCCCTCCAGTCTTAGAAGTCAGGCATGTTCGTCAATGATGGAGGGGCCACTAATAAATTATAGGTTTGACTCCTGTAAGGAGATAAAGAAAACCTAATATTTAGTAGTGGCCCCGTATTCATTGACGACTGGGGCCCTCCCGACCATCCCCTTCCCATTCGTTGATGTATTAAGGATTTTGGTTTACTTGATATGTCAGTGAAGGAAGAATGACGCCTGAATCAGCGTCTGGTCAAAGATCCACACAAGTACATCCACGATATGATGGGAAGCTTATTGGATAGTTATTCTTATTTTCTTTTTGTTTTTATTTTTTACGAAGTTTTTTCGTAGTGAGAACCCAATTCATAATGACTGAAGCCATGAGTGAGGTCGTGTGCGCTCATGATGAAGGTTCCTCAGTTTTTTAAATGCTCTGCGCGGTAGATTCAAACTACGGCGGATTAGTGTTTGAAGAGGATGCCTTATGTAATAGGCATGTTCGTCAATGATTACGGGGCCACTACTAAATATTAGGTTTTCTTTATCTCCTTACAGGAGTCAAACCTATATTATATTCCTAATACATTTTATATGTTGGCCATTGTAAGAGTGTACAATGATGGTTTAGCTATTATACAAAAGACATGAGAACAAGCGACACTAATCACTAACTGGCAGCTAGAGGAGGAAGGGTGGGGAGTTGGGGGTGGAAGGTGGGGGTAGAGTTGGCCCCGACTCCCCCCTTCCACCTGCCCAGGGTGGAGGAGGGGAAGGAAGGGCCCAACCCTGAGCAGCTTTTAGTATGTGTGAGTGTACATATACCCAACTGCACTATGATAGCCTACTGATTACACAAATGGAAGGGGAAATTGACCTCAAGGGAAGGTCTCGCTTGGAATTACTCCTGAACCTGAATAAATTCATACTATCACCAACCCACCAATTAACTTACAAATATACCTAATTAATGAAATCAATGAAACTAATGAATACATGTATACATGTATGTGAAGTGTTTGGTTTTGTAAGTTGTGTCATGATTATTTTTGTATTCCAGGGGGTCAAGGAATATCCAGATCCTTTGAGTAATCTTGAGTCATGGTTTCTGTGTGACATCGTGGCCCAGGTAGAATATGAGATTTTTGCAAAGTTCTGGCAGTATGGCTAGCATTCTTTTTTTACCAATGTTATTTATCTTTCGTTATTTTTAGGGTGACTTGTGGCACAATGGTAGCGTGTTCTACTCACAATCCAAAGGTCCCGGGTTCAATTCCTGGGGAGGGTAAGATTAAATTGAAAGAACAATTTTTCTACAGCCTACTGGGCCAGGGCCCTTATAAGGCTGGAGGCAGGGTGAGATGGATTGGCAGTCTCTTTATACCCATTGCCTCTGTTTATTTAGCAATAAATAGGAATATGGATTTAGTAGAAATTTGTCATGTCTGATCCAGAGAAGTTAACTGTAGTACCAGTATCTCCTGTGTACCAGGCTGGATAACTCGCCCGAGTTACCCACCTCAGGTGGATATGATATGGAGATCAGCGATCGATGTGGCCAAGATCAGCCTATTGAATGCCTCCCAATTTTACCTGTACTTTGTGTTCTATTTTGATAATTTTTTGTATTGCATTTTGGCAGTATGGCTAGTGTAATCAAAGTATATACTGTACAATCTAACAAGTAAACCCGCCAGATACTCTAATTCCAACTAATACCTCCAACTTGGAAAGTCTTGTAAAACTATAACATCACACAGAGCCAGCGCAGATGAATACTGTACACTGAGAAACAATCTAAAATTTACCTTCTTTTTCACTGTTAATATATTTTGGAGACATTTTGTTTGTTGTATGCTTTTATAAATATAAACAATTATTTCAAAGTAAAAAGCACATCAACTAAGACCTATCAATAATAATTTTGTACCGAAAATAATGGTGAACTGTATTTACTCAGAACAAAAATCAAAATTTCACTTTTATTCATCAGTATATCATTTGGATAATTGGTACAGTAAAATGTTATTATTTGCCCAAATATCTTATAAAGTTTGTATCCTAGTCTCCATTTAGTGCTGTATTATAGTCAATAATTCAATTAGAATGCCACTTGGCTACCGACATCCTTATATTTATCCATTGAGTAATTTGGCATATATGATTAATTCTGTGTTTACATATAATTGTAATTGAGCCTTTGGTACAGGCCCCAACACTCTGGGGAGCTTTGTTGATGAAGGTGTATGTTTGCCACCGTATTTATTGACTCTGAAATGTGTACAATTTAATCTGACTCCTTAGTCAGTCATAAAAACTAAAATGTTCCTGTTTTCTTTACTAATCAACTACAGAAAATGTTGATTAGCTTTACTTAGGGAGATGAAGGTGAAGTATTTTCTGTGTAAAGTATAATATGTTTAACAACAATGACAAAAGCGAAACTGGTTCCAGTGCATAATTGAAACCATACATAAACACACAAACCTGTGCTAGATTGTTCACCAGAGTATCGGGACTCTTACTGAAGTGTAAATAAGGAAAAAAATATGATTAACTCGGCAACGGCGAGGGGGGGGGTATTGAACTAGCTCCCCATGGGCGAGCATATTGGCTCCATTCAGGCCTATAATCGTCATTTTACGATAAATATCGTTATAACTTATTCATATGAGCCTATTATACCTTCACTATGAAGATAGTAACCTGTAACAACAATAAAACAAGTGAAAATATAATTTTTCTGGTCAAAATCGCGAATATAGATGGACCAGCCCATTCATGAATTATGGAGAAAATTGAGGCAACCTCTTCCTCCACGAGGCCTCAAGCCACACTGAGCCTACTCATACACACACTTGGTTGTGTAACACACCCGCTAGGCATGTAAGCACATCCCCCACACAGTTTGCTAATGTTAGCACAAAAATATACCAACGAATTAGGGAATAAAAGGGAAAATAGGTGATAATTGAAGGGGGAGGGGAAAGGGAGGAAGGAGGGGAGGTGGAAGAGTGATATGAGGTATAGGGGAAAAAAAAAAAAAAAAATTGTTTAGTGCTACTGGGGCTGTTTAAATGTTTTTTTTAGGCCTCCCTCTTAAGAGCTTTGCCGCCGTCGCCCAGTAAAACCTCTTATGAGCTTTGCAGCCGTTTATGGGTTAAAGAGTGTATTTTGCCAACATTATCAATATATACGAACATATTGGGACCATTTATATACTAGAATTATGTTGCTCAGTCTTATATTAACTCATTATAGCCACTGTTACAAACCATATATACAGTACCAGTATTCAATATGCTTTGGTTTTACCAGAACCACCGTCAGTAAATAAGGATGTAGCAAGCATAGAGCCCACCTTGTGATGTCACAGGTTCCAATATTTTTTATGATAGGTTTACTTGTTAGAGTATATATACTTTGATCTTCTATCCTCATTGAAATCTAATGCCTTTGTTTAATTTTTGCTATCAAGGTCAAGACCATGTACTCCCTGCTTAATAGCTGGGCTAGGGTGGGTACCCTGATGATCAGGGACTTCAGTGAACAGTCTAAACATCATCTCATTCATGTGTATCTTGTCCATAACGCCGCCTAAACGCCCAGCCAAGCCCTCCATTTACTTACAGTACTTAATTCTCTATCTCTATCTATCTATTGCCGGACGCCGTGATCCCCGAAGGGGTGGACACGAACGAAACGCCCCCATGCACCTCTGTCACCAGTCAGTCGACGTCCCTCCTCCCATCCAGCACCGCTTTCACGCATATACTTCTTAATTCCATTTCCACCTCTCACTCGGTTTTCCTATCCCTCTTTGTCCTTCCACCTCACTCTCGTACACTCTCTTAGTCATTCTCTTACTTCCAATACGTTCCACATGGCCGAATCATCTCAAGGTGTTCCTTTTCACACTTTCCAGCTCATCCACATTCACATCCACACCACACCTCTCTCGTACTTCTTATTTGTCTGTCTATCCCTCCATGTAATTCTGCACACACTTTTTAAGTAACTCATTTCCACCCCTCTCAATCTTGGTTTGAGTATCTCCACCAATATCCATGCTTCGCTCCCATAAGTCAATGTTGGGATTACCACACTGTCATGCAAGGACTTCTTTACTTCCATGCTGACCACCCCATTTCTTGTTCCTGCTTTCACCGTTCCTACAACCCTTTTCCCCTGTTGCACCCTCTCCCACACTTCTTCGCTCTGTTCATTCTCCACACGCACCGACGCTTTTGCACCCTCATACATGCTCTTCACTGCTTTTAGCAACTTGGCATCTACTCCGTATATTCTCAGTACTTTCCACATACAGTACCTTCTCTATCAACTCTGTCATAGGCCTTCTCTAAGTCCATAAAGGCATCATACAATTTTTGTTGTTTCTCTAGATATTTCTCCACAACACATTTCAGGGCAAAAATCTGATCTACACATCCTCTTCCCTTCCTAAACCCGCTCACTCTTCACCTACCCATTTCTCTGTTCTCGCTTTCACTCTCGATCACTACCCTACTGTACACTTTCCCTACTACGCTAAGCAGACATTCCCCCGGTGGTTACCACACACTATTCTTTCCCATTTACCCTTATACAGGGGGACTATTATGCCTGTCTTCCAGTCATAAGGCACACTTCCCTTCTCCCATGCTAGTTTACAAATTTTTCATACCCATTCTATCACTATCTCACCACCGTACCTCACTTAATTTATACCATTAAAAAGGCAGTAGTACCGTACATGTGGAGAATGAACAGAGCGAGTTCTTTGATCTGAATGTTGGGTTAAAGCAAGGGTGTGTGATGTCCCCATGGTTGCTCAATATACAGAGTCATGAAAGAAATACAAGGAAGAACAGTGGATGTTGGTGTACCACTGATAGGGGAAGGAATTAGGTGGAAGTTGCCTGTACTGCTGTTTGCTGACGATACAGTTCTGATTAGTGAGTGGGAGTTTCAGTGTCTGGTAAAATATGTTTGGAACAGTGTGTGTAAAACAGAACCTGAAGGTAAATATGGTGAAGAGTAAGGTTATGGTCTTTGAAAGGGGTGCAGTCACAGAGTGTGAGGTGAGATTGCACGGTCAGGTTGTTGTTGTTGTACCCCAAGCTGCCTGGCCGAACAGCCCCAAGGCCCTGAGCAAGGCCAAGGCCATAACCGAGCGCCCCCACAGAACCCTCCCCGCCGACCACAATAAAGCCTGGGCGACCGAAGCCACTCCATGGCGGGGAGCTGAGGAGGGTGCGGAAATGCCCGGGAAGCCAAAGCCCCACCCAGGGCCCTGTGTCCCTCAGCAATTATGAAGAGAAAGCTGAGGGGCAAGGGAAAAATGTGACGCTTTGGCTTCCAATCTTGGTAGATTGGGAGGTCAATCCACGTTAGAGACGCCGTCACTTGAGATCTAGAAAATATATAAGTAAAAGGAACAGTCAGAGTAAGCTATGGGTATGGCAGAGATTGCTCAGTTCTCACTCTGATAGACCAGCCCATCACCACGCACGGTCAGGTTATGGTGAATGGTAGCTCATTTAAGTATTTGGGCTGTGTGTTGAGTAAAGTTGGGAGTATGGAGGAAGAAGTGCGGGAGAGGGTGCAACAGGTGGAAGAGGGTTGTAGGAACGCTGAAAGCAGGAACAAGAATTGGGTGGTCAGCATGGAAATAAAGAAGTCCTAGCATGATAGTATGGTAATCCCGACATTGACGTACAGACGATACGGACGGAATGGATGTTGTTGGAGGGACACAAACCAAGAGTGAGAGGGGTGGAAATGAGTTACTTATGTAGTGCGTGCAGAGTTACATGGACGGATAGAATGACGAATGTGGAAGTACGAGAGCGGTGTAGTGTGGATTTGGATGTGCTGGAAAGTGTGAAAAGGAACACCTTGAGATGGTTCGGCCATGTGGAACGTATGGGAAGCGAGAGAATGACTAAGAGAGTGTACGAGAGTGAAGTGGAAGGACAAAGGGAGAAGTAGACCGAGAGAAAGGTGGAAGGATGGAGTTAAGAAGTATATGCGTGAAAGCGATGTCAGATGGGAGGAGGGGCGTCGACTGACTGGGGACAGAGGTGCATGGGGGCGATTTATTCGTTGCCACTCCTTCGGGGATCATGGCGTCTGGCAATAGATAGATAGATTTATTATTTTTAATAATGGTTAATGATACTATTTTTATATGATTATTATTTAAATTACTGTATTAATAATGTTTTACATGCAATAACACCAAAAAACCTGATTTAGGGGCTTGGGATGGGTTTGTAGGGTAAATTGGGGAATCTGTAATGAGTATTCACGGCATTTTAAGGTATGTAACCCCCTGCGAATATTGCTGGAGGCCTGTATTTTAATTATTAGTCATCCCTAAGGTCAGTACTGTACAATCAATTGGCAGTAGCATTAATAAAGTAAAGAATCTGTAGTCTGATTGAAATGGATAAATAATAATTTGTTACTAATACTAAAAAAAATTGCATCAGGTTCTGGAGCAACTGTTTAGTCGCCTGGATGTAGACGGTGATGGTCGGATCAGTTTTGAGGAGTTTGTGCACATGTTCCAGAGTGGTGGACCCAGTGGCAACAATTCTCTGGTACTAGATGAATCACTCCACCAGGTCAGTATGGGACAATTTAATTGTGTATTGTAATGTTCTCAATGTTCTGTGTTAAATCAACCCTTCTTATTACCTACTGTTTGTTTATAGGCCCATAGCAATTTGTCGGGTAATGCTACTCGAGTAGCTACTGTACATGTTCTGCCTGCGTGTACTTCATGACAATCCTGCAGGGGGACGAGTTACTGCTTTGAAGGACAGACACAGCTCTCTGATAGCCTGGAGTTCACATGTTATTGCATTAGTATACAATTACTGTACTGTATTTACACCAGTTATCTATCGTTACTTGCAAAATAAACAAACCAAAACCGGGACGACAACAATACATACATACATACATACATACATACATACATACATAACATTTTAAGACTGAGTGCTCCACACATACGTTCAGTTTCAGTCTCTTGTCCTAATGGCGACGTTCCAGGCAACACTGTTAAGGGCTGCTTCACTTGTCAAGTTTTTTCATTTGAGATCGGCACGTTCCTACAACCTTCTTCCCCTGTTGCACCCTCTTCCGCACTTCTTCCTCCATACTCCCAACTTTACTCAACACACTGCCCAAATACTTAAATGAGCTACCATTCACCATAAACTGACCGTGCAATCTCACCTCACACTCTGTGACTGCACCCCTTTCAAAGACCATAACCTTACTCTTCACCAAATTTACCTTCAGGTTCTGTTTTATACACTGTTCCAAACATATTTTACCAGACACTGAAACTCCCACTCACTAATCAGAACTGTATCGTCAGTAAACAGCAGTACAGGCAACTTCCACTTAATTCCTTCCCCTATCAGCGATACAAGACGGTGTGTTGAAATGGATAGAAAATTGGCTCAGTGACAGAAAGCAAAGAGTAGTAATAAACGGTAAGGCATCTAAATGGACCAATGTAAGTAGCGGGGTACCCACAATTCTCTTTCTAATTTACATCAACGACATAGATGAGGGTCTCACCTGTACAATCTCAAAATTTGCTGACGATACAAAAGTTGCAAATAGCGTACTCTCAAAAGAACAAGTTGACGATATGCAACACTATTTAGAGAAGTTGTCATGTTGGGCCCAAATTTGGCAAATGAGTTTCAATGCGGATAAATGTAAAGTACTACATATCGGATACCAAAATGAGAAAGCAAACTATTCGATGAATGGCACTCAGCTTACGAATGTAAACAGAGAAACCGATCTGGGAGTAACAATATCGATTAACCTAAAACCGAGTCAACAATGTTCAGAAGTTGTTAAGGCAAACAAAATAATTGGCTTTATAGGCAGGTCATTTGAGCATAAATCCAAAGACATTATCCTAACCCTTTACAATTCCTTAGTCCGCCCTCTTCTGGAATACTGCGTTCAATCCTGGTGCCCTTATTACCAAAAAGATATAGACAAGCTAGAACGAGTTCAACGTAGAGTTACCAAAATGATACCTAGCCTAAAGAACAAACCATACGAGGAGCGTCTTAGAGAATTAAATCTATTTCCTTTAACCCAGCGCAGATTAAGAGGCGACTTAATTCAAGTGTTCAAAATCATCGACAATATGAACTGTAGTAAGTACTTCACTATCGACCAATCTAATTACACGTGGGGAAA
This sequence comes from Paralithodes platypus, assembly GCA_032716605.1. NCBI lineage: Eukaryota > Metazoa > Arthropoda > Malacostraca > Decapoda > Lithodidae > Paralithodes > Paralithodes platypus. Next base: position 88,174,036 of record CM064513.1, read on the forward strand.
CGGTTGCAAAATTATTGGTAAATCTTTTAACTCTCACGAATCAGTGGTGATGGGCTGGTCTATCAGAGTGAGAACTGAGCTTACTTTGACTTTTCCTTTTACTTATATATTTTCTAGATCTCAAGTGACGGCGTCTCTTCCGTGGATTGACCTCCCAATCTACCAAGATTGGAAGCCAAAGCGTCACATTTTTCCTTTGCCCCTCAACTTTCTCTTCATAATTTGCTGAGGGGCACAGGGCCCTGAGTAGGGCTTTGGTTTCCCGGACATTTCCGCACCCTCCTCAGCTCCCCGCCATGGAGTGGCTTCGGTCACCCAGGCTTTATTGTGGTCGGCAGGGAGGGTTCTGTGGGGGCGCTCAGTTATGGCCTTGCTCGGGGCCTTGGGGCTGTTCGTCCAGGCAGCTTGGGGAACAACAACAACAACTCTTACGAATCTAAGAATTTCTTCTTCAATTGAGTTGTCAACTTGTGGAATGGGCTTCTCCGAGAACGTTATAGACTGTAGCACCGCTGATTCATTTAAACTTCGCCTAGACAAATATCTCGCATTAAACCCGCGACTGACTGCGTTTGTAAATTAATAACTTTGTTTTATCCCCCCCTCCTCAGTTACTAACCCATCTGTCCCCTACTAACTTCCTAATCCTGCCACAGACATTAGTTCCAGGGCAGTAGTTCCCTTTCCAATGTTCCCTTACCCACTCTAAACCACTGTTTGGACACTTGATCCTCAGTGTTTTGGAGGACAAGCAGCCTAGAAGGGTCACTAGATCTGTTGTTGCTTGATTTCCTTTGTACACCAACATCCACTGCTCTTCCTTGTATTTCTTTCATGACTTCATCTATATTGAGCAACCATGGGGACATCACACACCCTTGCTTTAACCCAACATTCAGATAAAAGAACTCGCTCTGTTCATTCTCCACATGTACGGTACTACCGCCTTTTTAATAGTATATATTAAGTGAGTAACGGTGGTGAGATAGTGATAGAATGGGTATGGGTATGGGTATGGAAGCTACCTATACTGCTGTTTGTGGATGATACAGTTCTGATGAGTGATAATGAATGGGAGTTGTAGGGTCTGGTAAATGAGTTTGGAACAGTGTGCGAAAAACGGAATTTGAAGGTAAATGCGGGGAAGAGCAAGGTTATGGTCTTCGAAAGGGGTGAAGTCACAGAGTGTGAGGTGAAGCTGAACGGTCAGGCTATGGAGATAGTCAACTCTTTTAAGTATCTGGGCAGTGTGTTGAGTAAAGATGTCCCATCTTTACTTCATCTATGGATGAAGAAGTGCGGGAGAGGGTACAACAGGGGAAGAGGGTTGTAGGAACATTGAAAGCAGTAACAAGAAATAGGGTGGTCAGTATGGAAGTGAAGAAGTCCTTGCATGACAGTGTGGTAATCCCGACACTGACTTACGGAAGCGAAGCATGGACGTTGGTTGAGAGACTCAGACCAAAAGTGAGAGCAGTGGAAATGAATTAATTAAGAAGTGCGTGCGGAGTTACATGGAGGGATAGACAGACTAATGAGGAAGTAAGAAGGAGGTGTGGTGTGGAGGTAGATGTGCTGGAAAGTGTGAAAAGGAATAACTTGAGATGGTTCGGCCATGGATATGGAACGTATGGAAAGCGAGAGAATGACTAAGAGGGTGTACGAGAGCGAGGTGGAGGGACAGAGAGGGAGAGGTAGACCGAAAGAGAGGTGGAAGGATGGAGTGAGGAAGTATATGAATGAAGGCGGTGCTGGTTGGGGGGAGGGGCGTCGAGTGACTGGGGACAGAGGTGCATGGGGGCGGTTCGTTCGTGGCTACCACTTCGGGGATCGTGGCGTCAGGCAATAGATAGATAGGGTATGGAAAATGTGTAAACTAGCATGGGAGAAGGGAAGTGCGACTTATGACTGGAAGACAGGCATAATAGTCCCCCTGTATAAGGGTAAAAGGGAAAGAGGAGTGTGTGGCAACAGCATTGCAACATCCCAAAGCTGCTCGTCGGTGCAGCTTTTTCTTTAACAATATAAGGGGACTTCACTCTAACATCAATTCTGTACACCAATTTCTTCAAGCAGAATCCCCTACTCTCCTTTTTTTGACAGAGACTCAAGTAACATCCACATCTGACACATCTAGATTTAATTTTCCAGGTTATCAACTGCTCCAAAATTTCAGACCTAAAGGAGGTGTATGTTGCTTCGCAAAATCTGAAATTGCCCTGGAGGAGGTTACTAGTTTCAATTGTCCCTATTTTGATTATGCTACTGTATATACGAATTAATTTTGGCTGGTAAATTTAAATACATATGTTGCATCTACCATTCCCCAAATACTCCTCCAGAGCAGTCTTTTTGATTCTCTGTCCTCACAACTCAGTGTCCTCAACTTAAATGCTTCTTGTGAAATCACTGTGTTGGGTGATTTTAATGTCCATAATGTTGAATGGCTCACTCATTCAGCCAGGACTGATGATGCTGGTCTTGAATGTGAGCTATTTGCAGACTCATTTAATCTCACTCAACTAGTCAACCAACCCACCCGTGTACCAGATAATCCTGATCATAATTCCCACCTACTGGACTTATTTTTAACAACCAATTCAGAAAATTATGATGTTACAGTGAGGTCCCCGCTTGGATCTTCTGATCACTGTCTGATACAGGCCACCTGTCTATCACCTACCACACCTTCCCACTCTGAACCTGTTTTGGTGACTAAATGGCATTACGATAGGGCAGACTGGGAGGGTCTTCAAGATTTCTTTATTGATATTCCCTGGACCTCTTTTTTTTTCTAATGATGCACACTCCACCTTGAGCCACATACAAGATTTTATAAAAATTGGAATGGAAACTTTTATTCCTCATCAAAAGTACAGTAAAAGATCTAATTCACCTAAATGGTTTGACCATAATTGTGCTAGAGTAACTGAACAAAAACCTACAATGCATACACAAGATCAAAAACACAAGAAGCCTTTAATTACTTTAGAAACATCAGAAATCATGCCAAAATTTTATTAAATCTAACTAAATCAAACTTTCTCCACAAGCAGGCAAATAAACTTCTAAATAATCCAAATGATAACAAAATATTTTGGTCTACTCTTAACTCATTCAAATCCAACTTCACTACTGTTTCATCCATTCCACCATTAAAATCTCCGACTGGCAATCTTGTAAGTGACCCACGAGGTAAAGCTAACCTTCTTGCGGATATTTTCTCCACCAACTCAACCTTAGATGAAATAAATCAAGATGTCCCTGTACTTAATTTTAATTCGCCTGAAATTCCCTCACTTAAGATCCACACCAGACATGTCAAAACTATTTTGCAGAATCTCTCGGTAGATAAGGCTCCTGGTCCAGATGAAATTCCTCCAATAGTACTTAAGAATTGCTCCTTGGTGCTCGCTCCTGTATTGGCAAAATTATTCCGTCTGTGTACTCATACCTCATGCTTCCCAGTATCCTGGAAAGAGGCAAACATCCATCCAGTTCCTAAAAAAGGTGCCTCTTCAGATCCATCAAACTACAGACCAATAGCCATAACTTTCACTCTTGGTAAAGTCTTTGAAATTATATTAAATAATCATATAATTAAAGGTGGGGGCTCATGGGTTGAGATAAACATGGAATGATAATCGCCAAGCTGTACATAATTATCTTGCAAAATGCAATGGCACTGAAATAATTATTAACAATGTTATAAAGGATTTTGTGGATCGTCTATACCGGGCCTGTGACGTCATAGTGACGTCACACCAGTATCCTTATCCTAGACTGGATGGTGGACTTACACTCTTGTGACGTCACAGGCCCGGTATTGACGATCCACAAAATCCTTTATACTATTGTTAATCATTATTTCAGTGCCATTTCATTTTGCAAGATAATTATGTACAGCTTTGCGATTATCATTCCATGTTTATCTCAACCCATGAGCCCCCACCTTTAAGCATCTTGAGAATAATAAATTAATCAGTGATAGGCAATATGGTTTTAGACGATGTCGATCAACTGCAGATATTCTTTACCTTCTTACACATCAAATCAACCAAGCTACAGACCAACATGGTGAAACACATACAATAGCACTGGATATATCAAAGGCATTTGATAGAATGCTAGCCGAGAAGCAAGAGAGAGTCGAAAGATGGAGGGAGTACTTCAGTGAGTTGCTAAATGTAAGGAATGAAGAGCCAGCAAACATAGCTGGATATGGTATGGGAGGGAGAAGAAGAGAAGTAGTGGAGGAGGAGGTGGGGATCAGGAGGTCAGAAGTGTGGGAAGCCATGAAAAGAGTGAAGTTGGGGAAAGCACCAGGAACAGATGGAGTGTGTGGGGAAATATTGAGGTATGGTGGTGAGATATTGATAGAATGGGTATGGAAAATGTGCAAACTAGCATGGGAGAAGGGGAGTGCACCCGATGACTGGAAGACTGGCATAATAGTCCCCCTATATAAGGGCAAAGGGAAAAGAGGAGTGTGTGGTAACCACCGAGGAATATGTCTTCTAAGCGTAGTAGGGAAGGTATACAGTAGGGTAGTGATTGAGAGAGAGAGAGTGAGAACGGAGAAATGGATAGGCGACGAGCAGGGAGGTTTTAGGAAGGGAAGAGGATGTGTAGATCAGATTTTTACCCTGAATTGTGTTGTGGAGAAGTATCTGGAGAAGAAACAAAAGGTGTATGTTGCCTTTATGGACTTGGAGAAGGCCTATGACAGAGTGGATAGAGAAGGTTTGTGGAAAGTACTTAGAATATACGGAGTAGAGGGCAAGTTGCTGAAAGCAGTGAAGAGCATGTTTGAGGGTGCAAAGGTGGCAGTACGTGTGGAGAGTGAGCAGAGCGAGTTCTTTGACCTGAATGTTGGTTTGAAACGGGTGTGTGATGTCCCCGTGGTTGTTTACTGTATATATGGATGGAGTCATGAAAGAAATACTATCAAGAGCAGTGGATGTTGGTGTAATCGCTGAAAAGGGAGGGAATTGAGTGGAAGCTACCTATACTGCTGTTTGCGGATGATACAGTTCTGATGAGTGATAATGAATGGGAGTTGCAGGGTCTGGTAAATGAGTTTGGAACAGTGTGCGAAAAACGGAATTTGAAGGTAAATGCGGGGAAGAGCAAGGTTATGGTCTTCGAAAGGGGTGAAGTCACAGAGTGTGAGGTGAAGCTGAACGGTCAGGCTATGGAGATCGTCAACTCTTTTAAGTACCTGGGCAGTGTGTTGAGTAAAGATGGGACTATGGATGAAGAAGTGCGGGAGAGGGTACAACAGGGGAAGAGGGTTGTAGGAACGCTAAAAGCAGTAACAAGAAATAGGGTGGTCAGTATGGAAGTGAAGAAGTACTTGCATGACAGTGTGGTAATCACGACACTGACTTACGGAAGCGAAGCATGGACGTTGGTTGAGAGACTCAGACCAAGCAGTGGAAATGAATTACTTAAGGAGTGCGTGCGGAGTTACATGGAGGGATAGACAGACTAATGAGGAAGTAAGAAGGAGGTGTGGTGTGGAGGTAGATGTGCTGGAAAGTGTGAAAAGGAACAACTTGAGATGGTTCGGCCATATGGAACGTATGGAAAGCGAGAGAATGACTAAGAGGGTGTACGAGAGCGAGGTGGAGGGACAGAGAGGGAGAGGTAGACTGAATGAGAGGTGGAAGGATGGAGTGAGGAAGTACATGAACGAAGGCGGTGCTGGTTGGGGGGAGGGGCGTCGACTGACTGGGGACAGAGGTGCATGGGAGCGGTTCGTTCGTGGCCACCCCTTCGGGGATCACGGCGTCAGGCAATAGATAGATAGATAGATTTGATGGAGTCTGGCATCAATCCTTATTATCGAAGATGTCACACTACAGCCTTGCATCATTAGTTCCACTAATTTCTTCTTATCTTCATAACAGAAAAATATGTGTAATGGTAGATGGTCTTTATTCTCAATTTCACTCAATAAATGCTGGTGTTCCCCAGGGATCAGTTTTGGCCCCAACTCTGTTCCTCATTCATATCAATGAACTCATATCTACCACTCATAATCCAATACATTCCTACGCAGATGACTCAACACTCCACAGTTCCTTCACATTTACCAATTCTTTCAGCCAACCCGATCTTATAAATTCAAAAATAAACACTGCAATTTCTCTGAACCAGGACCTTTCTAGAATTAATGAATGGGGACAAAAGAATCTAGTTTCCTTTTATGCACAGAAAACCAAGTACATTCAATTTTCTAACCGACAGAATCTCACTGACTCCCATATATTTTTTAATGATGTAAATATTCCCACTTCCCCTAGTATTGACATTCTCGGTGTAACATTAACTACTAACCTGAGCTGGACACATTATGTTAGAAGCATTGCTAAGAATGCCTCTAAAAAACTGGGACTCCTGTATAGAGTTCGAGAATTCTTCACTGGCGAGCAGTTGGCCGTAATATATAAAAGTCATGTGCGTTCTCAGATGGATTACTGTTCACCTCTGTGGAGTGGAAGTGGAGTGGTTGCATTGAGGCAGTTGGACAATATTCAAAATAAATCTATTAGATTAATCAATAACTCTGCAATCACACAGGACCTTCCTACATTATCCATACGAAGAAACGTTGCATCCCTTGCATTATTGTACAGATATTTTCACAGCAATTGTTCTGAGGAACTTGCTTCAATTGTGCCGCCTCTCCACATCTTTCCCCGTAGAACTAGGGCAGCTTAGAGCGCCCATGAATTTACACTTTCTCCTCCACAATGCAGAACTTCTGCTTATCAAAACTCATTTATCCCCAGAACTACTACTCTTTGGAATTCACTTTCCTCGAGTTGCTTTCCACAAACTTACAATCTACAACAGTTTAACTCCAGTTGTTACAAACATTTTATGAATGGAGGATGCCTTTAGGCACATGGACCTTTTTTGTTTTATCTGTGTTTTTCCTTCCTCCGTTCATTGTCTCTTTAACCCTTCAGACCCGGAAGGGCTCTTAAACACCCATAAAAAACACACCCGAGCTACCCGGAAGGGCTCTTAAACACCCATCAGCTTAAAGCCTGTAAGCTTGGTGTGCGAGGCGTACGTCCGACGCATGTAAACAACAGCCGGCTGGACCGACGCCCCGCATCTCCGGCCACAAGAAGGAGTGCGTCGCTTGTTCGTGTGTGCCTGTATGTTATTGTTAAGTATCGAAAAGTAGTGTAAAGTGGCTGTTTTTGCCATAAAGTTATATCCAATGAAATCATCATCACAACTGAACCAGTTGACTTAGAGAGCTCTACTTAACGCCATTCTACAGGTACGAAACACATCTACGCATGGGGATGCGCGGGAATGCGGAAGCAGTCAGAATAACAAAGATACGGTAGCCTAGGCGTAGACGTTTTTCGGCCAAAAACCCCGGATTTCGGGGAATATATATGGAATACATAGCCGGGGCTGGAGGGTTTAAAAAAAAAAAAAAAAAAAAGGGGATGGGTACAAGTACCAATGGAGACGCATTGCCCAAAGGAGACGCACTTGACACAAAAAAACTTGCACAGGCATAGGATGAGTAGATAGATGCATGAATGGTGGGCCAAAATATTCTTTAACTATCACCTAATATGCTCACATAGTACCAGCTTATTATTTTCATATGTTATTGTGTGAGATGAGATGAACTAAAAAAAAATCATGTTTTCGCAAATTCCTTACGAAAACCTAGGATTTTTTTTTTTAAAGCTAAATTTCTTACAGTTCCCTAATTTGAATCTCGTTTCTATTACTGCAGGTTGATAGTGCATGAGTTGAAGTATAACACTGCATGATCAAAAGGCTTTTACTTGCACGGCTGAACGGGGGTGAGGGTGCGTCCCCATAGGTCCAGCAAAAATAGTAAAATCCAATGGAGACGCATTTTTTCAAATTGATGCCAGAAGGTCGTACACTACACTGGTAACATAGCATACTCTCCTCTATGTCTGGTATAAATAAGGTTGTTTCCTTCACCATTGACGAAGCTGCCTTAACTAGAACCCTGGGCCCTATAGAGACGCACACGTCTGCTTAGGGTAGCCGGGTTGCGTCTCCTTAGGTCCTTGTAAATGTGTGTTTATTTTGTTAACATTATTAAACATAATAACCTTTTCTTTTATCCTGGGTGAAGGAAACTCGACCCTAATTACACCATACATAGTGGGGAGAATGGCTTTCTACCAGTGAGGTATGGCAACAGTTTGAAAAATGCGTCTCTATTGGACCTCCAGAATTTTTTGCTGGCCCTAAGGAGACGCACCCCTTTTACCCCCTCAGCAATTCAAAATCACATTAAGCATGTTCTTGCCATGCAGTCAAATGTTTGTGTGGGCCCTGTCAGCCTAGTGATGAAAAAAATTGACTATATTTCCAGGCCCTCCGCCCATTTCCTATCCCTATTTTCCCCAAATATGCCCGGGTTGGCGACTGGTGCTTGATTTAAACCTCGTATTAGCATGAATGTTACATATACAGTATAACTTCCCTGTATCCTCTAAACTGTTTTGTTATTGGCCTACAATGAGCAATTAGTATGTTTATTAATATTTTATGTCTCTCTAATAATATATATTATAAGGCCTATGTCAGTCCGTTTTATTGCTTTAGCATTGTCAACTTACAACCAAAAGTACCATGCTTTCTTTCTGGTACCCATGAGGTAAGTACTTATATCATTTTATGTGTGTTTTTGTGTTTTAAACATACCTGCGTCTCCTTAGGTCCAGGGGCGTCTCCTTATGGTTTTGTGAAAAAATTGAGACGCATCTCTTATTTGTCTTCTCTCTCTTAAAGAATAAGAGATACAAGAAAATTGTTGATTTGCTTTAACACCTTACGAGCGGCCTATGCGGTTTATTTATGTGTACCGCACAGCGGGGTGTTTTTAGCCAAAATAGGGCTGTTTACGTGATCATTTTCATGCCTAAATAAGACCCAGAACGTAAAACAAGTACCTATCCCTGAAAGGGCATAAACAGAGCTTTCGAATGACACCATAACGATCCTTGTATGATGGATAGTTTTCTTGCAATAACCGTGCAACGCGAGTGCAAAAAGCAGGTAATTCGGTACTTTCAGTACATAATTGAGTATGTAGCGAGTGAGAGAGGGAGGAGGGAGCTGAGATTTGTGTCAGTAGGTTCGCCGCGGTGGTCTGGAGCAGTCATACGCTCGCTAGTCTCCTGCCACCACTTGTCTCTCTCTCTCAGCCACATTACGTGCTGAAATTGCCACTCGAGTTATGTCGAGCGCCGCCACATAGTCCAGCTTTATTTAACTCGACTTATGTTGCTCGCCGCTAATTATGGGTTAAAAATATAGCCTTTTTGCTATTTATCCCCCCTACCCCCAATTTTCAATCTGTTATAGGTTAACAGAAGCAACTCGATAAAAAAAAATAGTGCCCATTTTTGCGTCTGCATTGGGCATCGTACCCTATGTCTGCTAAGCGTAGTAGGAAAGGTGTACAGTAGGGTAGTGATCGAGAGAGTGAAAGCGAGAACGGAGAAATGGGTAGGTGAATAGTGAGCGGGTTTAGGAAGGGAAGAGGATGTGTAGATCAGATTTTTCTAGAGAAACGACAAAAGTTGTATGAAGCCTTTATGTAGCCACCCCCACAGAGATCAAGGCGTCTGTCAATAGATTGGTAAATATTTTTCTGGTTACCTTTAGACATTTATTCATATTGCTTTCTTTTATGTAATATTTTTTTCTTCTGTTCCTCAGGATACTAGTATGTCTGGGCTACCAGTGAGCCGGATGAACTCCGTGGGTGATGATCGTCGGGGCCTGGCAGTGGTCGACTCCAGTATTATGTCTGCCCTCGACCCGGACAACACTGGGTAAGTACACCTCATGCAAATTCAATTTAAACTTTATTCTCTACGCTAAATCTACCAAACTTTGAGCAGAATGTAAATGAATGATGACAAAGTGTTTTTTACAAGCAGAATGCAGAATACACACAGAAATCCAAATATCAATATGAGTACTGGTAACTTGTTCACTCTAAAGGATATTCAGCAAGCTACGTTCTTCTCGGATTACGGTAGATTTAGTCAAGTACCAGTGCATAGTCTTTAGAGTGTAAGCTGCGGATCATAGGGTCGGCGGATCAAGCCCGCTCTGTCAAAATGTTATTGGTAGATGTCAAGCCCGGGCAACTTTACCTAGCGATTCGTGACAAACGCCTAATGTTCAAGGTCACCCCTTCTCAGGAATTACGGCATCTGGCAAAAAAATATAAACAAATATTATTATTATGTGAAAAAATGCATTGAAGATTTAGCAAAACAATATTATGAAATAAAAAAAACACCAAACATCCACATCAAATGACAGTAGGGTAGAGATACCAAAGGAGACGAATTGTCCAGTAGAGACGCACTTCATGCAAAAAAACTGCCATGCAAAAAACTAAAGTACCGGTACCTGAAAAGAAAACAAATACATCAAAAAATATTTTATGCTATTAGTGATGTTCTCAAAGACTACCAGCCTAATAGGACACATTTATCTTGAAAAAAAAATAAACAAAAATAAAAATGAGATTTTCGGGGTATCTCTTAGCCCAAACCTAAGAAAGCGATTTTTTCACAGCTCATTTTTGTCCTACTTCTCTAACTCGGATCGTTTTTCTTTTGTTTCAAATGGAAAGAGCATGTCTTGAACTATACTCCTGCATGGTTTCATGACTCTTGCATGAACGAGTGCTCGTGAAAGTGGGTGCGTCCCCATTGGTTCATGATATGGTCCAAAACCAATGGAGACGCATTTTTTCAAACTGGGTTTAGAAGGGCATAAACCGCATGCATGGTAAACCCCAATCTCGCCCCACCTCCTCCTGTATTCATGGTCGAGTTTCCTTTGATGGTGGTGGAGCTACCTTCATTTGACTTCGAGGCCCAATGGAGACGCACACGTGAGGGCCATATAGAGACGCGTCTGGATGGGGTGGTGGTGTGCGTCTCCATTGGTTTAGTGTTATTTATTAAAGTTATCTGCCCTATTTATAATATTATATCTTATTTCAGTTGAAAGAATATTGAATTAATAGTGCATGAACTACAACTACAAACTAACAGAAATGGAAAATAGAAATAAATAGTGTATGAACTATCGAATAAAGACTAAATGATGACAGAAATAATCGTACAATTTGTTTTTGTCACGTAGGTCTAAGTGTGAGCTTTCGATACCCAGCTTCACAACACACACACACCCACACTCAGGGGTCTAAATGTGGCCAAATTGCACTTTTTCATTGACCGTGACTGAACATCAACGAGACATAGGTCTACTTGTTTGGACGTCCCTCTGACTCCCTCACTGGAGTGACTCGTGCTGCCGTGCGGTGGGGCCAGTGGCACAACCCTTTAGTAGAGGGTTGTGCCAGTGGGGGGCGAAGGAGAGAGGGAAATCGACACTCCTTTATTTCTCTCTCCTCCCCCACTTCGGGAATCGGTAATTTGTGGGTTATTTCGCATATTTCTTTGTTACTATGCATCTTATATGCATTCATGTGCTTTGTGGTGATATAATATTGATATATATGAGAGATATAAGCGCTATTGCGTATTTTCCCCCTCCTTTCCTCCCCCCTCCCTCGCAAACTAGCTAGGCAGGGGAAGGGTGGCGGGGTTGCTTTTTACCAACAAATGTGCAATTCTCGACCATTGTAACTTCACTGCGGCGCGATATTTTAAAGAAAATATATATAGAGTCGGATGTTGGTTGGTATTCACTACACGTTGATGTAGTTTTCGTAGCTATTTGGAAATGTTGCCAAAAATGGCTTAGGATTCGGGCAGTCTTTCACAATTTATTTTCTCTATAGATGTACAATGTAGGCCCACTATCAGCATGCAACTACTTTAGTTTAAGCTAGAAGTATAAGTGGTATAAATATTATCTACTAAATAATCAAATTACTCGCATATTAATACAAAAAAACAGACGTTCGTCTGCACTGGACTGGGGTGCGTCTACTTAGGGTTTGGTGGTCATAAGGAGACGCACTTGATATTGGACCTCTTATCTCGGAAAATACTTGAAATATATCAAGCATTGACACATCCATTAAAAGAATAACCATTTGGTAATATATCAAGTGAGTTTCAAGTTAAAAGAATGAATGAGCTTGACACACTGATTTTTTTCTTGAAAACTTTCACACTTTTTGCGTCTCCTTTGGTGCCTCTACCCTATGTCACTATAATATTCATGAGCAAGTGAGTTTGTTTCCCAAGCAAACCAGTTGCGCTTACAGTTGTTGTTGTCGTTCCCTAGGCTACCTGGCCGAAGAGCCCCGAGTCCCTAAGGAAGGCCATGGCCTAGATCGAGTTTTCCCACATGGCTACATGTGGCTATGTGTGGCTACACTCAAGGAGTGTAGATTATGTTGTTGGCGTAAGTGATTGTGTAGAATGCAGTCTTCTATGATGTGTTTAATAGTATGGGGTGCTGTGTTGCATCCTGGGCAGGTGTCGACGACGGAGATATCCAGTCTCTTCTGATAACTCAGAAGAGCTGGATGGGGCCCACATCTCGACCTGGCCAGGTGGACTCTATCCTCGCGAGGAAGGAAGGATTCAGAAGGATGGATTTCGGAAGGTCGTGCCTGCAGCTGCGTCTTGTCTATGAGTGATTAGATGGAACAGCGAGAGATATGAGTATGGATATGCTTCCGGAAGCTCAATTATTAACAAACAGAATTAGTTAAATATTATAAGGATAACCGAAACTTACAATTATTTTCATCCATGTTAAATCATCATTTGTTGGTGCTTAGATAAGTCACAACAAGAATCAGGTAAGGTACAGTAAGTAAATAGTTCATATAGCTTATCAACAGCATGTATAGTATTAGGACTGTTTTGAAGGTTCTGATCACATATGCAGCCGTTACTTGTGAAAAAAAGCGATTAGAAGGAAGCTTTTATGAATATTGGAATACACCACTAAGAGATTACAAATATATTATACTATACTGTAAGCATGCTATACATACATACATACATACATACATGCATACAAGTTTAAAGACCGCTTCATCCACAGAGAGCGTGGTTTCAGTCTCTTTACTGTAGTACTGTACAGTAAAGATTTGCCAGAATACACAGCCCTATCATGTCATCACAGTGGCTAATGTTGGTACTGTATAGCACTATCAGTATCTCAGCAAGACTAAATAAAGTCCCCTTGAAGCACTTGCACCTGGCGAATCCACACCACACCAGCCTTAACTGTGCTATAATATGGCAGTAACAAGAAATTACCATAACTGCTATAGAGGTTGAATGCACATTGAAGTGGCGGGCAGTGGGGTAGCTACATCCCTACGCCAGAGAGAAAGGCCGACTTGTGCCAGTGGGCTGTGAGAGTAAGACACTAGGAAACCATGGGACACACCATTATGGCCCCACTGCCTTCACCACTCTCAGGAAAAAATGATAGAAATAAGAATGATGAAAAAGGTAAAGTCAGATGATGCTAGAAATAAGAATGATGAAAAAGGTAAAGTCAGAACTGGCCATAATGTGAAGCCACATAGTGTGAGGTGAAGTTAAACGGTCAGGCTATGGAGATTGTCGGCTCATTTAAGTATCTGGGCAGTGTGTTAAGTAAAGATGGGACTATGGATGAAGAAGTGCGGGAGAGGGTGTAACAGGGGAAGAGGGTTGTAGGAACGTTGAAAGCAGTAACAAGAAATAGGGTGGTCAGTATGGAAGTGAAGAAGTCCTTGCTTGACAGTGTGGTAATCCCGACATTGACTTACGGAAGCGAAGCATGACGTTCGAGAAAAGACTCGGACCAAGAGTGAGAGCGGTGGAAATGAGTTACTTAAGAAGTGCGTGCGGAATTACATGGAGGGATAGACAGACGAATGAGGAAGTAAGGTGTGGTGTGGAGGTAGATGTGCTGGAAAGTGTGAAAAGGAACACCTTGAGATGGTTCGGCCATATGGAACCTATGGAAAGCGAGAGAATTATGAGGGTGTATGAGAGCGAGGTGGAAGGACAGAGAGGGAGAGGTGGAAGGATGGAGTGAGGAAGTATATGGATGAAGGCGGTACTGGTTGGGAGGAGGGGCGTTGACTGACTGGGGACAGGTGCATTGGGGCGGTTCGTTCGTGGCCACCCCTTCGGGGATCACGGCGTCAGGCAATAGATAGATAGAACTGGCTGTGGGAATTAGAGGACACCACCCTCACTCTGACATATCCAGCCCATGCTATAGTTAACAGTACAGTATGTCATTATACCGCAATATTTGCTGATAAGAGAAAGAGACAATATCTTTACCTATTATGGAGGTTGTTCGTTCTCCTGCAACCATAAGATATTGTTATTATAACTGATTTTACTTTTATCGTTTTATGGCATTTTCGTTTACATATTAACCCCTTCTGTACCGGTGATGTACTTTTCATCATAGTTTGCCAACTATTAGACAATTTTATTCAGCTTAGGAAGATATGTCTACCAATGCAAAGGCTACAGACTATCTCAATTATTCCTTTTAGCTACCATATATTATTCCTAAGCTTCATAAAATCGTCTAAATGTTCCTGAAATAAAATTAAAGAGATATCGCCGGTAAGGAAGGGGTTAATGTTCACTAATGTCCATTCTAGCGTATGACATTATATACTTAATGAAGAGGTTCATTTTAAAAAATTTCATTACTATATAGGCCTACAGTGCATATAAAACACACATGCAGTATTTGCCTCTCACATTTACCGTACTTACATTCTCCATGTGTCTGTGCTCTAACATACTGTACCTTGAATTTTGATCTCTCTCACTATTTCAATTAGGGGGGAGGGGTGCTCGATACAGGCAACTTTGCCTTTTGTCTCCTTACACCTAGAAAAATAAAAATAAAATAGACAAATCTAATATATTTTTACTTAGTTTCCAAGATGATAATTTTATTTGTATTCAAGAGTATTATTATATTGAAGATTATTGTTACATAGCTAATTCAATATTGGATGGGAAGTGAATAAGCAACCATAGCAACTTATTAACCCATACAGTACCGGTGACTTCCTTTTCTTTACATTGTGGCAACTTTTAGACGATTTTATTCAGCTTAGCAAGGATCTCTAGCAGTAATAAGGCTTCAAACTATCTCAACCAACCCTTTTAATTGCCGCAGATCCTTCCCAAGTTACATAATATCGTCTGAATATAGCTAGAATAAAAGATAACACACGTCGCTGGTACTCAAAGGGTTAACAAAAGTTGAAGCAAACTGGAAACAGGGTGTGACTGAAGAGTACACCACTGTCCTCTAAGGTTATGTGTTCTGTATTCTTCTATCTATCTATTTACTCAGGCCCAATCCCCACTTTTCCTATTTTTTTTCCCTCCTTTCTTTTATTTTTTTATGGGGCAGGGGGGGGGGGGGGGGGCAACTCAAGACAGAGCAAGAACAGGGAAAACACAAAACACAACATAAAACAACGAACACACACAGACAAAACACAAATTCACACACATCTGCATTCTTACTAAACATAATATATTATAAGGTTGTATGTATGTTTCAGTGTGTCAACAGTTACTGGTTGTCCTTTGTGAAAATGTGAAAAACCAATATAATTACAATTATTTTTATTGGTGGTAATTTAATATGATTCTATTATTATGTTCTATCCAACAACCAACTTTACTCCTAAAATCGACTAATGAAATATTACAAACACATGTGGCAGTCCGTGGATTCGAACCCAGGACGCTCACACCGAATATCAACACCTTATACATTACACCACGAAGGCAGTTAAAGAATGGTGGACACTGCCTACAATTTATTATGCAACTCTGAATCCTGCATATCAATCTAAGCATGTACACACATCCGAACTGCAACTCACGTAGGTTATGCATATGTGAATGGAAAGAGCAATTAATGGGGCCTTAACCACTAGGGAAGGCCTCTCGATAAATTACTCCTGAACCAATATATTCTATATACTCAGGCCCAATCCCCATTATTTTTTTTGGGGGGCTCAAGACAGCCAGAATAGGGACAACCCAACAGAAAACAACGAACACACAAAAACAAAATTCACACATATCTAGGTCATCCAAGAGAAGACCCAGAGACCAAGGTCCCTCCAGCACTTCCCTGGCCTCCTTTAATAACCTATTACACCTTAACTGTCCCTCAATAGGGTTGTTGAGGTTGAATTTAAGGGGGGTCACCTGCTTTTTTTCTCTTTCTCTCCTTTTCTCTGGCTTGTATCCATTCGGCCCCATTCAGCCAACTGTTTTAAGATGTTTATCCCCATCCAGGTGTCAATTTCTTCCTGGCGAACGGTAGCGAGCCAGCATTGTATGGAGAAATTTTTCTATCGAATAATGTACACATTTAGCTTACTGTCAAAACAAACAAATATATATGCTGGCTCGCTACCGCTCGCCAGGAAAATATTGACACCTGGATAGGGGTAAACCTCTTAAAACAGTAGGCTGAATGGGGCCGAATGGATACAAGCCAAAGAGAGAAGGAGAAAACAAGCGAGGTGGGCTCCCTTAAGGCCAATTATTCCTCCCTTCACATTCCCTGTTCTCACCTTGCTACTTTTATGTTCTTAATTTTTTTTTTTTATCTCGCTCTCTTGTTTTATGTGTGGACTTTAACATCTTAGTAAAATTGTATTTTGGGAAAATGTTTCATGTAAATTGTGGCTAGTGTTCCGGGTTTTTCGCCTAAAGGATGGCTGATATCCATTGAGGTCCACTTTCTTCAAAGCATCTGATGAGAGAGACTCTTACCGATACAGATTTAGTATGGCTCAAGCCATAGTCAACGAAGGTCGTCTCATGCCTCTATTATCCCCTCCTTTGGCATTGTGGAGTATCCAAAACACAGAAAATACCCATACAGTATTTAACTTGTCATTGAATTACTATGCTGATGATCCAAATGAATGATAAATCTTATTTTGTTTTATCTTTAAATTTTTTGTGTGTATTTTCGTTTAAATGTGCAAAGATTTTGTCACTCTTTTGGGGAATTTCTAAAGTTTTGTTTAGGCTAATTACTTATACATATATGGACAAGAAAAATAATACTGTAATTAATCCAGAAACATTTGTATTCCAGTGGCTCTTATCAATTTAAATTAGATATAATATACATGGATACATAAACTTAAAAAAACGGAGTGATCCATAAGAGGTTTGGTTTCAGCCTCGCATCCTAATGGTAGTACCGGTATTCCATGCAGGCATGTTCTGTATTTGCAATATGTATCACTACTACACAAACATATCAGTTCTTCTTGGTATTGGCATTTTCCTCCGTTGGTCCTATCAAGGCTGTGTTTGGGTCAAACTTCTCCTCGTGGGTCCGGCTGAGGATGTTCATATCTTCTTCCCGGGCCTTCCGTAGAGCTTCCACTCGCTTGGCTTGAGCTTCATCCTTCCACTTATACTGCCAGTATCTCAGTTCTTCCATAGATGTTCCTGAGTTACCGGAGAAAATTTGTTTTATCATAACCTATCTCCCTACCACAGTACAGTACTGTATTGTGTTTTATAGATTTTAGCCGTTTCCTAGCTAATATTTAATGAGTCTAAAAGGAATTTTGTGTTGATAACTTTCTATCTACAGTACTTTATCCTTTTATCACAGGTCTAAACTAGCAGGGAACTTATCAGTGTAGTAGTTTTGGAGATAACCTCTTTTTGAGTTAAATTTTATAGTGGCATGGGCACATGGAGAGTGAATAAATGATAATTGATCGGTTAAGAAGTACTGATACTTTACATATAAATTAAATGTAAGGAGGCACTTTTATTTGTAGGAAGACAGAATAATCTGGTTGTTATAGAAAAATAACTTTACAATAATGTAAACTTACATAGGGAAAACCAGCAGCTATCAAGACAGATGTTCTAGATAATGTTAGCAGTATTGAGTTACCAATGTATACAGTAGAATCTCGCATCCCACGATTTATTGGTACCGAAATATTACCGTGGGACCGGAATTCGTGGGATGCAGAGTATTAAAGTAATGGGGAAAATTACAAAAGTACTGGAGGCTATCGTCGGGCGACTATTGACCATCACTTTACATGCCAATAATCAAAAGTAAGTTGCTTTAACCCTCCAGCCTCGGCTACGCATTCTATAATACCGGTATATCCCCCAAAACCTGGGGAATTTGGCCGAAAAAACATCTTGCCTAGGCTACCGTATCTTTGTTATTTTGACTGCTTCCGCATTCCCACGCATCCCCAAGCGTAGATGTGTTTAGTTCCTGTAGAATGGCGTTGAGTAGAGCTCTCTAAGTCAACTGGTTCAGTTGTGATGACGATTTCCGTGGAGAGAACCTTGTGGCGATGTCAGCCACTTTTCACTACTTAACAATAACACAGCCACACACGAACAAGCGACGCCTTACCAGCTGTTGTTTACATGCGTCGGACGGACGCCTTTCAAAACAAGCTTACAGGCTTTCAAGCTGCTATGAAAAGAAAGGTAAGTAAAACACAAACAAAAAACTTAGAAAAGTTGATGAGGTGATTATTGTGATGGATGTGGTGATAGACGGGAGGCGGATGTTAGATACCACCCTCCGTGGCCCCACTCTCGTTCTCCGTCACCCCACCGTCGCCGCCAAAGCCGTGGGAATCGTGTGGTTTTTCGTGGGATGAGAATTCAGGTAGCCATTGGATAGTACCGTGGGATGCGTAATCGTGGGATCGAAATGCGTGAGATGCGTGACTCTACTGTATTTGATTGCAATAGAGTGAACAAAATGTATTGGTGAAAATCTTACCTGTGAGGTACATAATTCCTAGGTTTACAGCTCCAGCAACTGTACCAAGAGCTCCCCCAACCACTCCACCGGCTACCATCGCCCGAGGCCCTTGCTTAAGCTTAAACAATACACCAGTGCCCCCTCCTGCTGCTATATATCTGAAATGTTTTAAAAATTTAATAAGTTACAATTATAAAGCCTGATAAGTGAGGCAGCTCTGAACAGGACTGCCTGGAGCGCCGCCATTAGTATGTGAGACCGGAACCGCACTTCATGTGGAGCACCCATTCTTTAAATTTATGTACACTCGTTCCAAGAAGTATCTGCACCCCTATGCTGATTATCTGGTGTGTACAGCTCGGTAGGGTTGGCACCTCTGCCTGCAACTATATCCATATGTCAGAGACGATCGTCTCTGACATATAGATATAGTTGCAGGCAGAGGTGCCAACCCTATCAAGCTGTACACACCAGATGATCAGCATAGGGGTGCAGATACTTCTTGGACCGAGTGTACATGCAGTATTATGTACTGTATATACATGTATGTCTGTAGTTAACCATAACTGAAGCAGATAGGGGGATCATAAACTTATGAAATAAAAATAAAATATTTATTACGGTAATTAATGGTGTGAAAAAAGCATTGGAAGATAAAGATGACTGAAGAACAGGCAAGAACAGTGGTGATGAATAGGAATGAGTGAAGAACAATTATGAATAGATTCATATTATCACCAACCCACCAATTAACTTTCAAATAAAACTAATTAATGAAATCCATTAAACTAATTAATACATGTGGTACTCCAAGGATTTGAACTAAGAATTTGAGATGAGAGAAAACGTGTTCGTAGGTATTGGGGGTCAGGCGCCACTCGAACTAGAATAATAGTCTTGTCAGGCGCCCGGTCCGGGGAGCCGGTTTATATAGGAAGGGCCCTGCATGAAAGTAATGTGGGCGGGCATTGTTGTGTGGTTCCGCTACATGTCTGCCTGCTGTGAACAGAACCTCTCTGGGAAATCTGGGACCTGGGAATCTTTTGCTGGAGACCCCTCATGATCCTTGGTCTCTAGGTCTTCTCCTGGACGACCTAGATGTGTGTGAATTTTATATTTTTATATAATTTTGTTGTTTCTGTTTGGGCTCTGTCTTGAGCACCCCCAACTATGGAGTAGGCCTATGTGCCGGAGTATTATACATAAATACATACATACAATTAAACAAAAAAAAATTATAATAAAGTAAAGCTATTATCAGTAAACCCAATGATATAAGCCAATCTTCATTCAGCCAAATATCACTTCAGTTTAACTTCATAAATAAAAACATAATAATTACTCAATGTACACATATAGTATATTTAAAGACAGAGTGCTCAACACGATATGAGGTTATTACATCATAATGGTGGCACTCCAGGCAGCCCTGTTCAGGGCTGCCTTGCTTGTTAGTTTGATTTTTTTCAAGATCAGAAAGGTCTGATCCCATGTCATTCTTGGTCTCTCCTTGGTGTAGCTCACTCCACGTTCACGGACTGGTATTTTTTCACCCAACGCGGTTCATACATCCTCTCCACATGTCCAAACCATCCAAGCCTGCTAGTACGTATCTCATCACTGATAGTCTTGATACCTAACGGTCTCCTCAGCTCTTTAATAGACATCCTATCTTAAAGTTGTGCCCCACACATCCATCTCACCATTCATATCTCATTATGTTCCATTCTGTTGATGCATATGTCATTGCGCTTCTAACACATGAAGCGTACAACTTTCCCTTCAAGGGGAGAGGGAGTCTTCTCATGGTAAGTAGTGGCAACAGTGCTCTGAACTTTCCCCAGCCACATCTAATTCTGGCTATAGTGGCAGCCTCGGCCCCACCACCGGCAGAGATAGTATCTCCCAAATACAGTACAGTATTAATTTTAAACCCAGATAGCACTGTAGTATAACTAGATAAGACTATAATAATTTTGATTTGAGATGGGTGACTAGCCCCATAAACTGACATGGGGGTGATGAATTAAACTAGTTATGCACAGCTACTGCACCCACAGATCACCTACATCAAGAAACCAAAATCC
The DNA here is from genome assembly GCA_032716605.1 of Paralithodes platypus. Classification (NCBI taxonomy): domain Eukaryota; kingdom Metazoa; phylum Arthropoda; class Malacostraca; order Decapoda; family Lithodidae; genus Paralithodes; species Paralithodes platypus. The sequence goes on from CM064513.1 coordinate 88,194,927, forward strand.
TCAAAGTCAAAGACCATCTGGACATGAGAGGCACTCAATTCCTGGCAGCAGCCTCCACGAACCAAGACCACCCACTAAACTACATGGCAACACACCCACAGACACCAAGAAATATCAAAACAACACCCAGCACACGGTATCACACACAATTATTGTCCTCTCTCCCTCCCTGCCCACCCCGAACCAACTTCCAGAAGCACATCCATACTCATATCTCTCACCGATCCATCCACTCACTCACAGACAACACGCAGCTGCATGCACGACCTCCCGAAATCCATCCTTCCGAATCCTCCCTTCCTCGCGAGGACAGAGTCCACCTGGCCAGGCTGAGATGCGGACACCATCCAGCTCTCCTGAGCTATCAGAAGAGACTGGATGACTCCGTTGTCGACTCCTGCCCGGGATGTAACACAGCACCCATACCATTAAACACATCATAGAAGACTGCATTTCACACAACCACTTACGCCAACAACACAATCTACACTCAATGAGAGCTCTGTGGGAAAGCCCGATCGTGGCCATGGCCTTCCTCAGGGACTCGGGGCTGTTCGGCCAGGCAGCTTAGGGAACAACAACAACAACAACAACAACTAGTTATTGACTTACTCGAGAAGAGATGATTTGCCCCGGTAGACTGATATAGAGGTGGTGAGCATCATAAAGGAACCGCAGAACAGTCCCAGCCGCCAGCCCCACATCCATGCTCCTTTGGCGAACCCTATCGTTACCTGTGGGTTATTTTGCTATGGTAGTGAGTCAATCATCCCCTCCCCTGTAAATTGTGCACGTCAGCATGATGGCGTTCCAGTATTTTCATTCTGTTCTGGTTAATGCTAAACAACTTGTGTCAGCTTAGGATTTTTAGGAATCAAAGGAGAAAAATATATCTAGCACCCTGACTCCCACTTGAGTCAGCTTAGGATATTTAGAAATCCAAGGAGAAAAATATAACCAGCACCCTGACTCCCCAGGTGAACAAAACAATCTACAGTACTGCTAAATAAAATAAAGCATCAACGTACTAAATGAGTTAAGCTAGACTGAATTAAATTAATATTTTAAGTTTACTATTACTGTATACAGTATACCGTAATGGATTCAAGTTGACTGTATAATTCCACTTCTATCACTATTATCATATAGCATTTTAAAGATCTTAAGAGCTAACCTAGAACTTTTAATACCATGAATCACTTATTTTTTACATCCATGCCTTCAAGCCCTCAGTTCCCAATTCCTTTTTTTTTTTGTTTTTTTTTTTTTTTTTTATGTGGATGAGGGAAACAAAATGCCAAAATGCCAGTGATGAGTGTTTCCCCAGAGTTGAAAGAGTGACAGAGCTATAATCAAGGAATGTACAAGACCTGGACACAAGTTTGAAGCTATTTAACCCCTCTTTGGCGGGGCCGGACTTAAGTCGGTCTAGAGAAGAAAGGACTATGTGGCGGGGCCCGCCTTAAGTCGGTAGCAATTTTGAGCACATAATTGGCTCTGAGAGAGACGAGCGGTGGGAGGAGCGTATGTTCACTCTGACCGCTCGGCACGGTCCCCGCGCCGCGACTAACCTCCCCTCCTCACTCATCCCCACCCATTACCTCGCTACACAGGGAATTATGTAAGGAAATTACCTTATTTTAGCGATTTTTCCTTCGTGTTGCACGATCGTTGCAAGAGAACCAGTGGTCGTAGAAGGATGGTTCTGGTGTCATTGGAAAGCTCATTTAACACCCTTTCAGGGATACATAATTTGTATTACGCTCTGGCTCTTGTTTATGCATGAAAAAGAGCACAGAAACAAGGTCGTTTAGGGTAAAACCACCCGCTGGGCGGGTAGTAGAAGTTACTGACGGGCCCGCTCGTAAGGCATTAAGTAATTTGATTAGGGAAAGATGGATTCAGGGAGAGAGTTGCAGAGCTCAGCTGTTGAATAAAAGAAAGATTGGGAATATCGTTTCACTCTTGGGTTGGAGACTTGGTAGGGGTGGGAATGTGTTGCAAGTCAGATGCTACTTGCTTTACGGCGGCGGCGCTAGTGGCACTTTGGCACTGCTGACTGGGAGGGTCTGAGGCATAACTTATTTGAATTCCCATGGTATGATCTTTGCTTCCATGGCCGGGGACCCTCAGAGAGTGCTGAACGCATTACCGAGGTAATCCTCTCGGGCATGGAGGTATACAGTGGACCCTCGGGTAACACGGTTTTTCACAAAGCGGTTTTGCTCTAACACGGATACCTCAAATGTGATGAGTCACCTGTAACACGGTATTTTCCTTGCTCTAACACGGTTTGCCTTGGCTCGGGGAACGCCACTGACTTAGTTTCCCTTGCCACCCATGCTTAGGCGGACAAAACCGAGCAGTCCAAGTGTATTTTATGTGCCAGCCCACCCCTCTAGACCACCCTTACCTATCTTTTTGTTGCCCTTTTGCTATCATATTTTATGCATATGGCATGTGAAGTATGGTTGAGTGTTGCTTGGTCGGTATTTTGAGTGATTTGTGATAGGTTGTAGGGCGGAGAATGCTCAAAAAGGGGACTTTGGGCAAGTCGCTAGAACGAAATGGCTTAATTCCTATATAACCTATGCTTTACGTAACACGGTGTCATGGCAGGACAAATTACCAGTGTTACCCGAGGGCCAACTGTATATAGTATTCCATTTTCTTTCTCTAAGTCTAATGAAAAGGTTCTTGGTTTTCTACTGCTGTCGGCAATAAGGAGAGAGGAAGCATTCAAACGGTACCGACACCGTAAAACTCAAGAATCTCATTCTTCCTATGTTTCTGCCCGGAATCAAGCCAAATCTGTTCTTCGACTTGCCAAGCACTCTTTCATCAATAATAAATGCACTGAACTATCCAACTCTATCTCTTGCTTGCAACACAATCCCACCCCTACTCTGTGCAACTCTCCAACCCAAGAATGAAATGTTACTCAGTCTGTCTTCTATTCAACAGCTGAGCTCTGGAACTCTCTCCCAGAATCAGTCTTTCCCTCCTCCTATGACTTATAATTGCTTCAAACTCTGTGTGTCCAGGCATTTTGGCTCGAACGTCCCTTGATTTTGGCCCTGTCACTCTTTCAACTATGGGGGAGGCACTCGCTACAGGCAGTTCTGCCTTTTGTCTCCCTCACTCACATAGGGAAAAAAAAAAAAAAAAATATACTATACCATAATTATTTGCAGTTATTACAATACCTTGTTTTGAAGCTCTTTCTTTGCTTCAAAAGTATTTTGAAATGCTGTTCCTTGATTCTCTTCCATGAATTTAACAAAGCTATCTTTTGAAAGAAGGGTCCCACCAATAATCGATCCTGTGAATGCTCCCATCATGGATCCATTCATAACCTGAGAAAGAGGGATATTACTTTGAATTAGTATTTGTATACGATAATATTGAAAGTGTTGCGGACATTCGTACACCCGCAGTCATGAATTTGACTTTTTGTTCTTAAATTATCACACGGCCAGCGGTTATTTGCCCCATGCTGGCAATAACACAGTTCGTTGTCAATTTTAAGACCTTTTGTGTTATTTAGGTATCGATTCTTTCCTGGCAAGACTGTAATTTTAAGAGCAGGAAATTTTTCTACCGAAAAATTTACAAATTTACATATCGGTCTAGAACTGTTGGTGCCGATTTATCACCTCCATACTGTATTTTCGCCATGAACGCAATTTCCGGTACCCCTACCCATGAAACACAATGTACATTCTTAGCACTAACTACCAATACAGTCGGGTCCCGAAATAAGCAAGAATTTGGTGGACGAAAGTGGTCGCTTAATTGGAATTTGCATAATTCGAACAATGGGAAAAACGGAATTTGGTGGATGGCCGACCCAGACTTTACCATGTACAGTACAAGACTTCTTATAGGTTACCTAACAAATAATAATACAACAGTACAAAATGTAAATAAGGTTAGGTTGTTTTATTAGGTTAAAGACAATTTTGTGATACTAGGAACATGCACTAGCTGGTAAGTAAAGGTTTGTCTTGTATCCTACGCACTGGGTACTAGGAACCCGCACTAGCTGGTAGGTATAGGTTAGTCTTGTGTCCCATGTCCTGGGTACTAGGTATACGTACTATATCTGATAGGTCAGCACTCGTAATTACGTTATCACTGCCTTGACAGCATGCTCGTGTTAGCGGGACGATGTTTTTCACACCCCTTCAATATTATAATTGGTTTCCTGTGTTTAGTGACGCTTACTTCCACCACCTTCAACAGTATTGAACTCCAACAGTTGGGAGCGATATGAAGTGTGAACATATGGGAAAGAACGTTGGTTACAGCGGGAGGACATAATCAAGCTGCAGCATTTATTATTAAGTATGGGAACAATTTCTTAAATTAAGACATGGGACCGGGAGCGATAATTTATAGATCGAGTTGGTGGGGACGTGATGTCACTTCCAGCCTGCCAATCACAAATGGGTTTGGCCAGCCAATCACAGCTAAGATTCCAGTATGTTTTGATCGTATCAGCTGTTCTACCTCAACCCCGCACTTTCCTTGATAGCGTAATGCATAAGTGTGCGGAATTTCGATGCGAGTTTTGAGTCCTTGGAGTGCCACATGTATTTGTTGATTTCATTAATTGAGTTTAGAGGTGAAGTTGGTTGGTGGAAAAAACGGGATGGATGTACAATAGTTACCGGGTGTACCACTACCGACATACAACATAAATCATCTATAAATACTTATAATAAAATAAATACTTTTAAATCTATAATACTAGGTTAGGTTAGGTTAGGTTAGGTTAGGTTAGGTTGTTTGGTTAGGGTAATGTATTTTTGTATCCAAAAGCAGTCAAAATAGACGGGAACATGATGGTGAGTGTCCGCGTAGTGTAAACAAGTGAGCGGTACACCCGGTAACTACATTCTTGCCGAAAAAACATAATAATACTTTATGCCCTCCCCACCTATCAGGGTAAATATTTTAATATTATTGTGGCAAGTGAAGGTAATCATTACTAGGGACACAATGAAAACAGGAAACCAATTATAATATTGAAGGGGAGTGGGAAAAAGATCGCTCCCGCTACTATGGAATTTGCCGGTTAGGCTAATGTCTTTTCAAAGTTGACTAAATCGAGTAAACCCTGCATTCCCAAACTCTCCCCTAGATTGTTGGAGTATCGGAATTACAATTAACAATGCAAATGCTAATAAAATGTGCTTTCTGCACTTTCTAACAATAAAATACACACAAACCATTGCCATATAAAAAATAAAAGGACAATATAAAGTTTAGGCTATGTAATTAAATTCGGATATCGATTTTATCGTGGCCTAGGCTATAGGTTTCTTATACCATGTATTTCATTCCTATATGTGTCTAAATGCACGGCTCGCTGGTGTAGTGACTAGCGTCTTGGACTTCCACCCAGAAGGTCCCAGGATCGCGCCCACGCTCGGTGCATTAAAGATTTTTCACAAGCACCGAGTCGTTACCGTCCCTCATGAGCAAGGGGATGGGATAGTAGTACAGGACCCCGATGGAAATACACCTAATCAGCCTTATTGGGCTATCCTTAGCTGGCTTAGCATGCGCTAGCTTTAAGAACTATTATTATTATTATTACTGATCCTGAAAAAAACACAAAACTCTCTATAGCCCACTATAGCCCTGCTGCCCATCGCCTACCTCGCAAGAGGCGGGTGCGTTTGTTTACATCCGCCCAGCGACTTGCGTTGAGGAAAAAAAACTTTGTGCCCCCGGTCCCTATTGTTAAAATAGGCTCTGAGGATTTCAATAAGTCCTAGGGGGTATAGGGGAGGGGAGGGGAGGGGAGGGGAGGGGAGCGGAGCGGAGCTCTCTCCCCCCCCCCCCCCCAACATATTCTGTATCCTACGGCAATCGGTTAGGCTATGCCGCTATGGCCAAATAGGCCTAGTTAGTTTTCGCTAGTGGGGGGGGGGGTTAGATTGTAGTTTAATGGGTAAATATAAATTTCCTGCTGGCCTATCAGGCTATCACACATCAAAACACCTTTACAAAACTCTAAAATAGGCTAGGCCTAGATAAATAATAATCGGCAAACTGGATTTTAGGTCACGTATGGGATATAATGTTCTAAATGTATACTATAGCTTTGTATTAGAGTATTTGTCACCACAATATATGTCTTTACCGCTGCAGATTAAATTATTTTTCTTTAGACTTTGTGGATTAAATAAGGGTGATGGTGGCCATCTTGGATCAGCTGAGAACTAATATTTTTATTTTTGTTACCGTAGTTTTAGTATTTTGTCATATTCTATATCAATACTAACCCTGCGGGGGTTTGGGGGCGGCAACCCCCAGGTTAGGTTAGGTTGTTAGGTTAGGGTAATGACAAAATATGGTTTTAGCCTAGGCCTAGGGGGCATGTTTTAATATTGCAAAATAATGGGTAGGCGTAAATATGAATTTCCAGAAGGAAAAAAAAACATAAAACACACTAATCAATGAAGAAACTGATGAGAAAGAGGATTATAATAGCCTACAAAAAAACACGTAGGCCTAGCCTACGTGACCTAAAATCCAATTTGACCTAGCCTAATAATCAATAGGCCTAGTCTAGGCTATTGACCAAATATAACATACAAAAATAAAATAACAGGAGTTGTTGTTCTGCAGAATTACCGTTAGGCTATCTGAATAGCCGATGCGTAGCCTAGGCTAATTGGAAAACAAAATATAGCCTAGGCCTATGCCAGCCTAATCCTATTCATTCTCAATTTGATTAGGCTATTCAATGAGTAGATAAAATGATAATTGTGTCATACCATAGTGAGTTCTGGGCTGATATTGCCGTAACCATCCTCAGTAAACATAATTCTCAGTCTGTCCCAACCGGTCTGTTCGGCAAAGAGTGTGGTCTGCACGGTTTTCACTGTTGGGTCGATAGCATCTGGATCTTTAAATAACTTTAGTATGTTTAAACCGAATAGCGCTCCACCAGATTTCCTCCATTTGCTTATGTTGCGTATTGTCAAGAATTGTGAATGAAATTGCGAGTAAAATCCACCGCTGGGACCCGCCATTGTTGTTGTTTGGGTCAGCTGATTCTGGCTTTTATAGGGAATCAATCCTAGTTTGTTTTGTGTGCGCCATGTTGCAATAACTGTCAGTGGTCCACACTCGGTTCTATGCATTTATATGTATACTGTGGTTCTATGTCTGGGGTTTATTGTGAGCATGAGGAAGTTTATAAAGGAGTCTATAACATAAAGTACACTACGTGGCCTGAATATTATGTAATGTCGCATAATGTTGTCACTATAAACGGTATAACTAGTGTTCTTATAAACTGCTCGTATTCAACCAGCGTGGACTATCTCGAGCCAGGGAGGTCAACATGGTTACTGTATTTATATTTGGTTGTTGGCTGCTTTAATAAATAACCTTAATATTGTTTTAATTGCATTATTGTGTTCATTCAGTACATACTTGCTTCATTGATTGTGAAAACATTAGGAATGCTAGAATTGAACTACAGAAAACGGCGTCTGAGAGGGGAGACTGGAAATAGGGACTTTCACACCTTGAAATTATACTGTAGATGATTATTCTCTCTCGTTCATTATATTTAACATAGACATCAAGATTAACATTTATATTTTGTAGATTAAAGTGACCTTTGGCACAGAAAATTAGAAATCAATGAAAACATTTATGGGGAGAGAGGTGATGGTTCGGACACTCTTTTTTTTTAATATTTGTAGAAATTCAGGTTTAAGCAGTAGTATAATCTAGTTGATGTTAAAATGTTGCTTCGTTATTTGATTCTTTAGCCTAATTATTTCAAACCCTTAGCTCTTTTCAGTTTTGAGCTATAGTTCCCGAAACACAAGTTTCTAAATCGTCCGAACCTTCCCTACCAGTGGTGATGGTTCGGTCAGAAGGGTGGGATGGTTCGGTCACGTATATTAATTGGCATAATCTTAAAATTATGTGAGTTGGATTTGCTAAAAACAAGAATTTATCAATTCAAAACCATGTTATTTTGCTAAAATACAAAATTAAACTTCATAATCGAAATTAACCTCTTCATATTTGTAAACAAATAATATTGAAAAAAAATGGATTATACTTAACCAGAATTATGGATAATGTACTTATCCATAAATCAAATAAACATACAGTACCTTTATTTGTATAAACAATATTATAGGTATGGATTAGGACTATGTTACTTCAAATAAATTACATATTTGACTTAGTTTATTTTATATTGTATTAGCACAGATAAATACATAATAAAATGTAAATATATTATTCCCTGATGGATATTAAGAGTTGTGTTTCACTATGTGTTCATAATAGGGGAGAGCGGTGATCGTTCGGACGGAAGGATGGTTCGGACAGTGCATTTCCTGAGAAACGTATGGGACCTAAGGCCCCGAGATTTTGCGTGAAACTGCGAGAGTTTGTCTACTTTCATCACGCGTGATTTGGTTCCTACATCAGCTACACTTTTTAATGCAGGTCCGATTTTATGGTTTTTTGCACTTCCTATGTAATACTTTCACTTTATATCGTAAGCTCTACCTCCATGAATATGTCAACCAGCGAAATATGCATTATTATGGTGAAACTATGTTGTATGCCGAAGATATTGCCGTAAATAACAAATGCTGAAGTCTCTTGTGTGAACGTTGATTAATTAACTATATAGATTCGGGATCATTCGGACAGTTGAGGGTGGTGATGGTTCGGACCAGTCCGAACCATCCTTCCCACTAATTACCAAAAAATTACCTTATCAATTGATAACACTACTTCTTGTAAACATCTATATAATGAACACATAGTGAAACACAACTCTTAATATCCATCAGGGAATAATATATTTATATTTTATTATGTATTTATCTGTGCTAATACAATATAATATAAACTAAGTCAATTATGTAATTTATTTGAAGTAACATAGTCCTAATCCATACCTACAATATTGTTTATACAAATAAAGGTACTGTAGTTTATTTGATTTATGGGTAAGTACATTACCCATAATTCTGGTTAAGTATAATCCAGTTTGTTTTCAATATTATTTGTTTACAAATATGAAGAGGTTAATTTCGATTATGAAGTTTAATTTTGTATTTTAGCAAAATAAAATGTCTTTGAATTGATAAATTCTTGTTTTTAGCAAATCCAACTCACATAATTTTAAGATTATGCCGATTAATATAAGTGACCGAACCATCCCACCCTTCTGACCGAACCATCACCACTGGTAGGGAAGGTTCGGACGATTTAGAACCTTGTGTTTCGGGAACTATAGCTCAAAACTGAAAAGAGCTAAGGGTTTGAAATAATTAGGCTAAAGAACCAAATAACGAAGCAACATTTTAACATCAACTAGATTATACTACTGCTTAAACCGGAATTTCTACAAATATTAAAAAAAAAAAACGTCCGAACCATCACCGCTCTCCCCTATAGATGTTTACAAGAAGTAGTGTTATCAATTGATAAGGTAATTTTTTGGTAATTAGTGGGAAGGATGGTTCGGACTGGTCCGAACCATCACCACCCTCAACTGTCCGAATGATCCCGAATCTATATAGTTAATTGATGGGTACGCTCAACGTTCACACAAGCGACTTCAGCATTTGTTATTTACGGCAATATCTTCGGCATACAACATAGTTTCACCATAATAATGCATATTTCGCTGGTTGACATATTCATGGAGGTAGAGCTTACGATATAAAGTGAAAATAAAATATTACATAGGAAGTGCAAAAAACCATAAAATCGGACCTGCATTAAAAAGTGTAGCTGATGTTTTTAATCATGCGTGATGAAAGTAGACAAACTCTCGCAGTTTCACGCAAAATCTTGGGGCCTTAGGTCCCATACGTTTCTCAGGAAATGCACTGTCCGAACCATCCTTCCGTACCGTCCGAACCATCACCGCTCTCCCCTATATTTTGTAGATTAAAATTACCTTTGGCACAGAAAATTATATATAATTCGGAATATACCCTGTTTCAAATAGGTAGGCCAGAAATTGTGAACCCTAACCTCTGTAACTCAAGAAGGTCTAGAGCATATTGGATGTAAATTTGTACACCTCTACCCTGGCTGATCCTTCCCGAATGGTGGAAATATTAGCTGGAATACTCTAGTTATTATAGGTTAGCCCGTTTAGCGCATGATTCAAGTGGCGCCCGTGTGAATTAACCCGATTCTTAACCCGGCAGCTACGGGGAGATTCTTAAGAGGTTTTACTGGGCGACTGCGGGAGACTTAAGATCCTAGGCCTAAAAAAAAAAAAAATGTAAAACACCCCAGTGGCACTTAAAAAAGCAAAACAAAATTGTAAATTGATACCGTGTGACAGTCACGAGTTTTAGCATGTGTTTTTTTTTTTTTTTGCATTTTTTCGTTTAATATACAGTGTTGTTTTATACCAAGGACTGGAGCAAATGAGTATTTACCCATTATCCAACAATCTAAAAACACGGCCCCCACTAGTGGGGAGGGCTATGAAGATCAGGGAAATTGCGGGGTAAAAGGGGAAAAATAGGGGGCATTTTTCAAAGTAAAAAAACCCAGTAGGCCTAATTGAATTTTGAAAGTTGGCTCGAGTTTTCATGTCCATTAAACGCCAAAATTTGAAAACCCGAGCCAACATTTGCCAAAACTTGGCTCGGGTTTAGCGATTTTTTGAAGTATAAAAACACAGTAACCTAACCTAGAACGTTGGGTACAAGAATAACCCTTACCTATCAGCTAGTATGTGTCCCTAGTTTATCCCATACCTACCAGCTGATCCCTTGTCATGAACCTAACTAAGAAACCAAACCTAACCTAACCTAACCTAACCTAAAAGAACCTAAAAGTTGTTGTTGTTGTTCCCCAAGCTGCCTGGCCGAACAGCCCCAAGGCCCCGAGCAAGGCCAAGGCCATAACAGGCCTAAAAGTAATACGTGGATAGCGAGAAAAGTGTAACCCGGCAGAGAGAACATAAACAAAGTGACAGTGGCTTTGTGCAGTGGGGACTCTGAAAATGTTATAGGGGAGGGAAAATAAAATGTACGCAATTACCAAAGCAGCACTGGATCGCGCAACTGTAAGGTCCCCCGAGTAAGGTAGGAGGGAAAAAAAAAATCTATATCCTAAAGCAGAAATCCCGTAAAACAGGACTTGTCATTATGCAGACAAGACTCTGTGTTTTACCCTATATCTCCCTTATAATACATTTGCGAAGGGAAGGACATATATAGGACTGAAGACTATTATATAACATACCTATAGGCTACACAAACATCGATGGGGCATGTAACTGTCACACCGTAAAATCTTACCAAAAAAATTGTGTTTAAGTGAGATAATTCCCCTCCAATCACTCCTTCACATGTGTCACCGTCCCCGGTCAATATTTACGAGTCACACCACAGCTGGAATCTCATTTCTAATGGTAGTTTTGGGTTCCTATCATTCTATGTTTCATTACTATATACTTTTTATCCACCGGAAAATATAATTTTTTCTTGTTTTTTTATTTTTATTTTTTTTTTATTATTTTTTTTTTTTTAGCATTAACCTAACCTAACCTAAAAACCTAACCTAACCTAACCTAAATGTATTTGGGGGCTATTAGGTTAGGTTAGGTTAGGTTTTTTGGTTAGGTTAACCCTCCTCTAGCGGGTGCTCTGTGGCCGTTTTGGGCCTTTCTGGGCCGTTCTGACTGCTATATCAACCATCAGTATGAAAGGAACTGTATTGCGCCGAAAACTAGGTGGAACAATGACGCCACATACAGCTACGTAGCACTCGTGGAGCACTGACAGTGTTACCTCGAAGATGGAAGTTTAGCTGATTTTGCTACCTTGCTCACTTTTAGCGAACTATTGGTTACACTGTCATCCTCACGCGCGGTGGGGGAACTGGAGTTAGTGTGGGCCGGGAGGCCACAGATGTCGGACGTATGGATCATTACTATCCCACCCATTTTCACTCGATTTCCACCCTTTTTTCACCCGTTTTTTGCCAGTTTTTTCAACTCGACTTATGTGGTGAGCCGCTTTTTAAGGGTTAATGCTAAAAAAAAAAAAAAAAAAAAAGCCCAAAAAAAAAAAAAATCCGGTGGATAAAAAGTATATAGCAATGAAGCATAGAATGATAGGAACCCAAAACTACCGTTAAAAATGAGATCCCAGCTGTGGTGTGACTCGTTAATATTGACCAAGTCCCCTCCTCCCCCCCCCCCCTTCAATTATCTCCTATTTTCCCTGTTATTCCCTTATTCATTGGTATATTTTCGTGTCACCATCTCCAGGCCGGTTCCATGCTGTTGTCATGTGACTAGCGAGTGTGTTGCGTAAGGGAGAGACTGGGAGAGTGTGAGGGAGTAAGTCAGTAAGTCAGTAAGGCTTCAGCCCTCGAGAAGAGAGGGTGTACGGCCGGCTGGCTCACATTTGATGAATGAACCGCTCAGTAATCATTCGCGATTTTGACCATCCAAACACTATTCCCACTTGTTTTATTGTTGTTCTATCTATTGCCTGACGCCGTGATCCCCGAAGGGGTGGCCACGAACGAACCGCCCCATGCACCTCTGTCCCCAGTCAGTCGACGCCCCTCCCCCCAACCAGCACCGCCCTCGTTTATGTACTTCCTCACTCCATCCTTCCACCTCATATTCGGTCTACCTCTCCCTCTCTGTCCCTCCACCTCGCTCTCGTACACCCTCTTAGTCATTCTCTCGCTTTCCATACGTTCCATATGGCCGAACCATCTCAAGTTGTTCCTTGTCACACTTTCCAGCACATCTACCTCCACACCACACCTCCTTCTTACTTCCTCATTAGTCTGTCTATCCCTCCATGTAACTCCGCACGCACTCCTTAAGTAATTCATTTCCACTGCTCTCACTCTTGGTCTGAGTCTCTCAACCAACGTCCATGCTTCGCTTCCGTAAGTCAGTGTCGGGATTACCACACTGTCATGCAAGGACTTCTTCACTTCAATTTATTTATTTATTTATTTCAATTTATTGTTGTTACATGTTACTATCTTCATATTAACCCTTTGGCGCATGATGACTCTATGTGCGTCATTAGGGTATTTACCCTCTAAGCGCACGATGACGCGAAAAAATATTCGCCAAAAATTAAGTTTTCGTCTTGACGCGCGTCATTTTTGGCATAGATACTCAGTATTAAGTCTAGTTCAATGGGTACAATTGGCAACCCCCTCAGTTTAACGGTTTACTCACGGCTGGCTGGGAAGGGAGCAGAGTACAGCTCAGTCTGTTTTTCGATACTTTCACTATTATTCGTGTATCACAGTAACTATTTGGTTTATAGTAATTCTGAAGTTACCAGTGGAATCCTCATAAAATTCCGCTTCCATATATGTATGTATGCAAATCAAAATGTTTTCCCACAAAATTTTGAGCTAGCGCGAGTTGGAAATAAGGTATTTTGATTTGTTTTGTTTACAATTCTTATTTCGGAGTGCCCCAATGTGTTTATTTTGTATTTATTCTATGTTTTTATTTGCTTATCTTCAAGTTCATTCAATAACGAAGCCGATAGTACCTCATTTATCCAAATACAAGGATTTTTTGGTGGATAAAAAGTCACAGAAACAAATAATCGCCGGGCACAGAACTGGCTCTGAGTGAGCTGAGATATACTTAGGGAGTGGGAAAAAAACCTAATTGGAAACTATAGGTGCGCCAAAGGGTTAAACGTAAAATAGTCGCATATGGATAAGTATTAATTACAGTATATTTATGGTAAATTAACGATTTTAGTGAGGAATTAATCAGAATACCTACGCACAGGGGTATGGTGTATACTACAGGGGCTGCGCACTTTACGAGTTAAGAGGTCCTACTGGGCGGCTGCGGGAAGACTCTTAAGAGGTCCTACTGGGCGGCTGCGGGAAGACTTAAGATCCTAGGCCTAAAAAAAAAAACTTTTAAAACACCCCAGTGACACTTAAAAAAAAGCAATTTGTGTTTAGGCGAGATAATTGGGAGCAAGACATTTCACAGCAAGTGACGGTTCGCTTTACCGCAGCGAACGAGCCCGGACGCTAACTGGAATTGTGGCGAACTGACCCACACCAGGGCTACCAAGTCAGGATGCTTAAATACCGCTAGAGTCATGGGAAAGTACCGGTAGCTAACTTGACATTGACCCAAAAAAAAAAATTGTATTACTGTACTGTATTGTTTTATTAATATACATTTTAAAGTATGTTTTAATAGTACAGTACTTAGTTAGGGAATAGGTTAAACACCAACATGCAGCTTCTTAATATACCGGTATTTTATTATATACAATTATAAAATAATAAATTTTATGCAATTAAAACACTACTGGACGATGTTATACACCTAAGTAAGGATCTCTTACATTTCGAATACCATCTGATGCATTTCAAATGATGCTGGGCGGCCTTCAAGCTTCCCGCCCGGCAAGACACAGCTGAGCGCGGCAGCATGGCAGATGTACGATGCGTCCAGTTTTCAAGTGACGGTTATTTACACCACCCGAGCATCATGTATGCCTTCATAGTTCAGATATTAGCAACATGTATCACATAATGTCATTGTAAGTGAAGTTACAGTGTGATACGTGCATAGATTCAAGTTTTATAGGTGTCGAGGGAGTGGCAAGCCTCGCGCGCGTCCTGGTTACCATGACAACTGGCGGGCATCTTGTTCATGGACTCACACACGTACACACTGCCAGCTGACTGACACCCGACTTCCCCTTCACTCACTCTCACTTTTATTATGCCTCTCTCACGTACTCTGTTTATTGATTTTATACTTTACCGTATATTTTATAGTTATAATATGAGTGTTACACATTGTTTTAGGTGTTTATTGATTTTATACTTTACCGTATATTTTATAGTTAGAATATGAGTGTTACACATTGTTTTAGGTGTTTATTGATTTTATACTTTACCGTATATTTTATAGTTAGAATATGAGTGTTACACATTGTTTTAGGCACTTTTGACTTAGAAATATGGGTGTTTGACGTATTCTTAGTGGGGAGACAGGGGAGGTGGTGGTGAAGGCAGGGGGAGTGGAGGAGGACCAGTGTACACATAAGCCTAACTTGCTGTGTACGTAGCAACATGACACACTATCTCGTCTCTTCTTACCCCTACCATGACCTGGCGGAATTTTGAGGAATGACGTGGGGTCTGGGTCATCCTCCTCCTCCTCTTCCCCACTTGGTGGGGAGTCGACTATGTTATGGGAAGCATAAGGGGAGCGATAAACATAGCGAGACGACGAGGTAACTCCAACACTCACGATGTAAACGAGGCAACTGGGCCGGGCGGGAGGTGGGAGGCAGCCCAGTCCTTCCACTCCCGCACTCTATCTCCCCACTCCCCACTGCGGCGGGACTTGGGTATTGCCAATTGATAAGTATTGCCACTGTTGGGCAACATCATAAGGTATATCCCATATGAATTTGAACTCTCTAGCTACCATAGGATAAGAATAAATAAGCACAAAAGTGGCGGTGTGATAAGTGGGTAAACTGGCTTTCCCCATCCGCCCTTACTCACCCGCACGGATGGGCTAGGGGGTTGCCGCGTACCGCCACTGTTCGGCAACATCATACGGTAGTTTTCCATACCATCCTCAAGCCTCTGGCTACCATAGGACAAGAGTAAATCATTTCGAAGTAGCGGATTTAACGTATGCGGCGCTGGGTTTAGCGTTACTGTACATACATTGCCGACGCATATTGTGCGGTGCTGGGGTCCCGTGGGTTAATATTAGAGTTTGCTATATGATTTTTCTATTTAAGATCGGGTTTTCAGGAACGAAACCCAATCGTAAATCAAGGGAGATCTGTACTGTATAAACACTGTATTGAGGGATAGTATTTTCTGCAGCTGTATTGGGTTATTTTCGTAAATGTTCATGGCCACCTTTTTGAGGGAATTATGGCATCTAGCAAAAAAAAATAAAAAAAAATAAAAAAAAAGTAGCCTAGCTACAGGAAAATCAGAAGTGTGACTGGGACAGAAGAGAGTGAGAAGTTACAAGGAAATTGATATGATGAGCGAGAATTGTTTAGAATATTTTGATGAATCACGGTGACTAGGGATTGGCAAGAGAGTTAATTATATAGGTAACTTCCTTCCTACCCTAATTATATTGTTTATATTCAAGGAAAATATAATTCAAAGGTCATATAGTATAATAACAATGTTTATAATGGAAAACTTACATATTTACCCTCTGAGGCGCAGAACGCAACTCCGTTGGTTTGTAGCATATTTTAAACCTTGAAATACCCCAGATGCACCTTGAAAATGTTAAAGGTGAATTACACAAAGATGAACAAAAAGTGAGATAAGTTATTCAGCAGAACGTTAAATGCTCTAGTAATACACCATTATTGGGAATATCCTTAAATTTGCCCCTAACATAAAATAAATTGGGTCAAGTTAAAGGTAAATTTCTGTTGCCTGACAACTATCGGAATCTATGACATCATCACAATACTGGAAGGCGCAAAATTGCAAGACAGTCAACTACCAGACGCCACCAGATATACAAAATTTAAATACTGTATTTGTTTTCTTTACTGATGTAAATTTACTTTATTATACACAAACCTGAGCATCCTTAATATGTTTTGATGTATACAAAATATACATCTTACTAGGTATGCAGCTTATGTAATTCACCTTTAATCTAGTTACCCCAAACCTCCTCAGTTTTCTTTCAATGGTGTTTTAAAGAAAAATAATTTTAGAGGACTAACTTCATTACATTTTCCTAAGTGCACATAAATTAAATACAAAATAAAACTGGCAACTGTGTGCTTCAGGGAGTTAAACCTACACAGTAACCATTTCATTACAGATCTTTAACCCTATCGCTGCGGGTGACGTTCTGGAACGTCCTGGCAATTTACAGCAATTTCCAGGCTTTAAAAGCCTGTAAATACCATAGAAATAGAGTGTCAGTGGGCGGGAGCGTGAGGGGCCCACCTCTGACCCTCAGAGCAGCCAGAGGCTCACTGAGGTAGACTGTGTCTCGCGCGGGCCTCTCACTGCCTCTCACAACAGTGTTGCCGAGCGAGCGAGTGCTAATAAATAACGGGTTTCCCGTGTTTCTATGGCACCGCTGCGGGTGAATCAGGCCACCTACGAGGCCCGTTCTGGTCTCATTTTGAAGCTATTTTCGCCTAGTTTTCGGCAGAGTACAGTTCATTTAATGCAGATGCTTGATTTATCATTCAGGAGTGCCTAAATATGCCCTAAATAGCCCAAAACACTCCGCAGAGAAAGGGTTAAAGAGTACTGTAATTAGACACTCTAAACTGAATGTCATGTATAGTGGCTCAGATACTAAGTCACAATAATGTAATACCTTATCTTAGTCAAAATTAGATGTGGCACGTGAGCAATTGCAAAAGTAAGAAATATCAATCATGAACCTAACCGTCTGCTAAACAACCCGCTATAAAAGTAAGATATGAGTGATGGTGATGCTTGATTAACCCTCGCCGCCCGGCTGGGCTCTATATCTCCATATCGAGTTTGCCCCGCGTCGCACGGCTGGACTCGATAGGTCCCTCGCATTATTTCATGGCTTAAAACCACTTAAAACCGCACTAGAGAAAGTTTTGTTGTCTTAGCGGATGGTCCGTATAACCAACAAGAACAAAAATACATAGCCAGTCAGTCAGCTGACTTTTGCTTTCTTGCAGCCTTAACACAAGCTTGTATTGATTTTCCTTAGTCCCAAACAATGCATGAAAGCAGTCAACAGTGACTTAGGAATGGTTAGGATGGTGAAATAAATCAGTAATCAATAATTATTATAATCAATATTAATACTGTACATAATCCATAATCAATTGTTGAGCGAATGTAAATAGATCGTAGCCGTGGTCGCCGATACTGCATCGCCGCATTCGGACAATTTTCAGTAACATAACAAAACACTCATCGCAAGATATCAACGAGTACTGCCTCTGGTATGTATGTAACCTAGGTTAGGCCATTTATTTGTAGAGATACATGTATGTATATCCGTAAATGACAAAACTCAAGCATTCACACGAATCCAGGCTCGCAGCGGCCATAACTGACCTACCTGTACTTATTTTCACAATAAAACTGAACCACTTCATCTAGAGAGTTCTAGTCTTCACCCATCGCAAGATAACGAGTACTGCCTCTGGATATATATACAGTATATAATTATAACCCCCCCCTGGGGGTTAGGGAATAGAATATGCCTCACGTGCCTTCTGCGTGTCGTAAGAGGCGACTAAAGAGGTTGGGTCGGTGGGCTTGCGACCCCCACCCGGAAAAAATATCTAAGCAAAAAAAAACGAACGAACAGCCTCGGATGCGGACGGAACCAACGTTGACGAACCACGACCGACTAAGGACATGCCTTCGGACATTCTGAGAATGGCTACGTGGAATGTTAGTGGCATGAATGATGGCACAAAAGAGAGAGAGGTTCTGGAAGTGTTCGTGAATGCCAGGCTGGATGTATGTGGAATGACAGAGACCAAATGGAAAGGTTCAGATGTGAGAGAGTGGGAGTGTGGAATGGGTGTGTGTGCTGGAGTGAGTGAAGGAACAGCGAGAGAAGGTGCATGTTTGTTTGTAAGTAGCAAATGGAAGGAATGTGTAAGAGAGTATGGGTCTGTGGGCTCAAGGATTGTGTGGGTGAGAATGAAAGTAGGAATACAAACGTGGGTGATTGTATGCGTGTATGCCCCGACAGAGGATATACTTGAAAGAAAGAAAGAGGAGTTCTGGATGAATGTGGAGGCGTGCCTGGAGAAGTTTGACAAGAACGAAAGAATATTTCTGATTGGGGATATGAATGGTAAGGTGGGTGATAGGAAAGTTGAGGGAGTGGTGGGAGGGTGGGGGGTACCATCAGAGGTGAATGGGAATGGTAGTGCACTTGTGGACGTATGTGTGGGGAGGAGGCTGTGGATAGCCAACACCTTCTTCCGACACAGAATGATCCACAGGTACACGTGGAAACGGATGTTGACGATGAAGGATAAGACAGTGGTGGAACGAAAGTCATTGATTGATTATGTATGTGTGGATGAACGAATGAAGAAATCTGTGATGGATGCTAGGGTGTATAGGGGTATTGGAGGGGGTCTGTCTGATCATTATGTAGTGGTAGCTAAGGTTAGGATACAAAAGAAGTGGGTGAGGAGAGCGGGAGGGAGGCGAGAGGAGGGTGGAATGGTGAGGAGGGTGGAGAGGTTGCAGGAGGAGGAAGTCAGGGAGGAGTACAGGAGAGCAGTGGAAAGACGACTAGGTGGGTTCGACCTGGAAGTTATGGAGGAAGTGGAGGAGATGAGCAAGGTGTTTAAGGATGAGATCTGTGCAGCATGTGAGGAGGTGTGTGGAGTGAGGAGAAGAGGGAGGGGAGTGAAAGGTACAGCATGGTGGACAGAAGAGGTAAGAATAGCTGTGGAAGAAAAGAAGAAAGCATATAGAGAGTGGTTGGGTAGTAGAGGGAATGAAGATTCCGAGAGACAGAAACGAGCGAGGTACGTGGAGAGTAAGAGGGTGGTGAAGAGAGTAGTGAAGGAAAGTAAGAGAAGAGTAGATGAGGAATTTGGAAGGAATCTGAGTGTAAAATGGAGGGAGAGTAAGAAACTGTTCTGGAAAGAAGTCAAGAAAGTTAGGGAAGGTAGCAAGGGAAACAGTAAGGGTGTGAAAGATAAGAATGGGATAATGCTAGCCGAGAAGCAAGAGAGAGTCGAAAGATGGAGGGAGTACTTCAGTGAGTTGCTAAATGAAAGGAATGAAGAGCCAGCAAACATAGCTGGATATGGTATGGGAGGGAGAAGAAGAGAAGTAGTGGAGGAGGAGGTGGGGATCAGGAGGTCAGAAGTGTGGGAAGCCATGAAAAGAGTGAAGTTGGGGAAAGCACCAGGAACAGATGGAGTGTGTGGGGAAATGTTGAGGTATGGTGGTGAGATAGTGATAGAATGGGTATGGAAAATGTGCAAACTAGCATGGGAGAAGGGGAGTGCACCCGATGACTGGAAGACTGGCATAATAGTCCCCCTATATAAGGGCAAAGGGGAAAGAGGAGTGTGTGGTAACCACCGAGGAATATGTCTTCTAAGCGTAGTAGGGAAGGTATACAGTAGGGTAGTGATTGAGAGAGTGAGAGTGAGAACGGAGAAATGGATAGGCGACGAGCAGGGAGGTTTTAGGAAGGGAAGAGGATGTGTAGATCAGATTTTTACCCTGAATTGTGTTGTGGAGAAGTATCTGGAGAAGAAACAAAAGGTGTATGTTGCCTTTATGGACTTGGAGAAGGCCTATGACAGAGTGGATAGAGAAGGTTTGTGGAAAGTACTTAGAATATACGGAGTAGAGGGCAAGTTGCTGAAAGCAGTGAAGAGCATGTATGAGGGTGCAAAGGCGGCAGTACGTGTGGAGAGTGAGCAGAGCGAGTTCTTTGACCTGAATGTTGGTTTGAAACAGGGGTGTGTGATGTCCCCGTGGTTGTTTACTGTATATATGGATGGAGTTATGAAAGAAATACTATCAAGAGCAGTGGATGTTGGTGTATCGCTGAAAAGGGAGGGAATTGAGTGGAAGCTACCTATACTGCTGTTTGCGGATGATACAGTTCTGATGAGTGATAATGAATGGGAGTTGCAGGGTCTGGTAAATGAGTTTGGAACAGTGTGCGAAAAACGGAATTTGAAGGTAAATACGGGGAAGAGCAAGGTTATGGTCTTCGAAAGGGGTGAAGTCACAGAGTGTGAGGTGAAGCTGAACGGTCAGGCTATGGAGATCGTCAACTCTTTTAAGTATCTGGGCAGTGTGTTGAGTAAAGATGGGACTATGGATGAAGAGGTGCGGGAGAGGGTACAACAGGGGAAGAGGGTTGTAGGAACGCTAAAAGCAGTAACAAGAAATAGGGTGGTCAGTATGGAAGTGAAGAAGTCCTTGCATGACAGTGTGGTAATCCCGACACTGACTTACGGAAGCGAAGCATGGACGTTGGTTGAGAGACTCAGACCAAGAGTGAGAGCAGTGGAAATGAATTACTTAAGGAGTGCGTGCGGAGTTACATGGAGGGATAGACAGACTAATGAGGAAGTAAGAAGGAGGTGTGGTGTGGAGGTAGATGTGCTGGAAAGTGTGAAAAGGAACAACTTGAGATGGTTCGGCCATATGGAACGTATGGAAAGCGAGAGAATGACTAAGAGGGTGTACGAGAGCGAGGTGGAGGGACAGAGGGGGAGAGGTAGACCGAATATGAGGTGGAAGGATGGAGTGAGGAACTACATGAACGAAGGCGGTGCTGGTTGGGGGGAGGGGCGTCGACTGACTGGGGACAGAGGTGCATGGGGGCGGTTCGTTCGTGGCCACCCCTTCGGGGATCACGGCGTCAGGCAATAGATAGATAGATAGATATAATTATACAACTTAGGTTAGGCAATTTTTTTGCATATTTATAAGCCCGCCAAAATCCAGAGAATTCAATGTTTCACCTGGATCCAGCGCTTGCGGGAAGGTTTAAACCACCGTTCGGAGAGGGTTAATGCATGGCATCCTTAGCTTAATAGTCTTCAAGCATACAGTAGCCTACTGCGATTTCATTAGTAAGTTTTGTATATTAATCACAGTTCTGTTTCTCAAATTTGTGGTAACGTTATGTCATTTTGTGAAAAGTATCTCATACTCATGACACAACCAGGATATTTTCTAATGTTCAGTGTGGCCTTTGCTGTATTCTTAGCTATCCGGTATATGGTTAGTTATTTGTATATAAAAATCTTTGGCAAACTTAAACTCTCTTGCGGTCATTGGAGTCATAGTGGTGTTCGGTTTCTGAAACCTTCCTTGTTTCTGTAAGGAAGTTTAATATTTTGTGTTCTGGCACCATGATGATGCTGCGGACTCCAATTTTTTCTTGTCCATATAAAGGAAACATGAATGATTTTGTGTTTACTGGCGCCATGATGCTGTGTTGGTTCTGATGCTTTCCTTGTCTGGGTGCAGGAAAGCGTAGTAACCGACGATGCAGCAGATACCCATAACCCAGAGTATTTCCACAGAAAACACTATAGTCGCCCGGAACCACACATTCGAGTACCAAGGCTCCATCTGGGGAAAAGAGAAGATCTTTAGATCTCGGTAGCTGACTAGTGAATTATAAAGTTATCTTCCAAGTGACGAAGCAAATGGTTCTTTGATATGTATGTGCACAATCATGGTGTATGTGTATATTTGAGTTTATGTGTTTGAAGCAGCCTTTACAATTAGGCTAATAGATATTTTCCCACCCAAATTATTGGACACTGTGATATTTGTTATTGCAATTGCGATTTTTATATGTAGTTACAGAATTCTACCATAAGGCATAAAACATGCCTTGTAGTGTATGTAGTGTATTTGAACAATAGTTTTAATTTTATCAATAATAACATAAACCATTACAGCACAAATAATAAGACAACAACACTACTGTAGGGCCTTTCAAGATTATACAAAATTTATCAACAAATATTCTTCGTACTCTGAACTGACCTCAATACACCAGACAGTGATCATGGCAGTGTTCTCTATGAGGCAGAAGGTGTAATAGAAGGCCATACGTCGACGTGAGGGTGTGTCCTTAACGTTGATGTAGGAGAATATATGCACCACACCCATGATGCAGTTGTACAGTAGTTCCAATATGGGGTGTTTGGTGTCATCATCCGAGCAGAAGTTAGTGCCCTGGTGATAACATAGTATAGGTAGTTAGTTATGTAAAGCAGATTAACCAGACCACTGAGCTCCATACGGAACTCTCATAGGTCTGGCACATAGTACAGTACTGTATAGCATAACATACATGTGGAAGGCAAGTGGAGAAACAGCGGGTAGTGGAAAACAACTAAGGTATATGAGAAGAAAATAGAACATTTTATTAATGAAAACTTCCGCATTGTAGAAAGGGAAGTGTGGCACGGGTAAAAGGATTATATCTGGACAAGCTAACCTGGAGCTGTTTCTGCCATGGCTATCCATTAGCAAATTTTCCCAGAAGGAAGCAAGATATTGAAGATGATGATATTGTAACATGATATAAAAACTTTACAACAATTGTGAGGAAAAACATTGATTTTTTGTATTTAATTAATTTCTAAGTTATTACTTTATTGTTGAAAAGAACAATATAAAATTTGATGAAGCATTTACAGTATAAGGATGATGTGAAATTACCTGGGCATGTATCCAAGCTGTCATGATAAGCCAGTGAGCGGCCAGAACACACATACTGATGATAGTAAAGGGGATGTACACAGTCCCATCTTCTCGCATGTGAACGCTGAACATCGTACGCAAGCTATCCGGTTGCTGTTGATGTAAGATATACAGTATAATGGTTGTTAAATGTATATCTACATGAGAGAACAATGGGGATATGCTTACTCTTAGATTCCTAATCCAGTGAAGTATTTTAAGGTACTGTAACTGTATTTGTAGTTTCAGTAGTCAATAGATAGCAGACATTGTATTTACAAGGAATAAGAAGTGGCTGATGTATGTCAGAATAAAGTAACTAAGTACTGTACTGTACAGTAAAATAAATAACACTAATACTGAGTATTTTCTTAGTACTGTACTTTATTGCATACTGTACTACTGTATAGCAATACAGTATTCCAATATGTGAATGAATGATCAGCATTTAGAATAAAAATCCTGTTAAATGATAGACATAAGAGCTGATGACTGCTATTACTTACATGTATAGCAGTGAAGGATCGAATGATCAGGATTTGGAATAAAAATCCTGTTAAATGATAGACGTGAGAGCTGATGACTGCTATTACTTACATGTATAGCAGTGAAGGATCCTATGGCAATAACTCTGGATGCCACCATGGCAGCGCGCCACATGAGACAAGTGGAGGTGCCACAACAATTGAGAGGACCTTTGTCTGGCACTGCACGACGCAACTCATCTTGGTATGACACCAGAGACCAAGAGATGGCCAACACTCCCAGCACCACCTTCCACACCTGTACCGCCTTGGCTGAAAACAAAAACAAGTCATTGAAGGACATTGATGCGTAGTAAAATTACATAGTCCTACCAGGAATTTGGATTTCTGGTGGATATTTTAAGGAATAATACCCAAGTACAATATGTGAACTCCACTGAAGCTTGAAAAAAGTTGAGACTGACTAAATTATGTTAGCTCCTTGATTAAGAAATGATAACCTAATGTAAGAATATACACTATAGTAAAGAATAACTCAAGCCAAGATTGTCTAAATGAGGTCGACTCCTTTTTGGATATAAAGAAATGTTGCTCAAACTCTTAAGTTGTAACTACCAATAAATATTGGTATATTGCCCCAAGTTAAGACTAACTGAATGAGATGAGCTAATTTGCTTGAACTCGAGAAAGACTACTACTTGAATGGAAAATATATACTCCAGTAAAGAGTAACCCAAGTTAAGAAAGATTTAACAAGATGAACGGACATTCAGTATTAATTCTAGTAGAGATTAAACAGATTGACTCTTATTGAATGAATGAGGTGA
This sequence comes from Paralithodes platypus, assembly GCA_032716605.1. Taxonomy (NCBI): domain Eukaryota; kingdom Metazoa; phylum Arthropoda; class Malacostraca; order Decapoda; family Lithodidae; genus Paralithodes; species Paralithodes platypus. The sequence goes on from CM064513.1 coordinate 88,219,504, forward strand.
GTTTCTGGTAAACAATGCTATGCATATGGAAATTATGAACTCCAGTAATCATAATCTAAGTTGAGACTTCAGTACTGTAATTGAATTAATTTAATGCCTAATATGAAATTAATAACGGTACTCACATGGGGAAAATGAACTCTACTAAATAATAATTCAAATTGAGACTTGCTGAAGGAGGTGAGCTTCTTGAAATTAAGAAATTCTACTCAAATGGGTTAATGTTAATTCTAGTAAATATTAACTCAAGCAGAAGCATTTTTAAGTGAGGGAACGTATTACTAAATACAATATTATGAAATACAAGTTGTGTGCCTCTCTAAAGAATAACCCAAGTTGTGACTGACTGAAAGTATTTAGATCCTGGTCTCCGATGAGGATCTGTGGGCTGCGGTAGAGTAGAAAGATCTGGAATATGAGCTGTGGTGCATCCTGCAGGAAGCTGTGCATCATGTCCAGCATCGCAGTGTCTCGGGACATCACCTGACAATTTATGCATACATCAATACTATACCACATGTTTATTTGCTGATATATTGGATATATGTTACTATACGTAGAGCTTAGCATCTTTACTGACACAGGCAATAAGCACTATACAGACTGTAGTAATGTACAGTACAAGCAACACTACCAGTTATTATTATTCTTTCTTTAAGCATTTATTTCATAGTTATATACATCTTAAAGGACTTGATCCTTGTAATTATGACTCAGTCTGTTTGTACCTCATGTCAATTATCAAGGGTGCAGAATTATCTCTGGCATTTGTGGCTGAAAGATTTCATAACGTCGAATGAAGGTTTTTTACAGCCGGATATCTTTCCTGTCTCCAACTCAATGGTGAAGACCCATTTGCTAGGAATAGTTGGGTTGCTAATTAGGCTATATAGCAACACCTACCTTGGCTATCTGGCTTACCATCCTTGTGTTGCCAAACAGTTACCAAGGCTATTGGAAACTGCTAGTCATTATATACAGTTACAGCATTATATTAAAGTGAGTGGATGATAGACATTCTCCATCTATGCTCTTTCTTGTACAGTACTGTATTATGTAGTCGATTGATTATAGGGTAACTCACAAAGGTTTACTTTGGCCAGCATGATGTACAGGGTTTTAGAGTAATGATTAAGATAGAGTTAAAAGAGCACGAGTTAGTATATTCTACTTGGTCACATACCCTTTAATTAACCTATAATGATGCCTATCCTTAGTTGCCTGTTCTTTCAGCTAACCCTTAATCCGTTCATTACCGGTACCGTCCTTTTAACTTTCTTTTGGCTACTTTTAGACAATTTTATTAAGTTTAAAAAGGGCCTCTAGCAACTAACAGGCATCCAACTATCTCACTTAACCCTTTTTACTACCACAAATCCTTCTTAAATTGCACAAAAACTTCTAAATTTAGCTATAATTTATTAAAGAAACGTCGCCGGTACAGAAGGGGTTAATAGTGAGTCCACTATCCAATCAGTTTTGCTTGCACTCACCATTTGAAGTACAGCGTAGACTTCTCCCTTGGGTGACCTGCGCATTACCACCTCCCCGTACTCTCCCATCTCCACCTTTTTGGTCTCTCGCCGCATCTTGGTGCCGTACGTTATGATGTCTGCGTACCTGGTATACAGTTACAGTTCAGGGCTCCATATATTTAGTGTTATATAGAGTAGGGTTAAGGGGTGGATTACAAAATCATTAATAATATTGTACTTAGTGATCAAAATGAAATCAACTACAGTAGTATCCTTTACTTCATTTCATAATTTAGATATTTTTCCTCTCTGAGGAGTTAAGAGTATTTTAAATACTGTCTATTTTGAGTGATCATATATTTGATACTAGCTATCACTAGACAAGTAATTCAATTTGAGAAGGATGACACAGTTAAAAAGTTGATACTTTCAATCAGATGTTGCAAACAAAATAAATGTCCCGGCCAAAGGCCGGTTCTTTCTACATTACAGGCTCACTATCGTTCGCCAGGGAAAACATCGACACCTAAATAGAACGAAATGTTTAAATATTGACGAAGAAATGGGGCGAAAGGTCTTAAAATCGACTAACTAATGGGGGCAAACATCTTAACATCTGAAAACTAATGGGGCTAAACATGAGGGAGAAAGTGGTACAGAAAAGCGGCCCATCCCCCCTTAAACGTGTAAAATAAAACATTCAAATACCATGCCAGTGGCAGGAAACGTCTCAAAATTGGGTGACAAAATTGGGTAGTAGCATCTCTCAATACCACATGCTCCACTCCCCCCCCCCCCCCCCTTTATAACCCCTCCCTCCCCCCACTTTATAACCCCCCTTTATACCCCCCTCCCCCCCTTTTATACCCCTCCCCCCCCCTTTATACACCTCCCACCCCTTTACACCCCTCCCCCCTTTATACCACCTCTCCCCCCCCTTATACCACCTCTCCCCCCCTTTATACCACCTCTCCCCCCCTTTATACCACCTCTCCCCCCCTTTATACCACCTCTCCCCCCTTTTATACCACATCCCCCCTTTTATACCACCTCTCCCCCCCTTTATACCACCTCTCCCCCCTTTATACCACCTCTCCCCCCCTTTATACCACCTCTCCCCCTTTTATACCACATCCCCCCTTTTATACCACCTCTCCCCCCCTTTATACCACCTCTCCCCCCCCTTTATACCACCTCTCCCCCCCTTTATACCACCTCTCCCCCCTTTTATACCACATCCCTCCTTTTATACCACCTCTCCCCCCCCTTTATACCACCTCTCCCCCCCTTTATACAACCACCCCCCCCTTTTATACCACATCCCCCTTTTATACCACCTCCCCCCCTTTATACCCCTCACCCCTTTATACCACCTCTCCCCCCCTTTATACCACCTCCCCCCCTTTATACCCCTCACCCTTGTATTGAGTATTGTTCACATGTGTGGGGAGGTTCCTCTCACACCGCTCTCCTAGACAAAGTTGAAAGGAAGGCCTTTCGTATCATTAACTCCCGTCCACTCACCAACTCTCTGCAATCTCTCTCTCTCCGCCGCAATGTTGCATCTCTCTCGCTATTCTATCGCTACTATAATAATCAGTGTTCCTCAGAGCTATCCCAGTGCATACCACCTCCTTTACGTAGGGCACGTGGTACCCGTCTTGCAACTCAATCCCACCCCTACTCTGTGCAACTCTCCAACCCAAGAGTGAAACGTTACTCTCAAACTTTCTTCTACTCAACAGCTGAGCTCTGGAACTCTCTCCCAGAATCAGTCTTTCCCTCTTCCTATGACTTAAATTGCTTCAAACTCCGTGTGTCCAGGCATTTTGGCTCGAACGACCCTTGATTTTGGCCCTGTCACTCTTTCAACTATGGGGGAGGCACTCGCTATAGGCAGTTATGCCTTTTGCCTCCCTCAATCACATAGAAAAAAAAAAAAAAAAAAAAAAAAAAAAAAAAAAAAACCCTTTATACCACCTCTCCCCCCTTTTATACCACATCCCCCCTTTTATACCACCTCCCCCCCTTTATACCCCTCACCCCTTATACCACCTCTCCCCCCCTTTATACCACCTCTCCCCCCTTTATACCACCTCCCCCCCTTTATACCACCCTCACCCCCTTTATACCACCTCTCCCCCCCTTTATACCACCTCTCCCCCCCTTTATACCACCTCTCCCCCCCTTTATACCCCCTCCCCTCCCTCCTCTCTCCCTCAACTTGGCCTTTTACTTTGCACAGGTTCTAGCAGTTGATGGGTTGATAAAGTAAAGATTTTTTTTGTTTGATTGAAGGTTAACAAAGCAATAATTTGGTGATGACTACAGTTACCTGATGAGCGGGCCGAGGAGGAAAAGATGAAGAACTATCCTGGTGGCGATCTGAAACTTAGTCATCTTGTGCAGGACACAGTAGTCTCCCAGGCACTGTTTGTTCTGGTAGTACCACACCAAGCTGACAAATACACAGACACAAATTATTATACAATCTATTTGTTATTAATTTCACCGCACCACCAAACACCTCCAATGAAATTAATGAAAGCATATAATGTGATCCACCGGGATTCCAACCTGGGTTGTCACACGCAGATTTTTAGACACCTTAAGGGGGGTGACCTGCTTTTTGTTATTTATGACCTTTTCTCTCTTTCTCTGGCTTGTATCCATTCGGCCCCATTCAGCCAACTATTTTAAGACGTTTATCCCCATCTAGGTGTCGATTTCTTCCTGGCGAGCGATAGCGAGCCAGCATTATATGAAGAAATCGGCTTCGCCGGAGAAATTTTTCTATCGAAAAATGTACAAATTTAGCCTGCTGTCAAACAAAAATACAAAATATGCTGGCTCGCTACCGCTCACCAGTAAAAAATTGACACCTGGATGGGGATAAACGTCTTAAAACAGTAGGCTGAATGGGGCCAAATGATACAAGCCAGAGAAAGATAGAAAAGGACAGAACAAAAACAGGTCACCCACCTTAACCATTACACCACCAGGACGGTTAAAGGTTTATACACACGCCTACGACTTATTATCCATTCTGGAATACTGGATATTAATCTAATCATTCTGGAATACTGGATATTAATCTAATCATTCTGGAATACTGGATATTAATCTAATCATTCTGGAATACTGGATATTAATATAATCATTCTGGAATACTGGATATTAATCTAATCATTCTGGAATACTGGATATTAATCTAATCATGTTCATATTTCCACCGCGCTATGGTAGCCTATTGTTTAAGGGCAGATTTCCACTTGAGGGATTTTTTTCTTTACCCTTTTCTCCCTCATGTTTAGCCCCATTGCTTTTGAGATTTTAAGACGTTCGCCCCATTAGTTTGACGATTTTAAGAACTGTCACCCCATTTATGTCACTTTTAAGACTTTGCGTGCCATTTAGGTGTCGATTTTTTCCTGGCGAGCGATAGCGAGCCTGTAATTTAAGAGGAACCGGCCTTCGGCCGGGAAATTTTTCTACCAAAAAACGTACAAATTTATCTTGAAAGGGGTTCAAGGGGGTGTAATTTAAAACTTGATGGAATCAACTAAAGACCTCCCCTTAAGTGAGAGGAAAGAATATTCATATACACTACATAGGTTTTGGTAGCTGTGTAACTCAATTTTTAACTACCGGTAGTTTTATATTAATACATGAACACTTGCTGAAATGTGTGATTTTGTTTTATTATTTTGTTGATACAGTAATTATGTTTTGTTTTTAAAGCTAATAATTATAATAACTGAAATGTTTTGTAAACACAACAATATATAAATTAGCTAAATAACTAATAGAATCAACAAACCGAGATAAATGAAATAAATCACCCTAAACCGAGATAACTAAAAAGATAGAATCACCCTAAACCGAGATAACTAAATAGAATCACCTAAACCGAGATAACTAAACCGAGATCACCCTAAACCGAGATAACTAAATAGAATCACCCTAAACCGAGATAACTAAATAGAATCACCTAAATAATCACCCTAAACCGAGATAACTAAATAGAATCACCCTAAACCGAGATAACTAAATAGAATCACCCTAAACCGAGATAACTAAATAGAATCACCCTAAACCGAGATAACTAAATAGAATCACCCTAAACCGAGATAACTAAATAGAATCACCCTAAACCGAGATAACTAAATAGAATCACCCTAAACCGAGATAACTAAATAGAATCACCCTAAACCGAGATAACTAAATAGAATCGCCATGTACAAAAGTACAATTTATGTAACACAAAATAAGATATTAATTATTATGAGAACACAAGCCGTGCATGGACAGAGCAATAGTTCACATATTTCAGTAGCTGGTGTGTGATAATCTATTTTTTTATTAATTTCACCACAACACCAAACACCTCCAATGAAATTAATGAAAGCATATATTATATGATCCACCGGGATTCGAACCCGGGTTATCATACACAGATTTTTAGACACCTTAACCATTACACCACCAAGACGGTTAAAGATTTATGCACACACCTACGACTTATTATCCATTCTCGAATACTGGATATTAATCTAATCATGTTCATATTCCCACCGCGCTATGGTAGCCTGATGTTTAAATTAAAATGTAAAACTTGCAAACTAAACAAACCAAAATTGGGACAAGGACAATATAAAGTCAAATTAAATTATCAAAATCGCTATGTGGAAACAACGCTTACTAAAATGAAAATTATTAAATAAAAGAACACAATCCACCACATAGGTGTACATTACTACATGAGCAAGTTAATCTGTTTCCCAAGCAAACTAATCGCACATATAACAACGCACTATCGCAATGAGAGGAAAGCATATTCATGGGGCACAGATAATTTAGAACGGCCTCGCTACGAAATATCCCTGAACCTACTGATAATCTATATAATCTAATATATGAATTGTATGCAAAGTTGTTCAAAATTCTAGTTATCGTATCTACCAGTTAAATTTAAATTATTTAATATATATAATGCACGGATATATTTTAAGGGAACTGGCATGGATAAAATAAGCTGAGTGACATGTAAAGGAAACAAAGGAATATGAAAAAGTATTACCCCCTTCATTACCGGTTACGTCATTTTCATTGTATTCTGGCAACTATTAGACTATTTTATGCAGCTTTAGAAGGACGTCTACCCATTTAGAGGCTGCAGACTATCTCAATTAATCATTTCAGCTAACATATATCCTTCCTAAGCTTCATAAAATCGTCTAAATATAGCTGAAATAAAATACAAAAGACGTCACCGGTAAGGAAAGGGTTAAAGTTAGGACTAGGTGATTATAGAAGAAAGAAAACAGAATTGAGAGATCAATTTCAATCTTACCTAATAATGTTGATAATAACCATTGGCACAAGGATAATACAGAGTGTGATGATGAACCATGTTAAAGGCTCGGAGTTTCGGCTATCCACCTCATTCTCAGCCTGGTGGAGTCAAAAGAGCTCAATTATTTGCTGTCATAGAACACACTAATATCACCATCAATGTTACATGTTAACCCGGGAACTGCGGGGAGACTCTTAAGAGTTCCCCCGGCGGACTGTGGGAAGACTCTTAAGAGTAAGGGGGAAAACAAAATGCATTTAAAACACCCAAAAAAAAAAAAAAAAATTGTTTTTATTTATTTTTATTTGTTTTGCCCTTGGGCCACGCCAAATATCACTCCTCCACCTCCCCACTTTCCTCCCCTCCTTCAGTTATCACCTATTTTCCCTGTTATTCCCTTATTCTGTGGTTAATTTTCGTGCTAACATTAGCGAGTTGGTAGCAGGGCGTTGTCATCACTGTTACCAAGCGTGGGAAAGAGCGAGAGAGAGACTATTGCGGAACAGTGTCTCTCCAGACAAGGGGAGGGGTGGAGGGCAGGGAGGTTGCCTCAGCCATACATTATGTAACTCCCGGCCTGTATCGCCGATTTTGACCATCCAAACACTGTTTCCACTTGTTTTATTGTTGTAATTTGTCATAGAACACACTAATATCACCATCAATGTTACATGTTAACCCGGGAACTGCGGGGAGACTCTTAAGAGTTCCCCCGGCGGACTGTGGGAAGACTCTTAAGAGTAAGGGGGAAAACAAAATGCATTTAAAACACCCAAAAAAAAAAAAAATTTTTTTTTTTATTTATTTTTATTTGTTTTGCCCTTGGGCCACGCCAAATATCACTCCTCCACCTCCCCTCCTTCCCCACTTTCCTCCCCTCCTTCAGTTATCACCTATTTTCCCTGTTATTCCCTTATTCTGTGGTTAATTTTCGTGCTAACATTAGCGAGTTGGTAGCAGGGCGTTGTCATCACTGTTACCAAGCGTGGGAAAGAGCGAGAGAGAGACTATTGCGGAACAGTGTCTCTCCAGACAAGGGGAGGGGTGGAGGGCAGGGAGGTTGCCTCAGCCATACATTATGTAACTCCCGGCCTGTATCGCCGATTTTGACCATCCAAACACTGTTTCCACTTGTTTTATTGTTGTAACAGGTTAATACCTTTATAATCAACCTATAATAGGCGCATATGGATAAGTATTAATGCTATTTATGGTAAAATAACGATGTTAGTGATGGGAACAGCTCAAATACGTCAGCACAGGAGTGTGGTGTCTCATACCTCCCTTGCGCACTTCTTATTTTTTTTTTTTTTTTTTTTTTTTTTTTCTATGTGATTGAGGGAGGCAAAAGGCATACCTGCCTATAACGAGTGCCTCCCCCATAGTTGAAAGAGTGACAGGGCCAAAATCAAGGGACGTTCGAGCCAAAATGCCTGGACACACGGAGTTTGAAGCAATTTAAGTCATAGGAAGAGGGAAAGACTGATTCTGGGAGAGAGTTCCAGAGCTCAGATGTTGAGTAGAAGAAAGTTTGAGAGTAACGTTTCACTCTTGGGTTGGAGAGTTGCACAGAGTAGGGGTGGGATTGAGTTGCAAGACGGGTACCACGTGCCCTACGTAAAGGAGGTGGTATGCACTGGGATAGCTCTGAGGAACACTGATTATTATAGTAGCGATAGAATAGCGAGAGAGATGCAACATTGCGGCGGAGAGAGAGAGATTGCAGAGAGTTGGTGAGTGGACGGGAGTTAATGATACGAAAGGCCTTCCTTTCAACTTTGTCTAGGAGAGCGGTGTGAGAGGAACCTCCCCACACATGTGAACAATACTCAATACAAGGGCGCACTATGCCCCTGTACAGAGCAAGAAGCTGTGCAGGGGAAAAGAACCCCTAAGGCGGTTGAGCACACCCAGCTTCTGGGAGGCTGCCTTAGCAAGACTGGTAATATGGTCCTTCCAAATGAGAGCAGAAGAAAAAGAGACACCAAGAATATTGAGAGAAGATGAAGGGTTGATTTTTGTATTGTTGAAGAATAAGGGATAGTCCGCTGGGAGATCCTGACGGGTAGATAGATGGAGAAATTGGGTTTTGGAAGCATTAAAGTTAACAAGGTTTTCTCTGCCCCAATTGGAAATAGTATTTAGATCAGAATTTAAGAGTTCTATGGCTTCATTACGTTTGTCGTTGAGGGATTGCTGGCTGGGGCGTTCTGAAAAACTAATGGAGTAGTGTAAGGTTGAATCGTCTGCATATGAATGGATGGGAATTAAGGTACAGTTAAGGAGATCATTTATAAAAATTAGAAAGAGAATAGGAGATAGGACAGAGCCCTGAGGAACACCGGAGTTTATAGGGTGAGGAAGTGAACAATGGCCGTCCACAACCGCAGCTATGGAACGGCCGGAAAGGAAATTAGAGACAAAGGCACAGATGGAAGGATAGAAACCGAAGGAGGGTAGTTTAGAAATTAAAGATTTAGAAATTAAAGATTTATGCCAGACTCTATCGAAGGCTTTCGATATGTCTAGTGCAATAGAAAAAGTCTCACCGAAGTCCCGAAAGGAGGATGACCAAGAGTTAGTAAGATATGAAAGAAGATCACCAGTAGAGCGACCCTTAAGGAAGCCATACTGGCGATCTGAGAGCAGATTATGAGAAGAGAAATGCTTAAGAAATTTGGAAGCAAGAATAGTTTCAAAAACTTTAGAAAGACAAGAGATAAGAGCAATTGGACGATAGTTGGAGGGTTGAGAGCGGTCACCCTTCTTTGGGACAGGTTGAATGTGAGCAAACTTCCAGCATGAAGGGAAGACGTTAGAGGATAGACAGAGACGAAAGAGTTTGCCTAGGCAGGGAGTCAGCACGGAAGCACAGTTTTTGAGAACAACAGGAGGAACACAGTCCGGACCGTACGCCTTGTTAGTGTTAAGCCCAGAGAGGGTAGAAAGTACATCTTTAGAAGATATTAGGATATTAGGCATAAGTAAGAGAGAGGAGGGCGGAGAGGGAGGAATAGCACCGGAATCATCCAAGGTGGAGGTTAAGGGGGAGTTGACCGTTTGTTTGGTCTATTAATTTCTTTATTCATATATTTTTTTAGTTTCTCCCTAGACCTCCATCAAGCTTAGAAAAACACCCCCTAGACCCCCCTTCAAGATAAATTTGTACATTTTTCGGTAGAAAAATGTTCCAGCCGATGGCCGGTTCCTCTTGAAATTGCAGGCTCGCTATTGCTCGCCAGGAAATAAGTGACACCTAAATGGCACGAAAAGTCTAAAAATTGACAACGAAATAGGGCGAAAGGTGTTAAAATCGCCAAACTAATGGGCCGAAGGTCTTATAATCTCAAAACTAGTGGGGCTAAACATTAGGGAAAAAGGGGTCCAGAAAAACGGTCTGCCTCCCCTTAAAGCCAGTTTTTCTAATGGTGTCATTTTCCATGTCTCCCAATCAAGTGCAGCATCCTGTGACATTATTACCCTAGTCCGAAATATATAATCCACTACATAACTTACAGAAAGAGAGGCCAACGAAACACTCAATTTAAGGGGAGGCAGACCGTCTTTCTGGACCCCCTTCTCCCTAATGTTTAGCCCCACTAGTTTTGAGATTATAAGACGTTCGGCCCATTAGTTTGGCGATTTTAACACCTTTTGCCCCATTTCGTCATCAATTTTAAGACCTTTCGTGCTATATAGGTCTCGATTATTTCCTGGCGAGCAATAGCGAGCCTGCAATTTTAAGAGGAATCGGCCTTCGGCCGGGACATTTTTCTACCGAAAAATTTACAAATTAAACTTGAAGGGGGGTCTAGGAGGTGTTTTTCTAAGCTTGATGGAGGTCTAGGGAGGAAACTAAAAAAATATATGAATAAATGAATTAATAGACCAAACAAACGGTCTGCCTCGCCTTTAGAAGCACATATTTGTTAATCCCCCCACTCTGGCTTAAGTTAATGGGTAATTATTTTCCACTATTGCTCGCTTTCTAGAGCTATTTGCACTGCTGCCAGACGATACACTTATGTTATCACTTTGTATTAACCCACAATATTTGCCTACAAGTGCAATGTATTAGGAATCTGTAGAAAGAGTAAGGCCCATGCTATTATAAAACTGGGAAAAAAATACCGTAAGATTAAAATTTGTTCTTATTTAATGATCACATTGAAAATGGATATATAATAAATATTTAATCGTTCAATCGAGTTTACAAGATCATAATCTCGTTATATGCTTAGCAATACGGTCACAGTATTGTGGCCGTACCTTGTAAACTACAAATAGGTAAATACAAATAGGTAAATACAGTCCTGTAAACTACAAATAGGTAAATACAGTCTGTAGTGCAGTTGGTAGAGCACTCGGCTGCAAGCCGTTAGGTCGAGGGTTCGAGTCTTGGGCCAGCCAGTGTGCTGTTTTTATGTCAACAAACTAAAACTTGGTACTTAACGATTCAAAAATATCAAGGTGTAAACAAAATATTTATTTTACATCAAATTTGAGCCACACAAATTACTTTTACTACAATGTATTATATCTCAATAGAAAGAGGAAAGGCCGATCTACAATATTACATTAGCAAAAAGAAATAAAATTAAATACTCACCGATGAAAGTGATGCCGACTAAATCTTTTTTGTTTTCCAACATCATCCAACTTTGCATCGTCGTATATCAAAATTTTGAGTGACGACAATATGTTTTTATATATGAAATAAGAATTTTTCACACAAATTTCAATTGTGAAATAAAAATTTGACTATCGTCAATAGTTTATTTTCTATTAATATTAAAAAATATGCATTCATCAAGCATGATTCATGCCACTTGTAACCGTTTGAATTTCAAATGAGTTGTATAGTAAACTAGTATTAACTTACAGTATATATATACTTATATATATATATATATATATATATATATATATATAAACAAACGCTTCTAACGTACACTACACAATCATCCAGTACACTTTTACACACACAAACTTAGGTCTAAACTGCTGAATGGCGATAGCTTAAAGGTCCCGGCTGACGATCCTACCCGCCTCACTATCAACAAGATACCGAGGACTGGGTTCGCTTCGGCTGTGATCACAGCTTAGTGATGCCTCACACAGGACTGCAAAGGGTTTTATTTATGCTCGACATACATAGCTACTCGTATATCAATTTTAACAAAATTGCGACATAGGTTTCTTATAACCGAATTTCTAAAGTTTGCAGGACTCTCTAAATACGTAAATTGCGTATCTGCGCATTTAGAGCCACATTTCCTACTATACACAATTTGCATATGTACGTGTGTGAGTTAAAACTTAAACAGATACAGGTGGAACTTTTGTCTACCTGTAGAAAAAGTATACTATAAACATATACAAGTAAAAGCAATATCAATCATAACCCTGAGTTCCTTTCAGAATATTGTATCCCACATCTTCAGTCTACCTGTATATGCAGCCCCCCTCCATCCCCCCCCCCCCTCTATATATGCACACTTGTGCTTTAGTTCAAATCCATCCTCATCACATGACTATACCATCTCAACCATTCTTATTTATTTCAACACATATTAGGGTAACTGACGTAACAATAAGTGAAAATTGAACCTTGACTGAAAGTTTTCCTAGGTTGAAAAATGTTGCCGATTGATAGCCAAGAGTGGTGGAAGGGCCATCCAGGTGGGGGGTTGCTTTAGGTCTGATCCTTTGGTGCTAATGGTCTTAATCCACATAGTGGATAATACTGGATATAGTACTATAGAAGAAACTCGAGGAGCTTGGGAGTGGTTTCTGCTATGGCTACCCCTTATAGGGAGTTTCCTTAGGAAGCAAGGCATCAGACTTTCGAATGATTTTCTTTGAAGTTTAATAGATAAAATTTATCAATGGTTGGAAGAATTAAAACAAAATAATTGATACCATTGTACTAAAGTCATATGGATTCTAGTGAGTATTATTTAAGCACTGCATTTTCCACTCACTTTGCCATCCTAGCAGGTAATAATATGAAAGCAAGAGAGGTGGTTGGGGGAGAGACAAGTTATACTCGTTGCTGTTTCCCAGGCTCTGAGAATGCTGGTGGTGGACCATGGTAATACTGATGGTGTGTGTCTATGTGTATATTTATATTAACATAAACAAAATTACCATTGGTTTTAAGAAGATTATCTTAAAATCTAAATGTCTTTTAACCTCACATTTAATTTTCGTAACACCTGGTCATTCTACATACAAGCCTAGGTGACAGGTGTAATGTAAATACCTGACTAGAATTCTCTCAATACCTAACTGACATTTTCTCAATATCTGTTACGTTCTCAATACCAAACAAACGTCATTATCTCAATACCTGACTGTCATTCTCTCAATACCTGACTAACAATCTCTTATTACCTGGTTGTCATTCTCTCAATACCTGACTAACAATCTCTTATTACCTGACTGTCATTCACTCAATACCCGACTAACAGTCAATACCCGACTAACAGTCTCATTATACCTGACTGTCATTCTCTCAATACCTGAATATCATTCTGACCAACATTCGCTCAATACTTTACTGTTATTCTCTCAATACCTGACTGTCTAGTGTCTAATCTGTTTAACATTTTCTCAATACCTGACATTAATTCTCTATATACCTGACTGACATTTTCTTAATACCTGCTTGACATAATTTCAATACTTGTCTCTTTCTTAATGTATAACTTACTTTTGTTCAATACCTGACTGACATTCAATAGCCATACATGCTATGAGTAAGTAATGCATTGTTATTTGTTGTGCTTAAATTAATACCATGTATATATTACCTCAATGGGAGTTTCTTCTTACCTGTCGCCAGAGGACGAACGCCAATAGTCCATCAGATATAACGTCAATGATGAAGAATATCATGTTGACCACCACCCCCAGGGCCCCCATGACCCCGAAGGTGGCGCGGACGTGGGCGGGTGGCTCTCGCAGGGACATCTGTCAGAGGGAGACAAGGGGCGTTAGTAGTGGGGAGAGAGAATGTGGTAGATTGATTTGGGGCTAAGTTAGTATAGAGTAATACTGAAGGAGGTGGTTGATAAAGGAGAGAATGTTTGTATGTAATTTGGGACTTGAGTTACGAATTGCTGGCTAATGAATTGGGAACTAGAAGGTAGACACATCGAAATACAACAAGAAGAGGGAGATAGACGAAGAATGAAGGGAAGGACAAGAATCGACAGACCGCAGCGCAACAGTGACAGTATGTCCGAATTGTATATGTGAAATTATGTAACCAGCAAGTATCATAGTTAGTTTTGTGTAAACTGGGTGCAGACTTAACAAGGTGATTTTTAGAGGGTGCTGGTATGATAATGTAACCAAAAGTTGATTTCGTGTGGTACAGTTTGTAACTACAGTACTGACATAATTCCGCTCAATTTGTCAAAAATGTGTGTATTTAAGGTAAAGGGAGTTTTGTTCCTACCTGCCATTGGGTTCATCACCGCGAGTTAGTCAATAGTAGCCTATACAGTAAACGTAACCCACCCACTGAACGTATTAACCCCTTCCTTACCCTCGACGTGTTTTTCATTTTATTTTAGGTATGTGTTTGTTCTTTAAGAAGTATCTGTGCTGGTAAAAGGGTTAAGTGAAATAGTTCAAAGCTTGTTAATTGCTGGAGGCCCTTTTTAAACTGAATACAATTTTCTTATAGTAGCCAAAATATAATTAAAAAGACGTCGCTGGTACAGAAGGGGTTAACTAATTTCCCTGTTATAGTTTTAGAGATAGAACAAGATTAATTTGAAATGTCAGTGGCTCCACCTACAACTGGATTCATAGAATAATTACTAAATTGAATGTTCTGAGGTTAAATTATGTTGATGCAGGTCGGTGATCTTTTCTTTTCTTTTTGTTTCAGTCAGATACCAAATATATATGCAGGATTAACTTGTTTCGTTCAAATCCATTAAGTTATTGATAAATTTAATTGTCAAAAGACCAACAAACAATGATGATAACAAAATATCCGATGGCGTCTGGCGTTGACGGAGATAAATATCATTGGTGAATGGGAATGTGGGAAGTTATTGAAGGTAAATTGTAATTTTGGCTCATTATAGGAAAATAAATAAACAGTATTCTCGTACTTGCTAGGATATTCAAACTATCAAGACATGATCAGGTGAATTGATCAAAATATTATATGATTGATAAATTATACAAAGAATAATGAGAACGTATTGTGAAATTACGCGCGCTCGTGTGTGTGTGTGTGTGTGTGTGTGTGTGTGTGTGTGTGTGTGTGTGTGTGTGTGTGTGTGCGCACTATGGATCGTGGATTCGTGATAAAAGTATGAAAAGAACGACGAAGAAAAAACAACAATTATATAATTATGAATGATAATAAGTACTGTTGATAGCAGTTACGACAAACGGATCCTGCGGGGTAATTATCAAATATTATTACCGTTACGATAAGATAAAGGTTATAAAGGTTAACGACTTGTCAACACCTTTTATCGTGAACTCCATATATCCAACTCTACTTTGTGTAATTCTTGGTAATGACATTTGTATAATTAACCCCTTCTATACCGGTGATGTACAGTCGCGCTAATACGTCATGTCTCAGCACCAAGTATGTTTTGATCAATAATTGGTATCAGCAATATCTAAGCTTCATTTCTTCATATTGAGTGAAATATACAAACATGTTCTTACACTTACTCAACCTATTCAACATCTGACATACATTAATAGAACACAGAGCGAGCCAAACATAATGGCAGCTGAGACATGACTTATTAGCGCGACTGTACTTTCCATTATATTCTGGCAACTACTAGACGATTTTGTTAAGCTTTGGAAAGAGGTCTACCCATTGACAGGTTACAGACTATCTCAATTAATCCTTTTAGCTACCATATATCTTTCCTAAACTTTACAAAATCGTCTAAATGTAGGTGAAATCAAATGAAAAAGACGTCGCCGGTACAGAAGGGGTTAAACGTTATATGGCGCGCTAAAATATATATGTTCATATACAGTATATCCAAATATATACAGTATATCCAAATATATACAGTATATCCAAATATATACAGTATATCCAAATATATACAGTATATCCAAATATATACAGTATATTCAAATATATACAGTATATTCAAATATATACAGTATATCCAAATATATACAGTATATCCAAATATATACAGTATATCCAAATATATACAGTATTTTTTTTTTTTTTTTTTTTTTTTTTTTCTATATTCCAACTTACTTCCTCTCGGGCATAGGCTGAGAGCCTTAACATTCACCGCTTTACAATGAACAGTGAAGCCCATGAGGTCTTGTTCCAGTCTAGGGAGTGAGACATGTGAAGCACGTAGAGTACAACGAGCACCTGCCATCTTGCCTTCACATGAGGCACGGTGCTCACTCATGGCCCGAAACGACCCCATCTCTGAAGCCACCTCGTTCCCGTGCTTCACTGTCTCACCCCCTACACTCGGACTCTCACACTTACACACACACAACGCCACCTGTTGAGCAGATAACTCACCAGGCATTGCACCCCTATAGCATATTTTGAATATGGGAATATTCATACAGTGCTATTTAATCAGGGAACAATGAGGGTATTTTATTGACGTTTCGGTGGGCTTGTGGTAATGCACTGATACCAGGTACAGCACAAATTCCATCCCAATAATATCTTCCCATTGATACATCGGGATTTGAACCCGGGACCTTTGGATTACCAGGCCAGTGGCAAGACCACTCCACCACACCTCCCCAGTATATCGGTAAATAGGGTAATATATATATCCAAATATATATATATATATATATATATATATATATATATAAAATATATATCCAAATATATCCAAATATATACAGTATATCCAAATATAGGTTTGAATGTTATATTATATACATTAGATCATAGCCTACATATGATTCTATTTAAGGGGGGTCACCTGCTTTTTGTTATTTCTGTCCTTTTCTCTCTTTCTCTGGCTTGTATCTATTCGGCCCCATTCAGCCAACTATTTTAAGACGTTTATCCCCATCTAGGTGTCGATTTCTTCCTGGCGAGCGATAGCGAGCCAACATTATAATTATGAAGAAATCTGGCTTCGCCGGAGAAATTTTTCTATCGAAAAATGTAGAAATTTAGCCTGCTGTCAAACACAAATAAAAATTATGCTGGCTCGCTACCGCTCACCAGTAAAAAATTGACACCTGGATGGGGATAAACGTCTTAAAACAGTAGGCTGAATGGGGCCAAATGGATACAAGCCAGAGAAAGATAGAAAAGGACAGAACCAAAACAGGTCACCCCCCTTAAGAGAAGAACAAATAGAGCAGCTGGAATTTGGCGAACCATTGTTATCATTATCATAGTGGTATCTACAGTGATACAAACACTCCGTTATCAGTGGACATTAAGACAGTTAAGCCTAATAACTGTGTGGCAGCGTGTTGGCTAATAACAACTGACGATAATTTGAATCCCTTAGCAACTCATTTTTCGATAGTTCCATCTATCTATCTATATACTCAGGCCCAATCCCCACTTTTCCTTTTTTTTTTTTTTTTTTGTGGTGGGAGGGGGGGGGGGGGGAGACTCGAGATAGAGCCAGAATAGGGACAACACAACGGAACATAATTAACACACCAAACCAATATGAAACTACTATGACTCTGCATCATATTAAGACCAAGTGTATATAATTACCACCATATTTCACTACAAAATATTCAAAATAACTGATAAATCTTGATGGGAACTTTACAATTTACCGTCACTTGAAAAGAAACAGACTATAGTGTGATGCATTATTTAAGGGGAGCTTTTTAGTTTGTTCCCTAGACCTCCATCAAGCTTGAAGTTTCACCCCTATACCCCCTTTCAAGATAAATCTGTAAATTTTTTCGGTAGACAAATGTTTTGGCCGAAGGCCGGATCCTCTTAACTTATAGGTTCGGTATCGCTCGCTAAGAAAAATCGACACCTAAATGGCACGAAAGGTCTTTAAATTGACATAAATGTGACGAAAGTTCTTAAAATCGCCAAACTAATAGGCCCAACATCTGAACATTTCAAAAGCAATGGGGCTAAGCATGAGGGAGAAAGGGGTCCATACAAAAAAATCCCTCAAGTGTAAATCTCCCCTTACCCTCTCTCTACTGTACTCCGTTCATATTAACTTGTCAGTTTTTCCCACCCATAGGCACATCATTGTTCCTGATTGGTTGGTAATATTAAGGGAGCCTACCTCGCTTGTTTTCGCTTTCTCTCCCTCTCTCTTTGGTTTGTATCCATTCGGCCCCATTCAGCCGACTGTTTTAAGACGTTTACCCCCATCCAGGTGTCAATAGAGTGAGAGAGAGTGAGAGTGGGGGGGCTAAAATTGACACACTCATCTAAAAAAAGGTGGTTGTTACTTTCTAAGAGTCGAGCACAGCACAGTACCTCACAACACCAAACCTTAAGCTGGACTGAACTACCCTGGCTTATAGTCGAGCACAGCACAGTACCTCACAACACCAAACCTTAGGATGGACTGAACTACCCTGGCTTATAGTCGAGCACAGCACAGTACCTCACAACACCAAACCTTAAGCTGGACTGAACTACCCTGGCTTATAGTCGAGCACAGCACAGTACCTCACAACACCAAACCTTATGATGGACTGAACTACCCTGGCTTATAGTCGAGCACAGCACAGTACCTCACAACACCAAACCTTATGATGGACTGAACTACCCTGGCTTATAGTCGAGCACAGCACAGTACCTCACAACACCAAACCTTAGGATGGACTGAACTACCCTGGCTTATAGTCGAGCACAGCACAGTACCTCACAACACCAAACCTTAGGATGGACTGAACTACCCTGGCTTATAGTCGAGCACAGCACAGTACCTCACAACACCAAACCTTAAGCTGGACTGAACTACCCTGGCTTATAGTCGAGCACAGCACAGTACCTCACAACACCAAACCTTAGGATGGACTGAACTACCCTGGCTTATAGTCGAGCACAGCACAGTACCTCACAACACCAAACCTTAAGCTGGACTGAACTACCCTGGCTTATAGTCGAGCACAGCACAGTACCTCACAACACCAAACCTTATGATGGACTGAACTACCCTGGCTTATAGTCGAGCACAGCACAGTACCTCACAACACCAAACCTTATGATGGACTGAACTACCCTGGCTTATAGTCGAGCACAGCACAGTACCTCACAACACCAAACCTTAGGATGGACTGAACTACCCTGGCTTATAGTCGAGCACAGCACAGTACCTCACAACACCAAACCTTAGGATGGACTGAACTACCCTGGCTTATAGTCGAGCACAGCACAGTACCTCACAACACCAAACCTTAGGATGGACTGAACTACCCTGGCTTATAGTCGAGCACAGCACAGTACCTCACAACACCAAACCTTAGGATGGACTGAACTACCCTGGCTTATAGTCGAGCACAGCACAGTACCTCACAACACCAAACCTTAGGATGGACTGAACTACCCTGGCTTATAGTCGAGCACAGCACAGTACCTCACAACACCAAACCTTAGGATGGACTGAACTACCCTGGCTTATAGTCGAGCACAGCACAGTACCTCACAACACCAAACCTTAGGATGGACTGAACTACCCTGGCTTATAGTCGAGCACAGCACAGTACCTCACAACACCAAACCTTATGATGGACTGAACTACCCTGGCTTATAGTCGAGCACAGCACAGTACCTCACAACACCAAACCTTAGGATGGACTGAACTACCCTGGCTTATAGTCGAGCACAGCACAGTACCTCACAACACCAAACCTTAGGATGGACTGAACTACCCTGGCTTATAGTCGAGCACAGCACAGTACCTCACAACACCAAACCTTATGATGGACTGAACTACCCTGGCTTATAGTCATTTGAGAGCACAGTACCTCACAACACCAAACCTTAGGCTGGACTGAACTACCCTGGCTTATAGTCGAGCACAGCACAGTACCTCACAACACCAAACCTTATGATGGACTGAACTACCCTGGCTTATAGTCATTTGAGAGCACAGTACCTCACAACACCAAACCTTATGATGGACTGAACTACCCTGGCTTATAGTCGAGCACAGCACAGTACCTCACAACACCAAACCTTATGATGGACTGAACTACCCTGGCTTATAGTCATTTGAGAGCACAGTACCTCACAACACCAAACCTTATGATGGACTGAACTACCCTGGCTTATAGTCGAGCACAGCACAGTACCTCACAACACCAAACCTTATGATGGACTGAACTACCCTGGCTTATAGTCATTTGAGAGCACAGTACCTCACAACACCAAACCTTATGATGGACTGAACTACCCTGGCTTATAGTCATTTGAGAGCACAGTACCTCACAACACCAAACCTTCTGATGGACTGAACTACCCTGGCTTATAGTCATTTGAGAGCACAGTACCTCACAACACCAAACCTTCTGATGGGCTGAACTACCCTGGCTTATAGTCATTTGAGAGCACAGTACCTCACACCAAACCTTATGATGGACTGAACTACCCTGGCTTATAGTCATTTGAGAGCACAGTACCTCACAACACCAAACCTTCTGCTGGACTGAACTACCCTGGCTTATAGTCATTTGAGAGCACAGTACCTCACAACACCAAACCTTATGATGGACTGAACTACCCTGGCTTATAGTCATTTGAGAGCACAGTACCTCACAACACCAAACCTTAGGCTGGACTGAACTACCCTGGCTTATAGTCATATGAGAGCACAGTACCTCACAACACCAAACCTTCTGATGGACTGAACTACCCTGGCTTATAGTCATATGAGAGCACAGTACCTCACAACACCAAACCTTAGGCTGGACTGAACTACCCTGGCTTATAGTCATATGAGAGCAGGCAGACTGATAAGTCAAGGAGGATTATAGTTTTGATATGGGCAGGATAATGCTATAATGAGGTTAAGGGAGCCCACCTTGTTTTGGTTTTATCTCTTTCTCTCCCTCTCTCTTTGGGTTCTATCCATTCGGCCCCATTCAGCCTACTGTTTTCAGACGTTTACCCCCATCCAGGTGTCAATATTTTCCTGGCGAGCGGTAGCGAGCCAGTATATATATATATATATATATATTTGTTTTGACAGCAACCTAAATTTGTACATTTTTCGATAGAAAAATGTCTCCGGCGAAGCCGGATTTCTCCATACAATGCTTGCTCGCTATCGCTCGCCAGGAAGAAATCGACACCTGGATAGGGATAAACGTCTTAAAACAGTTGGCTGAATGGGGCCGAATGGATACAAGGCAGGGAAAGAGAGAAAAGGAGAGAAAGATAAAAACAACAGGTGACCCCCCCCCCCTTAATGGTATGGACAGGGAGGGTACACTAAACATTATGAGTATGAACAGGTTATATAAAGTGTCCATAGTTATCTAACAATGTACAGGCAATATGGTGATAATAAGCCCATCTTATTCCAATTATGTAGGTCAATTATCATCCATATACCCAATGATCTTATACAGTACACATCATTCATACCCTTTTTATACCATAGAGTTTTTTATTAGGTAGGTAAATCATCATCCATATACCCAATGATCTTATACTGTACACATCATTCATACCCTTTTTATACCATAGAGTTTTTTATTAGGTAGGTAAATCATCATCCATATACCCAATGATCTTATACTGTACACATCATTCATACCCTTTTTATACCATAGAGTTTTTTATTAGGTAGGTAAATCATCATCCATATACCCAATGATCTTATACAGTACACATCATTCATACCCTTTTTATACCATAGAGTTTTTTTATTAGGTAGGTAAATCATCATCCATATACCCAATGATCTTATACAGTACACATCATTCATACCCTTTTTATACCATAGAGTTTTTTATTAGGTAGGTAAATCATCATCCATATACCCAATGATCTTATACTGTACACATCATTCATACCCTTTTTATACCATAGAGTTTTTTATTAGGTAGGTAAATCATCATCCATATACCCAATGATCTTATACTGTACACATCATTCATACCCTTTTTATACCATAGAGTTTTTTATTAGGTAGGTAAATCATCATCCATATACCCAATGATCTTATACAGTACACATCATTCATACCCTTTTTATACCATAGAGTTTTTTTATTAGGTAGGTAAATCATCATCCATATACCCAATGATCTTATACTGTACACATCATTCATACCCTTTTTATACCATAGAGTTTTTTATTAGGTAGGTAAATCATCATCCATATACCCAATGATCTTATACAGTACACATCATTCATACCCTTTTTATACCATAGAGTTTTTTATTAGGTAGGTAAATCATCATCCATATACCCAATGATCTTATACTGTACACATCATTCATACCCTTTTTATACCATAGAGTTTTTTATTAGGTAGGTAAATCATCATCCATATACCCAATGATCTTATACAGTACACATCATTCATACCCTTTTTATACCATAGAGTTTTTTATTAGGTAGGTAAATCATCATCCATATACCCAATGATCTTATACAGTACACATCATTCATACCCTTTTTATACCATAGAGTTGTTTTTATTAGGTAGGTAAATCATCATCCATATACCCAATGATCTTATACTGTACACATCATTCATACCCTTTTTATACCATAGAGTTTTTTATTAGGTAGGTAAATCATCATCCATATACCCAATGATCTTATACTGTACACATCATTCATACCCTTTTTATACCATAGAGTTTTTTATTAGGTAGGTAAATCATCATCCATATACCCAATGATCTTATACTGTACACATCATTCATACCCTTTTTATACCATAGAGTTTTTTATTAGGTAGGTAAATCATCATCCATATACCCAATGATCTTATACTGTACACATCATTCATACCCTTTTTATACCATAGAGTTTTTTATTAGGTAGGTAAATCATCATCCATATACCCAATGATCTTATACAGTACACATCATTCATACCCTTTTTATACCATAGAGTTTTTTATTAGGTAGGTAAATCATCATCCATATACCCAATGATCTTATACTGTACACATCATTCATACCCTTTTTATACCATAGAGTTTTTTATTAGGTAGGTAAATCATCATCCATATACCCAATGATCTTATACAGTACACATCATTCATACCCTTTTTATACCATAGAGTTTTTTATTAGGTAGGTAAATCATCATCCATATACCCAATGATCTTATACTGTACACATCATTCATACCCTTTTTATACCATAGAGTTTTTTATTAGGTAGGTAAATCATCATCCATATACCCAATGATCTTATACAGTACACATCATTCATACCCTTTTTATACCATAGAGTTTTTTATTAGGTAGGTAAATCATCATCCATATACCCAATGATCTTATACAGTACACATCATTCATACCCTTTTTATACCATAGAGTTTTTTATTAGGTAGGTAAATCATCATCCATATACCCAATGATCTTATACTGTACACATCATTCATACCCTTTTTATACCATAGAGTTTTTTATTAGGTAGGTAAATCATCATCCATATACCCAATGATCTTATACTGTACACATCATTCATACCCTTTTTATACCATAGAGTTTTTTATTAGGTAGGTAAATCATCATCCATATACCCAATGATCTTATACTGTACACATCATTCATACCCTTTTTATACCATAGAGTTTTTTATTAGGTAGGTAAATCATCATCCATATACCCAATGATCTTATACAGTACACATCATTCATACCCTTTTTATACCATAGAGTTTTTTTATTAGGTAGGTAAATCATCATCCATATACCCAATGATCTTATACTGTACACATCATTCATACCCTTTTTATACCATAGAGTTTTTTATTAGGTAGGTAAATCATCATCCATATACCCAATGATCTTATACTGTACATATCATTCATACCCTTTTTATACCATAGAGTTTTTTATTAGGTAGGTAAATCATCATCCATATACCCAATGATCTTATACTGTACACATCATTCATACCCTTTATATACCATAGAGTTTTTTATTAGGTAGGTAAATCATCATCCATATACCCAATGATCTTATACTGTACACATCTTCCCCATAGAGTTTTTGTAGAGTGGACTGGTATAAGGAAGGCCGTACGGTTTATATTTTTTGTATTTTTGTTGTATGTGCATGAAGGAGACAAATGGCTAAGCTGCCTGTAACAAGTACCACCCCCTCCCCTTAGCCATGGTTGAAAGAGTGATAGGCAGCAAAAATCAAGGTACACTCGGATACTATAGTCTCTAGCCCACTCATACAAAGTACTGGACTTCACCTATTTCTAGTTATGGAAGTATATCTCTGGAAACAGATTATGAATATAAATTTCTAAGAATTCGACTACAAAAATATATATACCATTTACTGAAAAGCAAGTTCTATCCAAAAAATATATATACCATTTACTGAAAAGCAAGTTCTATCCACAAATCAATACGGATAGATATAATTGCATAGAGAAAAACATAGGGGGTCCAGGAATTCTCCTGAGTGGGCTAGAGACTATGTAAGCTAGAGGTAATTTTGATGTGTTGGAAAGAAGTGTGGTGTGCGTGTTAAATGTAGTGAAATGAATAAGAGGAAGAGGTGTTTGTGAGAGTGAGAGTTAAGCCGGTATCACACGAGCGCTTTTTCCCTCAACATTAATGCTCAACACTGGTCTGGCAGCTTATGAAGTCAACATTTTACATATTTCGGTTACGTACATTCATCTATCATCAGTTTAGTTTCCGTTACCAGTGCAATATATTTCTGAAATGTTGCCAGAAATTTTTTGATCATCGAATGTTGACTACAAAAGCTCTCGTGTGATACCGGCTTTAGTGGTGTTACTCTATATTAAGTTAGGCACATATAGAAAGCAACTCCTTATCATATGTCAATGTGGCCTCCCCTGGGTACTGCCCTGCTCGATGGGTAACTACAATCTCCCCACCTTAAGTAGGGATTGTTGTGGGGAAAACGTTGGATTGTACTGATATGATTTTTTTTAAGAGGATTTTTTTTTTTTTTTTATGATGAGTATGAGGGAGAAGGGGATCCAGAAAAAAAAAATATAGAGAAGAAGAGGGAGGAACAGGATGTATGGGAAAGAGATAACAATAACTGTTATGGGAAGGAAATGACATGCAGGATTCCTAGCTCTCAGGAGAAAGTGACAAGGATGCCATAGTCTTATACCTTGTCATAGTGAATCCTCACGCATTGATTAACCCGTTCAGTACCGGTGCCGTCCTTTTAACTTTATTTTGGCTACTATTAGACTATTATATTCAGTTTTAAAAGGGCCTCCAGCAATTAACAGGTTTCGAACTACCCCACTTAACCCTTTTTTACTACCACACATCCTTCTTAACCTTTAAAAGGCGGGCTGTGTGTAGTGAACACCCTATTACTGGGCGGCCATGTTAGGCTTCATTCCCGCCTAAAATTCATTTTACAATAAATATCGTTATTACTTATATGCGCCTATTTTACGTTTAATATGAAGATAGTAACATGTAACAGCAATAAAACAAGTGGGAATAGTGTTTTGGGGGTGAAAATCGCGAATTATTGCCGACTGCTCAGTCA
Source organism: Paralithodes platypus (assembly GCA_032716605.1). NCBI lineage: Eukaryota > Metazoa > Arthropoda > Malacostraca > Decapoda > Lithodidae > Paralithodes > Paralithodes platypus. The sequence continues at coordinate 88,245,023 of CM064513.1, forward strand.
TGAAATGTCAGGCGGACGCGACGTATATCCTCACTCTCCCAAGCTTACAGGCAGACTGAGCTCTCTCTCGTGAGTCTCTCTCACACCACGCAGTAGCTAGGCCTAGCACCACGCCTTAGAACCGGATTGGAGATGTTGGCACGGTAAATAAACCGATAAACAAGGGAATAAGAGGAAAAATAGGTGATAATTGTAGGGGGCGGGGGGGGGGGGGGGGGGGGGGGAGGGAGAAGGGGGGGAAGGAGGGGGTTTTGACACATGAGGAGTGATAGCAGGTATGGAGTAGAATTATCACATTTAACCTCTGAAGTGCGCATGGGGGGGTATGAGACACCACACTCCTGTGCGGACGTATTTGAGCTGTTCCCATCACTAACATCGTTATTTTACCATAAATAGCATTAATACTTATCCATATGTGCCTATTATAGGTTGATTATAAAGGTATTAACCTGTTACAACATTAAAACAAGTGGAAACAGCGTTTGGATGGTCAAAATCGGCGATACAGGCCGGGAGTTACATAATGTATGGCTGAGGCAACCTCCCTTCCCACCACTTTTCCCCACGTCTGGAGAGAAACTGTCGATCGATACTCTCTCTCTCTCTCTCTCTCTCTCTCTCTTGCACTCGCATGCTAACAGTGATGACAATGCCCTGCTTGCAACTCGCTAATGTTAGCACAAAAATATACCACAGAATAAGGGAATAACAGGGAAAATAGGTGATAACTGAAGGAGGTGAGGAAAGTGGGGAAGGAGGGGAGGTGGAGGAGTGATATTTGGCATGGCCCAGGGGCAATAAAATAAAATAAAAATGTTTTAGGGTGTTTTAAATGGATATTTTAATAGCCTTACTCTTAAGAGTCTTCCCGCAGTCCGCCGGGGGAACTCTTAAGAGTCTTCCCGCAGTTCCCGGGTTAATGACCTATTCCTTTATTTTAAGTGCTACTGGGGCCTTTTAATTTTTTTTTTTTTTTTAGGCCTTACCTCTTAAGAGGATCGTCGCCTTTGCCCACCAAAACCTCTTAAGAGTGTTCTTGCCGTTCCCGGGTTAAGCTTCACAAAATTAAGAAGACGTCCCCAGTATCAACTTTGATATTCACAGTTTTGAGGGGGAGGGAAACTTCAGTGATATGACTCTTATCCTCACTTGTTAACATATACTTTGAATTATGACATTTTATGAGTATACATCCAGGTACTATAGTTATAAGTTCTCTCAGACAACACTGAGCATGTGTCATCCAAACCCATTGTTATCTGTAGGCCTCTCACCTTAAGGGGTGTCACTGGCTTTGTTTTTATCTTTCTCTCCTTTTCTCTCTTTCCCTGGCTTGTATCCATTCGGCCCCATTCAGCCAACTGTTTTAAGACGCTTATCCCCTTCCAGGTGTCAATTTCTTCCTGGCGAGCGATAGCGAGCCAGCATTGTATGGAGAAATCCGGCTTCGCCGGAGACATTTTTTATCGAAAAATGTACAAATTTAGCTTGCTGTCAAAACAAAAATATATATATATGCTGGCTCGCTACCGCTTGCCAGGAAAATATTGACACCTGGATGGGGGTAAACGTCTTAAAATAGTAGGCTGAATGGGGCCGAATGGATACAAGCCAAAGAGAGAGAGAGGGAGAGAAAGTGAAAAAAAGCGAGGTGGGCTCCCTTGATTATTTCATCATTACGAATGACTTGAATACGTTGGGGGAGTATTAGGCTTACTTTAGAAGACGTGAAGATGATAATATTAATTCAGAAGATGAAAGGAGAGAAATTATATGTATGTGAAAGATTAAGGGGAGGTATTTAGTTTGTTCCCTATGTTTTCATCAAGCTTAACATTACACCCCCTAGACCCCTTTCAAGATAAATTTGTACATATTTCTACCGAAAAATGTCCCGGCCAAAGGCCGGTTCCTCTTTAAATTGCAGGCTCACTATCGCTCGCCAGGAAAAAATCGACACCTAATTGGCACGAAAGGTCTTAAAATTGACAGAAATAAGGCAAAATGTCTTAAAATGTACAAACTACTAGGGCGAACGTCTTAAGATCTCAAAAGCAATGGGGCTAAACATGAGGGAGAAAGGGGTCCAGAAAAATATCCCTCGAGTGAAAATCTCCCCTTAATTTAATATATATAATGCGGGGGAGATGAGTGGCTTAATTGGCGTAAATATTTAAACAGTGTGTTGCTTCTCCAGACGTAAAAGAGAGGGTATAACTTAAGGAGGGATGGTTCACTTTTTGGCCGATTTTTGCATGTATTCGTTATTTTTCTAGTTTCCTCCCTAGACCTCCATCCAATTTTTGCATGTATTAATTATTTTTCTAGTTTCCTCCCTAGACCTCCATCCAATTTTTGCATGTATTCATTATATTTCTAGTTTTCTCCCTAGACCTCCATCAAATTAAAAAAAAACATCCATTAGATCCCCCTTCTAGATTAATTTGGACATTTTTCGGTAGAAAAATTTTGCGGCCAAAGGCCGCTTCTTCCAACATTACAGGCTCACTATCGTTCGCTAGGGAAAAAATCGACACCTAAATAGCACGAAAAGTCTAAATATTGACGACGAAATGGGGCGAAAGGTCTTAAAATCGACTAACTAATGGGGCAAACCTCTTAGCATCTGAAAACTAATGGGGCTAAACATGAGAGAGAAAGTGGTCCAGAAAACTGGCCCATCCCCTCCTTAATATTTAGTCTCTATCATTGTATGTGTAAAGATGAGATTATGGTTAATAGCTCAACTGATATATTTGGAAGGAGTAACATGGCCAAAACAATGCTACTTCATTAGTTAGCTTTATTTGTATATTAACACCTTAAGAGCGGGCTAGGCGGTCTATTTGACCGTACCGCCCAGCGTTTTTTTTTTAACCCTAAATAGGGTTGTTTTCGTGCTCATTTTCATGCCTAAATAAGACCCAGAGCGTAAAACAAGTATCTATCCCTGAAAGGGCGTAAACAGAGCTTTCCAATGACACCCGAACCATCCTTGTACGACCACTGGTTCTCTTGCAACGATCGTGAAACACGAGTGCAAAAACCCTAAAATAAGGTAATTTCCGTACATAATTCCCTGTGTAGCGAGTGAGAAAGGGGGGAGGAAGGTGGTATACAGTTCAGTATGTCCACGGTGGTCGTGGGGAGCGGTCATAAGGTTACTACGCTCGTCCCACCGCTCAGCTCTCTCTCTCAGCAACATTACGTGCTGAAAATGGCACTCGACAGTTGTCGTGCGCCGCCACATAGTCCAAATTTATTTCACTCGACATATGTCGCGCGCCGCCAGTTAAGGGTTAATTGGTGGCTTGGTGAAAACTATTATGAATTCCTTCTCATATTCAGTCTACTGTTTTAAGACGTTTACCCCCATCCAGGTGTCAATATTTTCCTGGCGAGCGGTAGTGAGCCAGCATATATATATTTTTGTTTTGACAGCAAGCTAATTTTGTACATTTTTCGATAGAAAAATGTCTCCGGCGAAGCCGGATTTCTCCATACAATGCTGGCTCGCTATCGCTCGCCAGGAAGAAATCGACACCTGGATGGAGATAAACGTCTTAAAACAGTTGACTGAATGGGGCCGAATGTATACAAGCCAGGGAAAGAGAGAAAAGGAGAGAAAGATAAAACAAAGTGTCCACATATAATTGCTGCGGGACACCCTGCGTGACATGATATACCCCGGCAACATATCTGAGAACTTTGACATTGGTATCAGAAACTAGACTCAAGATAGATTAATGTTGGAGGATTACAAAGGATCAACTCATAATCTGCCACACTGGTATAGGAAACTAGACTCAAGATAGATTTATTTTGGAGGATTACAAAGGATCAACTCATAATCTGCCACATTGGTATCGGAAACTAGACTGGAGATACAAAGAAGTACAAAGGAGTACAAATGAAATCAAGCAACAACAGATCTAGTGACCCTTCTAGGCTGCTTGTCCTCCAAAACACTGAGGATAAAGTGTCCAAACAGTGGTTTCGAGTGGGTAAGGGAACTAGATTAATGTTGGAGGAATACAACGGATAGATTAATGTTGGAGGAATACAACGGATAGCTTAATGTTGGAGGAATACAACGGATAGATTAATGTTGGAGGAATACAAAGGATAGATTAATGTTGGAGGAATACAAAGGATAGATTAATGTTGGAGGAATACAAAGGATAGATTAATGTTGGAGGAATACAAAGGATAGATTAATGTTGGAGGAATACAAAGGATAGATTAATGTTGGAGGAATACAAAGGATAGATTAATGTTGGAGGAATACAAAGGAGTTACCAGAGTTGCCGATATAATGTTGATGGACTCTATCGGTGTTGTGATACGATACCGGTTTGTGGGTGAACGTTATCAGTGTCCAAGACTGATAAAGACGCAGGATAACTTAAATGTAAGTTCTAGTATGGACACTTTAATTACCCGTGTCGTACCCTCTTTCATTCCATAATTGATGACAGTATAGTGCCTCCTCCGGCTTATTTCTTATCTTTCTCTTCTTATCTCTCTTTCTCTGGCTTGTATCCATTCGGCTCCATTCAGCCAACTGTTTTAAGACGTTTTTCCCCATCCAGGTGTCGATTTCTTCCTGGCGAGCGATAGCGAGCCAGCATTGTATGGAGAAATCCGGCTTCGCCGGAGAAATTTTTCTATAGAAAAATTTATAAATTTAGCTTGCTGTCAAAACAAAAATATATATACATGTTGGCTCGCTACCGCTCGCCAGGAAAATATTGACACCTGGATGGGAGTAAACTTCTTAAAACAGTAGGCTGAATGGGGCCCAATGGATACAAGCCATAGAGAGAGGGAGATAAAGAGAAAAAAAAAGCGAGGTGGGCTCCCTTAACCCTTTCAGTATACAATGACGCTGGTTTAACTTTATTATGGCTAACAGTAGACGATTGTACTCAGCTTTGGAAGGCCCACTCGGAATCAAAGGGGTAAAGTCATCTATCTTAACCCTTTGAGTACCAGCGACGTGTGTTATATTATATTCTAGCTATATGTAGATGATATTATGCAGCTTGGGAAGGATCTGTGGCATTTAACCCGGGAACTGCTGGGAGACTCTTAAGAGTTCCCCTGGCGGACTGCTGGGAGACTCTTAAGAGTGAGTGAAAAAAAAAATAAACTTTTGACATCGAAAAAAAAATATTTTGTTTATTTTTATTTTTTTATTTTTTTATTTTTGTTTGGCCCCTGGGCCATGCAAAATCTCAGTCCTCTACCTCCCCTCCTTCCCCACTTTCCTCCTCTCCTTCAGTTATCACCTATTTTCCCTGTTATTCCCTTATTCTGAGGTATATTTTCGTGCTAACATTAGCGAGTTGCAAGCAGGGTGTTGTCATCACTGATGGCAAGCGAGTGCAAGAGAGAGAGAGAGAGTATCGATCGACTGTGTCTCAGTGGCCTTGGGGGAAATTGGCGGGAAAGCAGCTTGCCTCACCCATACATTATGCAACTCGCGGGCTATATCTCCGATTTTGACCATCCAAACTCTGTTTTCACTCGTTTTATTGTTCTTTCAGGTTAATACCTTTATAATCAACCCATAATAGGCGCATATGGATAAGTATTAATGCTATTAATGGTACAATGAATATTTTAGTGACGGAAACACCTCAAATACGTCAGCACAGGGGGACGTTTCCAATTACCCCCATGCGCACTTGTTAGGTTAAGAGGGTTGGTTGAGATAGTTTGAAGCCTTATTCTTACTAGAGGTCCTTCCTAAGCTGAATAACACCGTCTAATAGCTGCCAGAATATGATAACAAGGAAGTCCCTGGTACTGGACGGGTTAATTTATCCCTCTGATTCCAACATTTACTTTCAATGCTGAATACAATCGTCTCCTGATAGCCAGGATAAAGGAAGTTAGCGACATCGTTTACTGAAAGAGTTTTTGGATGACTCAGATTATGCATTATCCAAGTATGTCTGTGTAAACTGATAATGAGAACCAAAGTATATACAATCTAAAGCTGGTATCACACGAGCGCTTTTTCACTCAACATGTATCCTTAACACTGGTCTGGCAGCTCATAAGGTAAACATTTAATATTTTTCTGTTACCTAAATTCATCCACCATCAGTCTAGTTTCCGATACCAGTGCAAAATATTCCAGAAATGTTGCCAGAAATTTTTTGATCATCGAATGTTGACTATAAAAGCTCTCGTGTGATACCGGCTTAAGAGTATAATACTTTGATGAGAACTATAGGGTATGCACACACGCTCAAAAATTGTCTCATAACTTCACTACTTCAACTCTGTTTAGACCTCTTGATATAAGAATGCACTCATCTACCTTGTCACTGTTTAGACCTCTTGATATAAGAATGCACTCATCTAGCTTGTCACTGTTTAGACCTCTTGATATAAGAATGCACTCATCTACCTTGCCACTGTTTAGACCTCTTGCTATAAGAATGCACTCATCTAGCTTGTCACTGTTTAGACCTCTTGATATAAGAATGCACTCATTTACCTTGCCACTGTTTAGACCTCTTGATATAAGAATGCACTCATCTAGCTTGTCACTGTTTAGACCTCTTGATATAAGAATGCACTCATCTAGCTTGCCACTCTTTAGACCTCTTGATATAAGAATGCACTCATCTAGCTTGCCACTGTTTAGACCTCTTGATATAAGAATGCACTCATCTACCTTGCCACTGTTTAGACCTCTTGATATAAGAATGCACTCATCTAGCTTGTCACTGTTTAGACCTCTTGATATAAGAATGCACTCATCTAGCTTGCCACTGTTTAGACCTCTTGATATAAGAATGCACTCATCTAACTTGCCACTGTTTAGACCTCTTGATATAAGAATGCACTCATCTACCTTGCCACTGTTTAGACCTCTTGATATAAGAATGCACTCATCTACCTTGTCACTGTTTAGACCTCTTGACATAAGAATGCACTCATCTACCTTGTCACTGTTTAGACCTCTTGATATAAGAATGCACTCATCTACCTTGTCACTGTTTAGACCTCTTGATATAAGAATGCACTCATCTAGCTTGCCACTGTTTAGACCTCTTGATATAAGAATGCACTCATCTACCTTGCCACTGTTTAGACCTCTTGATATAAGAATGCACTCATCTACCTTGTCACTGTTTAGACCTCTTGATATAAGAATGCACTCATCTAGCTTGCCACTGTTTAGACCTCTTGATATAAGAATGCACTCATCTACCTTGCCACTGTTTAGACCTCTTGATATAAGAATGCACTCATCTACCTTGCCACTGTTTAGACCTTTTGATATAAGAATGCACTCATCTACCTTGTCACTGTTTAGACCTCTTGATATAAGAATGCACTCATCTACCTTGCCACTGTTTAGACCTCTTGATATAAGAATGCACTCATCTACCTTGCCACTGTTTAGACCTCTTGATATAAGAATGCACTCATCTACCTTGTCACTGTTTAGACCTCTTGATATAAGAATGCACTCATCTACCTTGCCACTGTTTAGACCTCTTGATATAAGAATGCACTCATCTACCTTGCCACTGTTTAGACCTCTTGATATAAGAATGCACTCATCTACCTTGCCACTGTTTAGACCTCTTGATATAAGAATGCACTCATCTACCTTGCCACTGTTTAGACCTCTTGATATAAGAATGCACTCATCTAGCTTGTCACTGTTTAGACCTCTTGATATAAGAATGCACTCATCTACCTTGCCACTGTTTAGACCTCTTGATATAAGAATGCACTCATCTACCTTGCCACTGTTTAGACCTCTTGATATAAGAATGCACTCGTCTACCTTGCCACTGTTTAGACCTCTTGATATAAGAATGCACTCATCTACCTTGTCACTGTTTAGACCTCTTGATATAAGAATGCACTCATCTACCTTGCCACTGTTTAGACCTCTTGATATAAGAATGCACTCATCTACCTTGTCACTGTTTAGACCTCTTGATATAAGAATGCACTCATCTACCTTGCCACTGTTTAGACCTCTTGATATAAGAATGCACTCATCTACCTTGCCACTGTTTAGACCTCTTGATATAAGAATGCACTCATCTACCTTGTCACTGTTTAGACCTCTTGATATAAGAATGCACTCATCTACCTTGCCACTGTTTAGACCTCTTGATATAAGAATGCACTCATCTACCTTGTCACTGTTTAGACCTCTTGATATAAGAATGCACTCATCTACCTTGCCACTGTTTAGACCTCTTGATATAAGAATGCACTCATCTACCTTGTCAACCAAACTAAATACTGTTCTATTGCAAAGGATTTATTGACGTGCGTTATAGACTTTTGTCGATTCACTTCAGAGAACCAATGTTTAATATTACGTTTGAACGTGATTGTACAGTAAATACACTCGTCTAAACAATATAATTCACAATAGGGAGCTGTCGTGAAAGGTGTTAATAAGTTGTTGTTTTTGCTGTCTCATAAAACCACACACACACATCACCATTTCCATTCACATAAACAAAATAATCCAGCATTGAACTTGCCATTTAGTTATTTGAGTTTGAGGTTTTCTTAAAGTTACAGAATTGGCCGCACGAACGGTTATTCACATAATTTCTTCAGAGTACCACATTTTCATTCACACACACGTTATTGTATATCCATTTCTGTGAGTCCTTGGTGGTAGGTCGGGTCAAGTTGTAGGTAGTGTAGCTTTATGGTATAAAGGCACACTACTTCAAGGGCTATATGTTATCTAGACCCTGCACAGTTGTACGTAGTCTAAATATAAAATGTTCTCTGGTAATTTCCATCACTTAATCTTATTATCGATCGTTGCGTTAGTTTGAGTTCCATTCATTAAGGTTAAAGAAATATAAACTATAGAGGAGATAGGTGTTGCACAGGGATGACGTCTGACTGACCTCCGTCCATAACAACAGGCTAGCAAACTCTGGCTGCCGCTGTGTTGTGAAAAACCTTCGACGCAGCGAAGGTGGGTTTGTGTACCCTGTTGCTTACTCGTTCGGCTGAAGTGGATTTCGGATAACAGTATACCATCTTCAACGGTATCAATGTTCTCTGATACGTAAATGTTGATGAATCGTTATCTAGATGCACCGATGGCAATTCCAGTGGCACATTATACTAACATGCGACGGGGTTATTTGTATGTGTTCATGTGTTGTTGGTGTTAATTCTCCAAGCCACACCTGCTTACCTGCCTCACCCTGGGATAGGTGAGGGGGAGGGCAGCACAGGTGAGAGCGGGGGGTAGGGAGGGGCGTCGGCAGGTTGGTGAGGAAGGGGTGACTGGTGGTGAGAGAGAGAGAGAGGGGTGGTAGGGGTAGGAGAAATAGTGGTATGACGGGTTGGATGGGGGGAAGGTGGGTAGAGGTTAAGAGGAATAGAGGAGTGAGTGGAAGTTGAGATTACTAGCTGGATGATTGTATGGGTAAGAGGAATTAGGTGGTTGTACAAAGGGTGTGGATGGGTGGTGGAGGAATGTTGAGTTTTGTTGGGGAAGGATGATGGCTGAATGAATAATTATGTAACAGAGAGATAAAAAGTGTTGTGTGTGTTGAGCCAGCAAAGTACAATCATAAACTAGTATGACTGACTTGATTAACTGCTGTCATTTTTGTTATTGTTCTCATTCTCCATGTTCCTAAGACTAGTCTATTCGCTGTAAGTAGGCGAGAAATTATGACCTCTATCCTCTGTAACTCAAAAAGGGCTAGAGCAAATTGGCTGTAAATTTCTACATCTATTAATTCCTTGACTGACTCCTCCCAAATGGTAGAAATATTAGCTCGATTACTCTAGTCTTTTTTGAGTTACAGAGGATAGAGGTCATGATTTCTCGCCTACTTACAGCCAATAGACTATAGGAGGTTGGAGCTCAATTTTATAGGTCTAATTCTGTGTTTTCTTAGCATTTATCCCCATATGTTATATAATACAATTTGTATATAATTGATCATGGTTAGGTCATGTTCGTTGTAGTTTTGACAATATAGCTTTTGTCTTCAATGTCCTTATTTATTAATATTCCATGATTATCACTTGTAATCACTTATATATATTTTTATCTGCAATGCCTTCAGCCACAATTTTTTCCCAAAATGTTGGGGCTTGTACTGAAAATTACAGTAAATAGGTGTGCTCATCTACTAGCACAACAATGGAGCTGGTTCATAGAGGTTATATATGGGTAAAAGTGTTGTGTAGATTATTTGCACTACTGTACAGCTCGTCAGTGGTAAAGGGTGCCGGGTTGGCTCCGTTACCAGGCTAGTTTTGAGGGTGGGACATAGAGGGATACTAACAACTAAAACAATAGACCGTTTCAAGCAATAGATATCAACCCTATATCTAATGATAAGGTACACTCTGATACCATAGTCTCTAGCCCACTCATAAACATTCCTGGACTTCACCTATTTCTAATTGTGGAAATATAGCTCTGGAAACGATTTTATAAATATAATTGTCAACACATCAACTACAAAACTAAATATACTATTTATTGGTAAGCAAGTTCTATCCAAAAATCAATCCAGATAGTTATAATTGCATACAGAAAAACATAGGGTGTCCACGAATTCTTATAAGTGGGCTGGAAACTATCGTATCCGAGTGTACGACAGGTTGGGAGAGAGGTATCCTGACCAGGACTCGAACCCACTCACTCCAGGTATATTTGGGAGAGTCGGGCACCGTTCCGCTCATGGCTGAGTGGTTAAGGTGCCCGACTCTCCCATATACAGTATACCTGGGGTGAGTGGGTTCGAGTCCTGCTCAGGATACCTCTCTCCCAACAGATCTCAACCCGTTTCAACGTAACCCATCACGGTGGGTTAGGTTGGGGTAAATTAGGTTATAACTAAAGGTTGTCATCGGTTTAGTTTGCCCTGGTTTAGGTGGTACTGGTTGAGTTGATCTAGAACCGAAGGAAGCCTTTGGGGGAGAGTGGGGAGAAATCTGCAGTAGGGGCAGAGGTCAAAGGGCACATGAAGATTGATGACGGGGGGAAGGGCTATAATAACACATAGCCTACACACCATTTATTTCCATTCTCCCACAATGTTGTTTTGCCTACATGTCAGTGCATACTGTTTTTACTATTTGTTTTCATAGACTGCCTATACTATTCAGGGTAGCGTATATATACCCACTTTATAATTCCAACTAGCCTATCCCTGTGTACTGTTTCGCCTTTACTCTTCTTTACAATGTGTTTTGGTGCACTGCCTACTGTTTGAAAGTAGCGTATTATAGACCAGACGTACAGTAGCGCTAATAAGTCAGCTGGCATTACGTTTGGCTCGCTCTGTGCTGCATTAATGTCTGTCAGATGTTAAATAGAGTGGGTAAGTGTAGGGACATGTTTGTATATCTCCTTCCAATCGAACAAATCAAGTTTTAGCCATTGCTGATACAAATTATTGATCAGAATATACTTGGTGCCGAGACATGACTTATTTGGCCAACTGTACAGTCGCGCTAATAAATGATGTCTCGGCACCAATTATGTTTTGATCAATAATTCGTATCGGCAATATTCACACATGATTTCTTCTATTTGAGTGACATATACAAAGATGTACCTACACTTACCCACCCTATTCAACATCTGACAGACATTAATACAGCACAGAATAAGCCAAACTTAATGACAGCTGGAACATGACTTATTTGGGAGACTGTACACCCAGGTAGACAGATCAATATCGTACACACGAGGATAATATACCTTGCCTGGCGGTAGTAGTGGCTTAGGGTCCCCATCATCCATGTGTGTGGCTGCTCAGGTGGTGGTGGTGGTGATGGTGGCGGTGGTGGTTGGTTAGGTCAGCTAGTCAACCAACGTTCAATGTTAGCTTAATTTGATTACACGCTCATATTTGTAGATCTTGTCACAGTTAATCCTTTGCCTTGGCCAATAGGGTATGCAGAGAGAAATAGTTAGCTGTACGATACTAGGCTATAGAGGATTTGTTTTCTTAATCTAAATTCGATCAGTTAATTAATATTTATATCTTCATTCGATGTGGGGCACAGAACACCCTTCCCACAGCCGGAGGTTAGGTTTGCGGGGGGATGATTCACTTTTTGGGCGATTTTTACATGCATTCATTATTTTTCTAGTTTCCTCCCTAGACCCCATCAAATTAAAAAAAACAAAACATCCATTAGATCCCCCTTCTAGATTAATTTGTACATTTTTCGGTAGAAAAATTTCCCGGCCGAAGGCCGGTTCTTCCAACATTACAGGCTCACTATCGTTCGCCAGGGAAAAAATCGACACCAATATAACACGAAAGGTCTAAATATTGTCGAATAAATGGGGCGAAAGGTCTTAAAATCGACTAACTAATTGGGCAAACAACTTAACATCTGAAAACTAATGGGGCTAAACATGAGGGAGAAAGTGGTCCAGAAAACCGGCCCATCCCCCCTCAAGTTAGTAACATTACTTGGTATTATGTTAGAGTATGTTAGTTTATAATTATCATTGTTTTGAATCAATCAGGGGTTGAGTTGACGTTGGTCTTTCGGTGGTGAGGTGACGGAATATAGAGTTTAAGCCGGTGTCACACGAACGTTTTTTCCGTAATTTTTTACGAGCAATTGTAGTCTGGCAGCTTTAATATCTCAGTTATATCAAAATTCAGCGACCTAGCATAAGCTACCTTCAGTCTAGTGTCCGATTCCAATGCTAAAATATATAAAAATACTACAAGAAAAACTTGCTCATCGAAAATTGACGGATAAACCGCTCGTGTGACAACGGCTTTATAGTGGTATCTGGCAGGATTGCACTTTTGAGTTGCCTGATACTGTAATATTCACATTCGAGATTATGTAGTTGACAGAATCACTGTTTACCTTGCTGTACACAAGGTTCATGGTGATATATAGGCTACTGTATAATACAATAAATGGCACATCCCACAGTTACCAGTAGTTATCTAATACTGTCAAAGTTGACCGCTAATGTGCTGCTGTATACTGGAGGGAAAATATCGTCAGCAATTAGTCTCCGTTTACCTGTCACAAACTCACTGTACCACAATGCTTACTGTAATAATAGACCAGAGTAGCTGGAACATCCGATTTACTAACATTATCGGGAAAGAATATGTCGTTTATATAGTAAGGCATTTTCAGGATACATCACTTTTTACTCGATTCATTAAATAACACTTTACTTTGGTTTATACATATTGCTCTTGGTGTGTAATAATACAGCTAGGAACACGACACTGAAGATTCCGTAGCTGTAATGTGAGCGTTTACTTGTTTTGTAATGGCTGTGTTATTGACATCATTGACATTATTAAATACTCAACATTAAGCACATATGTAAAGGTATTCGTTCCAATTGCTTTTGGTTCATTCGAGAGTTTCTGAGCATTGCATTGTATATTTATCTATACAATTCATCGATTGATTTATGATTAATGGGTGCTGACTAAAACAAACTAATTAGGCACTTGTCCATGGTGCAGCAGGGTTGAAGATTAATGTCATCACATGATCGATAGCAACTAACACGAAACACACGTAACACGGAATTTGGCCTTTGATAACACACTATAATCACAGATAAAGTTCGTATGTATATACTCCCATAGCTGGGGGTGGCCGATTCGAGACAGAGCCCGACCACTTTCGCTTTTCCTCGTCCTTTAGTCTGTCTCGTCCAGTTGGTGAATTTTAAAAGGGGGCTAGGATTCCTAGGCCCCTGCCCTCAGAAGGTAAAGTAGGACAGTAAAAGAAACAGACAGAAGCGGCTAAGGTTGGGTAGAAGATGCCAACTTCACTCTGGATAAGACAGGCCTCACCCATTGAACTTTGTAACAGTGGTGTGTTACTGTAACCTATGCCAGTGAGGTGTGTGTGTCGGTGTTTGGTGTGTGTTTGATTGGTATTGAGGTATGTGTGTGTGATTGGTGTTAGGTATGTGTTTGTATGTACTGTGTGTGTGTGAGTGTGTGTGTGGAGAGAGAGAGAGAGAGAGAGAGGAGAGAGGAGAGAGGGTAACCAACGTGCTTTTGATAACACTAGTCGACTTGCACTGATCCACTTATTGTTCAGCACGATTATACGGTACCCCCATCACTTTCAGTTCCCCCCTTGCTCCCTCTCATCCACAGACTCCAACAACCCCCTCACTCACTTTTGTACTTGTTCCTTGTTGTTTCCCATCGTCCTCCTCTTCGTTGTTCCTCTCCCTCTTTCACCGTTTCATCATTTGTCTTTGCCTCTCATGTTTGGTTTATCTATTTAACATATTCATCATGACGTTCTTCTCGCACTGTAGCGTCCCCCCCACCCCCCTGCCCAGATCTGCTATTTTTGTTTAATTTCGATCCTCTTCTTTCATAAACTCGGCCCCCTCCTCAACAAACTCGACCTCCACTTCCACAACCTGCGACCCCCTCTTCCAGAAACTCTACCGTCTGGTCTACAAACTCAACCTCCTCTTCCACAAATTCGACCCCTCTTCCACAAACTCGACCCCCTCTTCCACTAACTCAACCCCCTCTTCCACATACTCAACCCCCTCTTCCACATACTCAACCCCCTCTTCCACAAACTCGACCCCCTCTTCCACATACTCAACCTCCTCTTCCACAAACTCAACCTCCTCTTCCACAAACTGGACCCCCTCTTCCACAAACTCAACCTCCTCTTCCACAAACTCGACCCCCTCTTCCACAAACTCGACCCCCTCTTCCACAAACTCGACCCCCCTCGTCCACATACTCGACCCCCTCTTCCACAAACTCGACCCCCTCTTTCACAAACTCAACTCTCTCGTCCACAAAATCTACCTCTTTATCTACATTTTTTTTTATTTTATTTGTTTCCCCAAATTCGGCCTTTATTACTCACAGTTGGCCACCACGTTTACCTTTGTTCTGTCGCTTTGTTTCCCATATTCCTAATGTTTACTTCTAAACACGTATCCGTCTTTTTATAAGCAATGCGTCATCTTTCTGAAGTAATAAATGCACAAATCGCCAGTGTATGAATATTGCCACCTTATCTGATACTAGGTTCGAATCCCTGGACTGCCACATGTATTTGTTGATTTAATTAATTGAGTTTAGGAGTAAAGTCGGTTGGTGGAGGAACATAATAATATCACCGTCAAACTCACTACTGTCCTAATAATAGACACATGTAACCTTTCAGTAAAGTCTAAGTAGAGAACTGCATGATTGAGTAATGGTGATTTTAGGACAGGTGACTATATTAACATGAGACGAACTTATATACGTAACATAAATTATGATTGAATACTACTAACTTCCAAGACATTTAACGACATGTTTGTATCAACTCTGTTGCTATGTTATAAACTAGAAACATACTGCGAAGTGGCCTCAGATAGTGCGGACTGAAATGAACTTAGGACTTGTACCCTCTTCAAGTAGATGAATTTATACCACCAGAGGATAGACATAGTGTTCACCTTTATAAATTGAATATAATAGGCTATCTAGAATATTTTAGAAATGTAATTTGAATGAAGTGAATTGAAATTATGGTGGTAACTTATAGCGATTAAGTCATTAACCCTTTCTGTACCGGCAACGTCTTTTCTATTTGATTTCAGCTACATTAGACGATTTTACGAAGCTTAGGAAGGATATAGAGTAGCTAAAAGGATTAATTGAGATAGCCTGTAGCCTTTTAGTGGGTAGACGTCCTTCCTAAGCTGAATCGTCTAATAGTAGCCAGAATAAAGTAAAAAAGACGTCTCCGGTACAGAAGGGGTTAAGATGATTGGTTATGGTATTGGTATTTTCATTGAATTTCCCCGCTAGTGTTTGTTTTAATTTATATTTGTGTCGTCTACCCTCTACCAGTTTCTATTGTCCATATCTACATTCATTGTTTTGATTATCTCTCTCTCTCTCTCTCTCTCTCTCTCTCTCTCTCTCTCTCTCTCTCCACTGTCAATACAATTACCACCAAACGCTGTGAGTGAAAAGGATCACTATGTTGGCTATTTTTAGTGAAGGTGTTTGTAATGTAGGGCGGACTGTTTGTATTGTGAGATATATTACTGTACGCCAGCCCTGATACTGTACAGGCCGGGGAGATAAGGTAGATAACACCGCTCACGTTACTTTTACCGTGTTTGTTTTGGGGGACCTTGCTTTGATGGCTCTACATACGACCTTGGTAGTGGTGGTGGTGAAAGAAGCAAATGTGGCACGGAAATATGGCTAATTTCCCCAGTCTTTCTTCTACTCAACTAGTGAATTCTGGAACTCTCTCCCTCAATCAATCTGTCCTTCATCTTATGACTTAAACTGTTTTAAACTTCGTGTGTCCAGGCATTTTGACCACAACGTCCCTTGAATTTGGCTATCTGTCACTCTTTTGACTCTGGGAGAGAGACTCGTTACAGGCAACCTGTTTTTTGTCTCCTTCGTTCACATAGACAAATAAATAAATACATAAACTGCAGCTCTTCTCCTCTGGCATCCAAGCCGCTTAGACCCTCCCCCCACACACACACCTCATATCCATACCCCTCTTTGTACCCAGAACCTTGTAGATTAATTGTAACCAGCCCCTAAACCCTCTCTTTCCCATACAAGTTCACTCTTCCACAATCACCATCGCTGCAGTTGAGGCCAGTGATTGACCCCCCCCCCCCCCCCCCCCCCACACACACACACACACACTCCTTAACTCCTTAACTTTTCTTCCACTACGGAGCCCACGGGGACCCCTTTTGAATTTCCCCCTTTGCACCCCACCCCCTAGCTGGCTGTGCTCTGTAGATACCTTTAGGTCTGTAAAGAACTGTCGGGACCAAGGAACTGGTTGCAGTAACTCTTACAAATCGCTTGAAGTAAGACATATTTATATCATGGTAGAATATACTGGACTATAATTATTACAAAACGTGGTAAACTCTTATCAAAATAGTTTTCTCCCCATAAAATATAAGGCACTCGTACACGACACCTAGCTCTGCCTTGCTGTAACATTACACATGCTGGCCAAGTCACAACTATAACTTTCCTGACAAATGTCAGTTTATTATTTCACCAAGTATACCATGGGTTTTCAGGGTTGAGGATACATACTTGGGCAGACTGCTGGAACCAATAGATATCACCCTAATGATAGCATGTACAGTCAAAATCCATATTTGGCCGAAAACCTTTATGATAATTTGTGTGAAGTCTATAGAGAGTGACCGTCACTAAGTCAAGGGCTATTAAAGTCACATGCAAACTGTAATGGGTAAATAAAATGAAAATAACACAGTTTATGAGCAACTATTGATTTTGACTATTCAGCCAGGTTTGTTCTTACTTCTAGCATTGTGCTTTTACCAACCTAAATTCCATTACATTATTATGTGGATGTTTTCTGGAGGACAACATCCCTTAATCTCACCTGCATCTACTATAACTGTTGAAAATAATCCCCACAGGTCCCAGATAGAATACTATACAAAATTCATATGATTGAAGTGAGTTGAAAATATGATCTTAACTTATATGACACGGATGATTGGTTAGGCTATTAGTGTTGTCATTCAACTTCCGATTAATTTTCATTTTTTTTCGTCTACTCCCTACCAGTTTTTTGTTTCCCTATCTACAGTATATTCATAGTTTTGATCATTGCTCTCTCTCTCTCTCTATCTATCTATTTATCTATCTATCTATATATATACCGGGTATATATATATACCGGTATATATATATATATATATATATATATATATATATATATATATATATATATATATATATATATATATATATTGAGAATATATCACAAATACACGTGAGCCACTAAATGTTTCTAGTCTCTCAGTGGGGATCGAACCATCGTTCTGATGGTCGGTGGTTCGATCCCCACTGAGAGACTAGAAATTATATATATATATATATATATATATATATATATATATATATATATATATATATATATATATATATATATATATATATATAATATATATATATATATATATATATATAGTTATATTTATATATATATATATATATATATATATATATATATATATATATGTATATATCCTAGCATAATAAAAATGGCAAGTAAATATTAAAATAACATAGTAGGCCTACAAGATTGTGTCAATAGGACCAAACTAAAAAAACAAGTATACAAAACTACTGGGCGGTATACTGACCGGTGAAAGGGGTCGTCGTCTCTGTGGCTTGGGTTCCTCCTCCCTGTCTATGTTAAGGCTGGAGGACGACATCCAAAGGTATATCACAGTTTTATGGAGGCCCCTCTCTCCACCGGCTTCCTCACTTCTTGCAATTCCACTCTCCCTTCTCTTCCCTCCTCCTCTTCCTCTTCCTCCACACCACACGTTCTCGATCCTACTGTGTCCTCCACCTCGTTTGCTTTGTTCCTTTTTCCCTCCTCCAAACCAAACATGTCCTTCTCTTTGGTCCACTCCGCTGCGTTTGTGTTCTCTTTTCCCACCACCTCCTCCAACCACATTGTCTTCTCTTCTTTTCCCTCCGCCTCGCCTGGTTTCGTGGTGCCTCCCTCCAAACCAAACATTGTCTTCGCTTTTGTTGTCATCTTTATCCCCACCTCCACAACACATGCTCTCAGATCTTTTGTTCTCTGTGGCTCTTCTATTGCCATTATTTACGTCATTTCTTAGGCTCTCGGATCTTGTATTTCCTCTGTTTGTCGTTCCCCTCTTCCTCCCTCCACCCCACACACTTTCGGCTCTTTGGTTCCTTCGCTTTCGTTCCTCCTCTCTCCAATTTCTCCCCCCGAACCAGTTATCCTCTTCTCTTTTCCTCTCCTCTCCCCGCCTTCCTTTATCACGTGCCCCCAATTTGGTCCACAGGTCATGTTCACCTATATTTCTGCTGCCTTCCTTCTTCCTTCCTAACCACAAGTTCTCTTCAGTTCCATTTCTGCCACCCTTATCACTTTCTGCTCCTATTCTCCCGTCAACACTCCCTTGGGTTCTCCTTCTGCCAAGCTTAGCATCACTCGTGCTGTTTCTCGTCATGTCGATTGCGAGCTTCTAAAGAAGTATTTGATTTTCTTGTTTCAGGTACACTTTTCTTCTCTTGTACACACTTTTCGATGGTCCATGAAATTAATAAGGTCTATATAATATTTCTTTACTGTTTTGTCAATAGCCTATCGTGTTTGTTTTGTTGTTTTCATTTGTGTTCACTCTTGTTTTTAATGTTAAAATTTTATTTTTCATACACCGTTGTTCTTGTGTCTATACTAACAAGTCGTTCAGAAGTTCATGTGACAATATATCGTTTTTATATTGCATCTTCATTTACACTTTAACACACACATTGGCTTAGTTACTTTCTTTATACTGCATTTACAATAATGAAAGCGTTGATTGCTTATTCTACCTAGTCTGCGTAAATAGTTTGTCAGACCATTTCACGATTTGAACATACTCATTCGGAAATGAAAGTGTATACAAATTAAGGGAAATCATTAGACAGTGATTTCGTCAGCATGTAACTATAGGTTAAATATAAACCTAGTAGGTCTACAAGTTTCAAAATGTATGAGTTTGTGCGAAAATATGTGAGAACAGTGAGATAATATGATTACTATCAACAAGATCAAGTTCCAAAGATAAAGGAAGTCTGTGGGCTATTTTTTAATATGGGATTTTCATTTTAGATATTACAAAATCGAATTTCAGCCCTATCTGTTTTGTTTTGTTTTTTAACTTGGGTAATTTATGGATAGTCGAAATGATGCTAATTATTCACTAAAGCTCAAGAAGAGATATGTGTAACAATATGGAATGAGTAATGCAATGTTCATAGATAATTTATGATACCGTAAATTAGAAGTGTATAATAATGACTGTGTTGAAGTGCCAAGATGGTGGTGGAGAGAGAGATGGTTCCCGAGATGCGGCAGGTGAGAGACTAACAAGTGGAGGGGGATAATGATGGGTGTGTAAGGAGGTGTGGGGAAATTATAATAATAGTCCCCCCCCCCCTCCCGCTTTTCCTTCACACCCCTTTTCTTCCGGTCCTTTGATACTTTCTTTATGTGTGTATGATGGTTATTTAGATATATTTATAGCACTCTCTAGTAGAAAATTTACATCCCTGGCAGCTGAGTGCTCGACACTTAACCCGGGAACGGCGAGAACACTCTTAAGAGGTTTTGTAAGTAATAACGATATTTATTGCAAAATGACAATTATAGGCGGGAATGGAGCCTAATATTGTCGCCCAGTAGTGTGGTGTTCACTACACACAGCTCGTTGTTCAAAGGTTAAGGGGAAATTATAAAATGACTAGGTCTGCATTATATTAAATCCAGCTTTTCATAATTTACAACATATTTACAACATATAAGAGAAGGAAAAGGGGAGGAAGAAGAGAAACAATAACAGGAGAAGACAAGAGGAAATTATATTAACCCTCTCACGTCCTTGACGTAATTTTGAGCCTATTAGGGATACTTTAAAGCCTCTGTTACTGTCAGGGGTATTTATAAACCTTTAGTTTCTTTACTTCAACCTCTGCAGTTGTCTTTGAGTTAGCTGTGGGCAGAAAACAAATTTTGGAGAGGTAATTATAAGAGAGAGTAATCTATTTCTTATTGCTAATCTGGCAACCTCTGCGTCATAAGGATGTAAGAGGGTTGAGAAGAAGGGCCTAGGTCCACCCCTACCAAGGCCCCCCCTAACCCCAGAACTGTCAAACGAGACTGTACTCGCGCGGCCGAGGTCTTCTCACTTTGCTATTAACCCGTACAGTACCAGGGACGTCCTTGTTATCATATTCTGGCAACTATTGCACAATTTTGTTCAGCTTAGGAAGGACCTCTAGCAATAATAAGACTTCAAAATATCTCAACCAACCCTTTTAACTACCACACATTCTTCCTAAGCTGCATAATATAATCTAAATATAGCTAGAATAAACTATAACACACGTCGCTGGTACTCAAAGGGTTAACCCGTACAATCCCAGTGACGGCTGCTAGCCGTCAGTAGATAAATCACTCCCCAGTCCCAGCGACGGCTGCAAGCCGTCAGTAATATACGGTCCTTGTAACTGCCAGTAGCAGTAAGTACCTGGTACCACGACGTTTGAGCACAGCTCTAAGACCTTGGCAACACTTCTCAGCTTATATCCAAGCTCCCACAGGGTAAGAGAGGCAGTATTCCTCCATCTTTTGAGGTGGGAGGTTGTTATATCTTGCCTCTGAAGCCATTTTGGCCACATTGCTTGGTACTGGGGGGTACATTTATGGTAGTACCCTATGGTACAGTAAGGGTTAATGAGGTCCAATACTTATCTGCCCTTTCATCCAATACAACTTCCAGTGACAACTCAACCATCGCTGTGACCATTCCAGCTAAAATCACTGGAAGTCAGGTTGGGTGGCAATTAGTATTGACTACTGTATGCCACTGAGAGGTCCAGACTGTTACCCACCTCCCTCCGTCGAGTACCAGGATTGTGCTTGCCACAATTAAGTTAAACTAGGTGGAGTACCATAACCAGGTTTAGTCCCGAGTTTATTGAGAGCCAGGAGCCTACTCTGTAAGGGAAATTTACCCAGGAATCGTGTTAATCACGTTGACCACTATACAATGATTGTTGTTGAGCTTGGGCCGACATGAACAGTTGAATATGGAATAAATACTGTTCTCTCTCAGTACTCCCACATATTGGCTAGAAAGACGAAAGGATAAATCTGGTTGTTTATACAGACATGGATGTATAGGTATTGGATTGCTTGTGTATTGGCCATTGTGATCCCCTTTAAATCAACTCTGGAGAATTTTCCTCCCAACTCGATAAAGCAGCTTGCTACCTTCATGTGTACCTGCTGGGAGCCGTAGGCCAGCGACCACCTGAGTGTCTCTACTACGCTGAGGAGCCAGGGCCTGTCCAGCCACCAGCCAGATGTTGATGAAGGATCCAAGACCAAGAAGAAAGTGTTAGTTTGTTTGAGGCTGTTTTACAGACCTCCCTTCTAAATTGATAGGCCTCGCTTGATGAGGACACAAAACACATATAATATCCTGGTATCCTGTTTAATATTTTGTACGCTATTCCTCTCGGGGTAATTCCATATGTAATATAATTCAGACCTAGACTATACACACCCAGTGATACACGTAAAATCAAATCATCCAAGTGACACCCTTTCCTCTTTTTCTTTTAGTGACTCCTATCATTGACATTCTCTCTGGAGGCTCAGTGAGATTAACTTGTGTGTGGCTTATTTCTATATTATTATTTGTGTATAATTGTAACTATTGCGTTCAAAGTTAATCCTCCATGTTTGATTACTATTTGCCATTAAGAGAATTTCACCATATATAGTATGTTCATTCATTTCATTAATTAGGTTTTTTGTAAGTTAATTGGTGGTTTGGTGATATATAAATGTACGATTTGCTTTCAAATAATTTTCGTGCGTATTACCTAATACAACTCGAAGCCATATTGCTATTTCATGTTAATAAATTATTATTTAAATGTTACTCTGTGTTGTCTTTGTCCTGTTGCATGCCTATTTTTACACATTGTGCAAGCTTCATTCCTTGCGGGGTTAAGAAGAGCCCATTATCAGTGTCTCACTAACCCAGTAAAAATCCTGGTATTTGATGAATACTGGTAGCTTCAACAATAATGTATGTTAAACTATGGTTATTCATTAAATTATAAAGTTTTATTGTATTTTAAGGGTGAGAGTTGTACAGGGCGTTGTATGACTAATTAAGAAAGGTGTGAGACAATATTTAAGTGAGCATGTGTTTTCTATTGTGATGTAAACACACCGGAAGTTATCAAGTATATGTCATCTTTGTTGTTGTCGTTCATGGAGATTATAATGATGTCCCGTTGATCTCTCTCTCTCTCTCTCTCTCTCTCTCTCTCTCTCTCTCTCTCTCTCTCTCTCTCTCTCTCTCTCTCTCTCTCTCTCTCTCTCTCTCTCTCTCTCTCTCTCTCTCTCTCTCTCTCTCTCTCTCTCTCTCTCTCTCTCTCTCTCTCTCTCTCTCTCTCTCTCTCTCTCTCTCTTTTAAATTTTCAACTTAATACAATCGTCTAATAGCAGCTAGAATAAAGTTCAAAGGACGACACTGGTACATAAAGGGTTAAATATAGGGATATTAGCTGGTAAGGGATTCAGTTTACCCTGAGCTGGAATAACTAGACTGTAGTAATGCTGGGTGGTGAAGGTTATGGCTTGATATGGTTGTGACAGCAATGGGTTCGATGGTATAGTCTATTAATTATAACTATAGTCCAAAAAGCTTAACCATTAACTCTAGCAGTATGGCTTCCTTCAGGGTCGCTCTACTGGTGATCTTCTTTCATAAATTATCTTACTACTTCTTGGTCATCCTCCTTTCGGGACTTCAGTGAGACCTTTTCTATTGCACTAGACATATCGAAAGCCTTCGATAGAGTCTGGCACAATTTTTTAATTCCTGAACTACCCTCCTTCGGTTTCTATCCCTCCTTCGGTTTCTATCCCTCCATCTGTGCCTTTGTCTCTAATTTCCTTTCTGGCCGTTCCATATCTGCGATTGTGGACGGCCATCGTGGACGGCCATCGCTCACTTCCTCATCCTATCAACTCCGGTGTTCCTCAGGGCTCTGTCCTATCTCCTATTCCCTTTCTAATTTTCATAAACGATCTTCTCAACTGTACATCCAGTCCCATCCATTCATACGCAGACGACTCTACCTTACACTACTTAATTAGTTTTCCAGAATGCCCCAGCCAGCAATCCCTCAAAAACAAACGTAATGAAGCCATAGAACACTTATCTTCTGATCTAACCACTATTTCCAATTGGGGCAGAGAAAACCTTGTTGCCTTTAATGCTTCCAAAACCCAATTTATCCATCTATCTACCCGTCCGGAACTCCCAGAGGACTATCCCTTATTCTTCAACAGTACAAAAATCAATCCTTCATCTTCTCTCAATATTCTTGGTGTCTCTTTTTCTTCTTCTCTCACTTGGAAGGACCATATTACCAGTCTTGCTAAGGCAGCCTTCCAGAAGCTGGGTGTGCTCAACCGCCTTAAGGGGTTCTTTACCCCTGCGCAGCTTCTTGCTCTGTACAGGGGCACAGTTCGTCCTTGTATTGAGTATTGTTCACATGTGTGGTGAGGATCCTCTCACACCGGACTCCTAGACAAAGTAGAAAGGAAGGCCTTTCGTATCATTAATTCCCGCCCACTCACCAACTCTCTGCAAACTCTCTCTCTTTGCCGCAATTTTGCATCTCTCTCGCTATTCTATCGCTACTACAATAATCAGTGCTCCTCAGAGCTCTCCCAGTGTATACCACCTCCTCTACTTAGGATACGTGGTACCTGTCTTGCAACACAATCCCACCCCTACTCTGTGCAACTCTCCAACCCAAGAGTGAAATGTTACTCTGTCTTTCTTCTATTCAACAGCTGAGCTCTGGAACTCTCCCAGAATCAGTCTTTCCCTCCTCCTATGACTTAAATTGCTTCAAATTTCGTGTGTCCAGGCATTTTAGCTCGAACGTCCCTTGATTTTGGCCCTGTCACTCTTTCAACTATGGGGGAGGCACTCACTACAGGCAGTTCTGCCTTTTGTCTCCCGCACTTACATAAAAAAAAAAAAAAACAAAAAAAAAAAAACGACTAAAGTAATCTAATTTTTTTTTTTTTTTTTTAAGAGACAATGAACGGAGGAAGGAAAAACACAGATAAAACAAAAAGGTCCATGTGCCTAAAGGCATCCTCCATTCATAAAATGTTTGTAACAACTGGATTTAAACATTTGTAGATTGTAAGTTTGTGGAAAGCAATTCGAGGGAAGTGAATTCCAAAGAGTAGTAGCTCTGGGGATAAATGAATTCTGATAAGCAGAAGTTCTGCATTGTGGAGGAGAAAGTGTAAATTCATGGGCGCTCTCAGCTGCCCTAGTTCTACGGGGAAAGATGTGGAGAGGCGGCACAATTGAAGCAAGTTCCTCGGAACAATTGCTGTGAAAATATCTGTAGAATAATGCAAGGGATGCAACGTTTCTTCGTATGGATAATGTAGGAAGGTCCTGTGTGATTGCAGGGTTATTGATTAATCTAATAGCTTTATTTTGAATTTTGTCCAACTGCCTCAATGCAACCACTCCACTTCCACCCCACAGAGGTGAACAGTAATCCATCTGAGAACGCACATGACTTTTATATATCACGGCCAACTGCTCGTCAGTGAAGAATTCTCGAACTCTGTACAGGAGTCCCAGTTTTTTAGAGGCATTAGAGTTAAGGGGGGTGGGCGTATTTATATGTTAATTTATATATCTTTATATTATTTTTTTAGTTTACCCCCTAGACCTCCATCAAGCTTAAAAATACATCCATTAAATCCCCCTTCTAGATTAATTGTTTACATTTTTCGGTAGAAAAATGTCCCGGCCGAAATAACAGGCTCACTATCATTCGCCAGGAAAAAAATCGACACCTAAATAGCACGAAAAGTCTTAATATTGACAAAGAAATTGGGCGAAAGGTCTTAAAATTGACAAACTAATGGGGCAAACATAAAATTTGAAAACTAATTGGGGCTAAACACGAGGGAGAAGGTGGCCATAAAAACCAACCTATCCCCCCTTAACCATTAACCTCTATAACTAAAAAACGACGGGAGATCCTTCACCTTTTGTCATTTTTTGTATTTATTTATTATTTTTCTAGTTTCCTCGCTAGACCTCCATCAAGCTTAAAATGAAGCCCCTTAGACCCCCTTTCAAGATAAATTTGTACATTTTTCGGTAGAAAAATGTCCTGGCCGAAGGCCTATTCCTCTTAAATTACAGGCTCGCTATCGCTCGCCAGGAAAAAATCGAAACCTATTTGACAGGAAAGGTCTTAAAATTGACAGAAATGGGGCGAAAGTTCATAAAATCGCCAAACTAATGGGTCTAAAGATGAGGGAGAAGGTGGTCTATACAAGCGACTCGTCTCCCCTTAAATAATCAAGTAAATTTTCGAAGAGTCAGCCAGGGGTTCGGTGTGGACATTTACAGCTCATTTGCACCAGCCCTTTTTGGAGATACAGAAGTTAGGGCCGGGTTAGGATTTCTGAACATGATTAAATTAATATCCAGTATTCGAGAATGGATGATAAGTCGTAGGCGTGTGTGCATAAACCTTTAACCGTCTTGGTGGTGTAATGGTTAAGGTGTCTACAAATCTGTGTGTGATAGCCCGGGTTCGAATCCCGGTGGATCACATGCTTTCATTAATTTCATTGGAGGTGTTTGGTGTTGTGGTGAAATTAATAAAAAAATAGATTACTGATAAAGAATGGACTAAGTTAACATAACCCTCTCAGTACGGTGATTTCAACTGATTTTTTTTTTCTTTCTGACTAACATGGAGGATTTCGTTCTACAGTACAGTAGGCCTATAAGGAAGTTGGAATTGTAGACATCGATATCTTGCGTTGTCTGTTAAGAGGAGGTTTTTAGTTTGTTCCCTAGACCTCCATCAAGCTTAAAATTACACCCCCAAGACCCCCTTTCAAGATAAATTTGTACATTTTTCGGTAGAAACATTTCCCGGCCGAAGGCCGGTTCCTCTTAAATTACAGGCTCGCTATCGCTAGCCAGGAAAAAATTGACACCTAAATGGCACGAAAGATCTTAAAATTGACAGAAATGGGGCGAAAGTTCATAAAATTGCCTAACTAATGGGGCGAATGTCTTAAAAAGCTAAACAGCAATGGGGATAAACATGAGGGAGAAAGGGGCCAAGAAAAAACTCCCTTTAAACTGTCGATAGCGTAATGCATAAGTGCGCGGAATTTCGATGTGAGTATCCTAGGTTCGAGTCCTTGGAGTGCCACATGTATTTGCTGATTTCATTAATTGAGTTTAAAGGTGAAGTTGGTTGGTGGAAAAAAACATAATAATTGCCCACTTGAGAGTTTCAGGCTATAAGGAAGTTGGTGCCGTAAATATCGGTATTAAACAGAAATACAACAATAAAGTAGATGTCTAATGGATAACACGTATGTTGAATTTAGTTGTATGTATTTATAAGTGTACTACAACCGTATTTTAGCTGGTAATTCTGCTATATATCAATGTAAAAAACTCCAACTTCCTTATAGCCTGAAACTCGCAAGTGGTCAATTAGTCTACCTCATTTGATTTAGTAAGGCATACTGGAAGTGGTCAATTAGTCTACCTCATTTGATTTAGTAAGGCATACTGGAAGTGGTCAATTAGTCTACCTCATATGATTTAGTAAGGCATACTGGAAGTGGTCAATTAGTCTACCTCATATGATTTAGTAAGGCATACTGGAAGTGGTCAATTAGTCTACCTCATATGATTTAGTAAGGCATACTGGAAGTGGTCAATTAGTCTACCTCATATGATTTAGTAAGGCATACTGGAAGTGGTCAATTAGTCTACCTCATATGATTTAGTAAGGCATACTGGAAGTGGTCAATTAGTCTACCTCATATGATTTAGTAAGGCATACTGGAAGTGGTCAATTAGTCTACCTCATATGATTTAGTAAGGCATACTGGAAGTGGTCAATTAGTCTACCTCATATGATTTAGTAAGGCATACTGGAAGTGGTCAATTAGTCTACCTCATATGATTTAGTAAGGCATACTGGAAGTGGTCAATTAGTCTACCTCATATGATTTAGTAAGGCATACTGGAAGTGGTCAATTAGTCTACCTCATATGATTTAGTAAGGCATACTGGAAGTGGTCAATTAGTCTACCTCATATGATTTAGTAAGGCATACTGGAAGTGGTCAATTAGTCTACCTCATATGATTTAGTAAGGCATACTGGAAGTGGTCAATTAGTCTACCTCATATGATTTAGTAAGGCATACTGGAAGTGGTCAATTAGTCTACCTCATATGATTTAGTAAGGCATACTGGAAGTGGTCAATTAGTCTACCTCATATGATTTAGTAAGGCATACTGGAAGTGGTCAATTAGTCTACCTCATATGATTTAGTAAGGCATACTGGAAGTGGTCAATTAGTCTACCTCATATGATTTAGTAAGGCATACTGGAAGTGGTCAATTAGTCTACCTCATATGATTTAGTAAGGCATACTGGAAGTGGTCAATTAGTCTACCTCATATGATTTAGTAAGGCATACTGGAAGTGGTCAATTAGTCTACCTCATATGATTTAGTAAGGCATACTGGAAGTGGTCAATTAGTCTACCTCATATGATTTAGTAAGGCATACTGGAAGTGGTCAATTAGTCTACCTCATATGATTTAGTAAGGCATACTGGAAGTGGTCAATTAGTCTACCTCATATGATTTAGTAAGGCATACTGGAAGTGGTCAATTAGTCTACCTCATATGATTTAGTAAGGCATACTGGAAGTCAGGGGTGTTCATTTAGATAGACTCTCTCTCACTCACTCACTCACTCACTCACTCACTCACTCACTCACTCACTCACTCACTCTCTCTCTCTCTCTCACTCACTCACTCACTCACTCACTCACTCTCTCTCTCTCTCTCATTCACTCACTCACTCACTCACTCACTCACACTCTCTCTCTCTCTCTCTCTCTCTCTCTCTCTCTCTCTCTCTCTCTCTCTCTCTCTCTCTCTCTCTCTCTCTCTCTCTTTTATATATTAGCCATTCCATAGCTAGAGGGCCGCCGTCCAAAGTTCAATACCATCGTCTACTGATAGCCAACATAAACTCTTAAAGGGACAGTGGTTATTTGTTGGGGTCTATTTATTTATATATTAATTTATGTTTTAGTTTCCTCCCTACTGTAGACCTCCATCAAACTATTACAAAAAAAAAACATCCATTTAATCCCCCTACGAGATTAATTTGTACATTTTTCGGTAGACACATGTCACGGCCGAAGGCCGATTCCTCCACAATTACAGGCTCGCTATCGCTCGCCAGGAAAAAAATCGACACTTAAAGGGCACGAAGGGTCTTAATATTGACAAAGAAATGGGGCGAAAGGTCTTAAAATCGACAAAGAAATGGGGCGAAAGGTCTTAAAATCGACAAACCAATGGGGCAAACGTCTTAAAATCTCAAAACTAGTGGGGATAAGAATGAGGAAGAAAGGGGACCATAAAAATCGGTCCATCCCCCCTTAACGCCGGCCATAACTCTCAAAGGGTTAACTATTTGGTCCCGGTCAACTGGTCTACTACTGGTAGCCAGATTATACCCCTTGAAGCTCGGACGCGTGTTAGCAGTTTATTTTGGCTATCATTAGACGGTGTTATGCAGCTTAGGAAGGATCTGTGGGTATTAAAATGGTAAAGACTATCTCAATAAACCCTCTGACTCCCATATACCCTTCCTAATCTGAATAAAATCGTCTGATAATTACCAGAAAACAGAAAAGAAATGCGTATTGGAGCTTGAAAGGGTTAAGGGGAGGTTTTCAGTTTGTTTCCTACTCCTCCAGCAATCTTAAAATTTCACCCCCTTGACCCCCTTTCAAGATAAATTTGTACATTTTTCGGTAGAAAAATTTCCCGGCCGTTACTCTTAAATTACAGGCTCGCTATCGCTCGCCAGGATAAAATCGACACCTAAATGGCACGAAAGGTCTTAAAATTGACAGAATGGGGCGGAAATTCTTAAAATCACCAAACTAATGGGGCAAACGTCTTAAAATCTCAAAAGCAAAGGGGCTAAACATGAGGGAGAAATTAGGGGTCAAGAAAAAAGTCCCTCAAGTGGAAATCTCCCCTTAACATGCGCTATTATCCTCAAAGGGTTATAACTATTACCTAACAAGACAATCTCCTTTACTGATAATATATAACCTGTCATCCTTTCGGTGTGAGTGTCCTAGGTTCGAGTCCTTGGAGTACCACATGTATTCGTTACTTTCATTGATTTCACTATAGTGTATTTTTGTCCAGCTGATGGTAAATTGAACTCCCTTAACACTATCTGGTGCAACATCTTGGGGGTTATTTGGGTATTTTGTTTAATTATGGAGGGTTTTAATTGTGTTTGCCATTTTCGAATAATGTATTTTTAGTTTACCCCCTAGACTTTAAAAAACGCCTCTCCGGACCCCCTTCAAACTAAAAAAATATCGTCCCCCCAGACCCCTTTCAAGCTAAATGTGTACATTTTTCAGTAGAAAAATTTCCCGGCCAAAGGCCGGTTTCTCCCAAATTGAAGGCTCACTATCGCTCGCCCAGGAAACATCGACACCTTATTGGGTTGCACCATCATATAATCGCCAAACTAATGAGATGAAACGTCTTAAAATCTCCAAGCTAATGTAGTAAAACTGGGAGGATGTAAATTGGCCCGCCCTGCACCTAATTGGGTTAAGGCGGTATCACACGAGCGTTTTTTCCGTCAATTTTTACGAGCAATTGTAGTCTGGCAGGCTTAACATTTCCGATATATCATAAATCAGCCACCTAACATAATCCATCATAAATCAGCCTCCTAACATAATCCATCATAAATCTGCCTCCTAACATAATATATCATAAATCAGCCACCTAACATAATCTATCATAAATCAGCCACCTAACATAATCTATCATAAATCAGCCTCCTAACATAATCCATCATAAATCTGCCTCCTAACATAATCTATCATAAATCAGCCACCTAACATAATCTATCATAAATCAGCCACCTAACATAATCTATCATAAATCTGCCTCCTAACATAATCTATCATAAATCAGCCTCCTAACATAATCTATCATAAATCAGCCACCTAACATAATCTATCATAAATCAGCCACCTAACATAATCTATCATAAATCAGCCACCTAATATAATCTATCATAAATCTGCCACCTAACATAATCTATCATAAATCAGCCACCTAACATAATCTATCATAAATCTGCCTCCTAACATAATCTATCATAAATCAGCCACCTAACATAATCTATCATAAATCAGCCACCTAACATAATCTATCATAAATCTGCCTCCTAACATAATCTATCATAAATCAGCCTCCTAACATAATCTTTCATAAATCAGCCACCTAACATAATCTATAATAAATCTGCCTCCTAACATAATCTATCATAAATCAGCCACCTAACATAATCTATCATAAATCTGCCTCCTAACATAATCTATCATAAATCAGCCTCCTAACATAATCTATCATAAATCAGCCACCTAACATAATCTATCATAAATCAGCCACCTAACATAATCTATCATAAATCAGCCACCTAACATAATCTATCATAAATCTGCCTAACATAATCTATAATAAATCTGCCTCCTAACATAATCTATCATAAATCAGCCACCTAACATAATCTATCATAAATCTGCCTCCTAACATAATCTATCATAAATCAGCCACCTAACATAATCTATCATAAATCAGCCACCTAACATAATCTATCATAAATCAGCCACCTAACATAATCTATCATAAATCTGCCTCCTAACATAATCTATCATAAATCTGCCTCCTAACATAATCTATCATAAATCAGCCACCTAACATAATCTATCATAAATCTGCCTCCTAACATAATCTATCATAAATCAGCCACCTAACATAATCCATCATAAATCTGCCTCCTAACATAATCTATCATAAATCAGCCTCCTAACATAATCTACCTTCAGTCTAGTTTCCGATTCCAATGTGAAAAAGCCTCAAAATATTACAAGAAAAAAACTTGCTCTTCGAAAATTGCCGGAAAAAGCGCTCGTGTGACAGTGGCTTTAGCATCTGATTTCTCGATTCTCATTGGAAAAATGTGATACTACTATGTCTCTGCGTCATATTATTGCCAAGTTTTCATAATTAGCAACATATTTCACTACAAAATCTGGGTAATAGTGGAGTAATCAGGATGACAAGATAGCAACCCAAGATAGCAATTTACTAACAGCTGGAATAAAACAGACTATAGTTAGGTTTATTTGTAAATTAATTGGTGGGTTGGTGAAAATAAATATGAATACTGAAAGAGTTAAGGGGAGGTGCATACATTAGTTTGTTCCCTAGACCTCTATCGAGCTTAAAATTACACCCCCTTGAGCCCCTTTCAAGAGAAATTTGTACATTTTTCGGTAGAAAAATGTACCGACTCTTGGCCGGTTCCTCTTAAATTACAAGCTCGCTATTGATCGCCAGGAAAAAAAAAGATACCTAAATGGCACAAAATTATTATTATTATTATTATTATTATTATTATTATTATTATTATTATTATTATTATTATTATTTTAGTATTATAAGGTCATAAAATTGACAGAAATGGTCCGAAAGTTCTTAAAATCGCCAAACTAATTGGGCGAAGGTCTTAAAATATAAAAAAGGGCTAAACATGAGGGAGAAAGGGGTCAAGAAAAAAAATCCCTCAAGTGGATATCTCCCCTTAATCTAGATACAGTAGCGATGTTGAACTAATTATCATAACAATGCCTTTCTGTGTTGAGCCACCTTCTCTTAAGGGAGCCCACCTCGCTTGTTTTCTGTTTCTCTCCCTCTTTCTTTGGCTTGTATCCATTCGGCCCCATTCAGCCTAATGTTTTAAGACGTTTACCCCCATCCAGGTGTCAATATTTTCCTGGCGAGCGGTACCGAGCCAGCATATATATATTTTGGTTTTGACAGCAACCTAAATATGTACATTTTTCGATAGAAAAATGTCTCCAGCGAAGCCGGATTTCTCCATACAATGCTGACTCGCTATCGCTCGCCAGGAAGAAATCGACACCTGGATGGGTATAAACGTCTTAAAACAGTTGGCTGAATGGGGCTGAATGGATACAAGCCAGAGAAAGAGAGAAAACGAGAGAAAGAGAAAACAAGCAGGTGACCCCCCTTAAACCTTGAGGTGAAGGATGGAAGGGGTGTATCCGAGGCTGTTGGGGTCATGGAGATATACTGGAGAGGCCATGGGATATTTACCCATAAGAGTCCTTTGATTCCACTGCCGCCATATTGTAATTCCCTCAGCCGACTTATCTTTATCCGGGAGTCAAAGCCGCTGTCTCGAGCGATTTTTCCAGCCTTTTTTTCAGGCCGTTGTGGTCTGTTATCGGCTTAAATAAAGTTGTATACTGTATTAATTAAATTCTTTAAATCCTTATACATTCCTTCTGGGTGTCGATTTAAAGTGAAAATGCCAAAAACTTGTACTGTATATGACAAATGTTGCTCAATAAAATTGACGGATAAGGGCTTGTGTGACACGTCTGAAATGTGGGAAGAGAATTTGTAAATATTGATAAGGGTATAAATGAGGAAGACAAAATATTCCCATTAAGGAAAGGGCAGAGTATGTTTTTTTATACTATATATATATATATATATATATATAATTAGAGATGGATCGAATATTCGCTTCCGCATTCGCATGTGCGAATATTAGCTGTTTTTCAATATTCGCATTCGTATTCGCATCCTCATTTCCATTCATAGCTATATGCGAATATTTTCACGAAACCAATGGAGAAAAAAAATATATAAATATTAAATTTTAAAGTTAACACAAACGAATAAATACATTTTAGATTTAAAGGTGAATTACATAAGCTGCATACCTCGTAAGATGTATATTTTGTATGCATCTATCTATCTATCTATTGCCTGACGCCGTGATCCCCGAAGGGGTGGCCACGAACGAACCGCCCCCATGCACCTCTGTCCCCAGTCAGTCGACGCCCCTCCCCCCAACCAGCACCGCCTTCGTTCATGTAGTTCCTCACTCCATCCTTCCACCTCATATTCGGTCTACCTCTCCCCCTCTGTCCCTCCACCTCGCTCTCGTACACCCTCTTAGTCATTCTCTCGCTTTCCATACGTTCCATATGGCCGAACCATCTCAAGTTGTTCCTTTTCACACTTTCCAGCACATCTACCTCCACACCACACCTCCTTCTTACTTCCTCATTAGTCTGTCTATCCCTCCATGTAACTCCGCACGCACTCCTTAAGTAATTCATTTCCACTGCTCTCACTCTTGGTCTGAGTCTCTCAACCAACGTCCATGCTTCGCTTCCGTAAGTCAGTGTCGGGATTACCACACTGTCATGCAAGGACTTCTTCACTTCCATACTGACCACCCTATTTCTTGTTACTGCTTTTAGCGTTCCTACAACCCTCTTCCCCTGTTGTACCCTCTCCCGCACCTCTTCATCCATAGTCCCATCTTTACTCAACACACTGCCCAGATACTTAAAAGAGTTGACGATCTCCATAGCCTGACCGTTCAGCTTCACCTCACACTCTGTGACTTCACCCCTTTCGAAGACCATAACCTTGCTCTTCCCCGTATTTACCTTCAAATTCCGTTTTTGTATGCATCAAAACATATTAACCCTTGTTTAGCGGGGCCCGACTTAAGTCGGCCTAGAGAAGAAAGGACTATGTGGCGGGGACCGACTTAAGGCGGTGTGCAATTCTGAGCAATATTTGGCTCTGAGAGAGAGACGAGCGGTGGGAGGAGCGTAGGTCGGCTCTGACCGTTCGGCACGGCTCTCGCGCCAGCACTGTGCCCTACTCCACACACACCCACACTCACTGCCTCGCTACACAGGGAATTATGTAAGAAAATTACCGTATTTTAGCGATTTTGCCCTTCGGTTGCACGATCGTTGCAAGAGAACCCGTGATCGTGGAGTGTTAAGGATGCTCAGGTTTGTGTATAATAAAGTAAATTTACGTTAGTAAAGAAAACAAATATTAAACAGTTTAATATCTGGCGGCGTCTGATAGTTGACTGTCTTGCAAATTTCCCGCCTTCCAGTATTGTGATGACGTCATAAATTCGATGATGACGTCATAAATCCCGATAGTTGTCAGGCAACAGAAATTTACCTTTAACTTGACCCTATTTATTATATATGTTAGGGGCAAATTTAAGGATATTCCCGATAATGGTGTAATACTAGAGCATTTAACGTTCTGCTAGATAACTTATCTCACTTTTTTATCATCTTTGCTTTGTGTAATTCACCTTTAAGTTGGGGCGCTAGAGTGGAATGAAGGAGGACTGAGCAGTGTTGCCACTTAACTTTATTTAATAGTACCAGATCAAACCAGTGAAAAGTACCAAATTATTCGAAAATGTACCAAATTATTCGAAAATGTACCAAATATACTGAATACATAACTTGCCTTATATTAAATCTCTACATTTAAAAAATTTCAAGTGTTTTTCAGTTATACTGTCTCTCGAGTAATGTCACACTCCCTACTATAACCGTGTACATTCATAACTACTGCCACTTTCTGAAGAGTTCCCATTCGCATTCGCAAATATGGAAAATTTATATTCGTTCCATCTCTAATACGATGAAGTTATGCTTTACTGGGCACTTATTTATTTATTTCTTTTCAGAGGAGCACGAATAGAGCACATCGTGGAGGCATGGGAGTCCTTGAGTATCAGCAACGGTCCAGGTCTGTTGAGAGAGTTGGGGTTCTGCCAGCGCAGTCATGAGCGTCTGTCACTGAGGGACCTTGCTGCGGCCCTGGAGGAGGATTGTCGGGTGGGTGGCCAGGGGGACACATCACCACCTGCTGCCGTCACATCTATACACCTGGCCGCTCTCTCATATATACATGAGGTCAAATTTCTCAGGTCAGACTGAATTTCACTGCCATACACTTGCCCACTCCCATTAACACTATCATCATTATCAACATCTCTTTTAAGGGTCCACTGCAGCACCTCACCATGGTGGCTTACTCTGGCTTGGGAAGGTGGTATGTAGTGTATGGGGAGAATCGCATGTTGAATGTTCATGTACTGTTATAAATGTGGAATGGCTGTGGTTGTGAGAATAACATGTAACCAATCTACTCAACTTGATCATGCTGATCAGCAGCTGATATATACATGCAACCACGCTCTCTGTGGATGAAGCGGTCTTTAAACTTGTATGTATGTATGCATGTATGTAGCCACTCTGATATGAGATATCTGCCATTGCAGAGAGGGGTAGAGATGCCATGAGGATAAATGTCAAATAACATATGCCCCCAACAGGGATCGATCCTGCTACCTTCTGCATCTATAAGTAGATATACACTACCCTTCTTGTATATAATGTACATATTTAGTATCTCCAGTCAGTCAGAATTTCACTACCTGCCACTGTTACCATAATATACTGTACTTCCATACAAACTCATACATGTATTAATATTTCCATGCAAACTCATACAAGCATTATTTCAAGGTTCTCAGATCAGTCAGGATTCTTACTGCAAGTTTAAAAAACACTCCATCTAATCCCAGTTTCTTTAGTAGGAGGAGGCTGTAGGCACCAGTCTAACAGGGCAGTACTCCCGGAGAGTGCTACAGGTGGTTGACAAGGACAGCTGGAACTCCTGTTTCACCACCTTGCCTCCCTAGCTGAGCCTTTTTGTGCCTCATCAATATTGAGGGCAACCACAGTCTGCCCTCCAAATCACCTTCTCTTCCTACCAATACATTATACTACAAACACATTACATACTACACTACCTTGCAAAATCCCCATGATGTCACAACGCCAAGCCTCTGAGTCCCCGGGGGGGGGGGGGGGGGGGGGGGGGGACCATAAATGCCCCCATTGGATGGCCCCTGGTCTGAACTCCTCAAAGTGCCCTGGACCTCTACTCTCTACTTTATCTATCAATTTCAGTAACATTCGCGGCCTTTCCTCTAATCTTCCTCTTTGTACAACACCATCTCTCTTCTACCTAACCTGACTTACTTTTCCTCACCGAAACTCAGTTGTCTAGGCCAACGGACAGCAAACCCTTCTCTATATCCTCCTACTATCTCTGTCCTCAATTCAAAGCCAAAGGTGGATGTTGCGTGTACATACGCAACAATCTTTATTGCTCTCGTGTCCAGCTTTGATTCTTTTGAATTCTCAACTCTCTGGCTTAACTCATAAACTGCGAACCTATGATAGTTCAAACCCTCCCGCCAAGCGAAGGTATTTGGTTCTACAGTATTCTGATGAAAATCGTCATATGTAACATATATATAATTATTACTTATCCATATGTGCCTATTTTGCTTTTAATATGAACATATGAACATTTAAGAGCAATAAAAGAAGTGGAAATAGCATTTGGAGGGTGAAAAAGACGTATTATTGCCGCAAGGTCGTATCATGAGGCGAGAGTTAGGGGGACGTATATCCTCCCTCTCCCAGCTCCCAAGCGACACTGAGGCCTTACACTAGAAATCTCTGTGTTGCAAGGATCTCTAGCTGACTCAACCATGTTAAAGAGACTAGGAGGGGGAAATTCGCGCCAAAAATTACGATAAAAGGGGTAATAAGAGGAAAAATAGATGATAATTGAGGAGGGGGGGGAGAAAGGGAGGGGGGGGGGACACATATGTAGGAGTGTTAGCAAGTAATGGAGGGGAATTATCTCACCTAATCACAAATTGCTTTCTTTTGAGTGCCACTGGGGTGATTTCTAAGTTTTTTTTTATGCTCTGGATCTATTGAATACGGTCGCAGTGCACCAGAAAAGCCTCTATTGAGGACGGTCGCCGTTTATGAGTATCTTGTCACTCTCTCACTAAATATACAGTATCTGTGCTGTTTATCTCTCCCCTATTTCTACTAACTATCCAAAATTCTTTGACAATCTTACTTCTGAAGTGGAACACATTCTTAATTTCCATGTCTCTCTTCTCTGAAATCTTCATCTTGGGAGATTTCAATGTTCACAATGGCTCTCCTTTCGTTTCACTGACCAACCAAAACAAGCCAAAAATCTTTTGTATCCTAAATGACCTAGAGCAGTTAGTTCAGCACCCCACCTGTATCCTGGATCGCCCTGAAGATCGGCCCAACATTCTTGACTTAATTCTAACCTCTAATCCTTCTGCTTACACTGTAAATCTTCTCCCTCCATTGGGCTTCTCCGGTCATAACCTTATCTCTGTCACCTGTCCTGTCTCTCCAGTACGGCCTTCTTCCCCTCAGCCGGCGGCGCTTGTGCCATTTTGGTGCTGCCAACTGGGAGTCTGTACGGCAGTACTTCTTTGATTTCCCATGGAATGATTTTTACTTCCGTGGCCGGGGACCCTCAGAGAGTTCCGAGCGCATTACTGAAGTAATCCTTTCGGGCATGGAAGCATACATCCCATTCTCTTTCTCTCAAACTAACTCACAAAAATCTTGGTTTACTCACGTTTGTTCTTCTGCTGTCCGCAATTAGGAGGAAGCATTCAAACGGTACCATCGCCTTCAAACTGAGACTCCCGTACTTTATATGTTTTTGCCCGGAATCAAGCCAAATCTGTCCTTCAACTCGCCAAAACCTCTTTCATCAATAACAAATGCTCTGAACTTTCCAACTCTAGCTCTTCCCGAGTTGGTTTGCATCTAGCCAAAAACCTTTCCATCAATTTCACTTCCTTGTCTTTTCCACTCTGACTCTACCACCGTCTCCTCTTCCTCTGACATAGCTGAACTCTTCGCTCAAACTTTTGCTAAAAACTCCACCTTGGATGATTCCAGCGCTACTCCTCCCTCTCCACCCCCCTCGCACATACTTATGCCAAATATCATAATCTTTTCTAAGGATGTACTCTGCCCTCTCTGGGCTTAATACTAAGAAGGCGTACGGACCGGATGGTGTTCTTCCTGTTGCCCTCAAAAACTGTTCTGTGCTTTTTAGATCAAATGTGAAGGCCCCCTTACCCCCTGGGGGTATGTAATCTACAAAGTACATTCTTAACTAAAACATGATGTCACACTACTTTCATCATTAGGGGTGAAACACACACTCATATAATTTTTTATATTGATATGAAGATCTAGTTAACATTCTATTTGTAATTTTGTTTTAGTGAATATATTTTGCATTACAGTATAATGTTCTAATAAATACCACATATGCTGACATAGAAGACAACCCTTTGTGGAAACGACACTCCCAATTTTATCCTTGAAGATTCAGTTAAGAAAGGAGAATTGACTGTACAGTAGTAGTATGTAATGCAGGGTTTTTCTTGGGGTTGTGTTTACAGAAAAGAAAGTGTGTCTTCTGTGCCAACAAATACAATAGATGTATATCTATATCAATATACTCAGGCCCAATCCCCACTTTTCCCTTTTTTTTTTTTTTTTTTTTTTGGGGGGACTCAAGACAGAGACAGAATAGGGACAACACAAAACACAACAGAAAACAATGAACAATTAATGTAATGTTGTGAATTTAATGGAACAAAAACTATTGTGTACTTCAGGTTATCAGTGGAGTGTGCACGTGGTGAGCGAGACAAGCTGCGTCAGGACCTTAATGAAGCCAACCAACGCCTTACCTTACTGGCCCAGGAGCTGGACGAACATAGCGCTCAGGTTGAAGCTTCCACACAACTCCAGATACAGTGGGTTATATTCTATTTTATTTTCCTTTGAATTGTTGTAACTTGTGATATTATGATCTACTAATAACCATGTAAGAAAAGCTTTCTATATATTATTGAGGTTTGTAGTTATGCTAAACAAGGATCATGGCCTGATGGTTCAATGGTATTTACTGAACTTGATAGTTAAAGGATAACAACAATACATGAAGCGACAAACAATGTAAACACAATGAAAATATTGGACTGAAAATATCAAGTCATATTTCTTCATATACAGTTGTTGTTGTTGTTTGTTATCCCAAGCTGCCTGGCCGAACAGCCCCAAGGCCCCGAGCAATCCAAGGCCATAACCGAGCGCCCCCACAGAACCCTTTCATATACAGTATATATATTTTGTTATCTATGTGGATGAGGGAGATAAAAGGCAAAACTGCCTGTGACCAGTGCCTCCCCCAGAGTTGAAAGAGTGACAGAACCAAAATGCTTGGACACACAGAGTTTGAAGCAATTTAAGTCATTGGATGAGGGAAAGATGGATTCAGGGAGAGAGTTCCATTGCTCAGCTGTTAAATAGAATTTATAATGTAAAATTTGCAAAATAAACAAACCAAAACTTATACGAACACAGTGAAAAGACAAAATAACTAATCAAAATCGCTGTGGAAACAACGCTTAAGTAAAATAATAATTTATAAATAAAAGAACACAATCCACCCCTTCGGGGATCACAGCATTGGGCAATAGATAGATAGATAGAATCCACCACATAGGGTGTACATTACTACATGAGCAAGTTAATCTGGTTCCCAAGCAAACTAATCGCACACATAACAACACACCACCACAGCCCGTAGCCTAGTAGGTAGAGCTCTCGTCTCACACACGAGGGGTCGGGGGTTCAATCCCCGGCCGGGCAGAGACAAATTGGGCTTGTCTCCTTTCATGTGTTAGCCTCAGTTCACCTAGCTGTAAATAGGTACCTGCAATAAGTGGGCGATGTTGTGACGTCCCATCTGGGGTTGGCAAAAATGGTACAAGGCGAGATGGGTATCATATGGTTCACCTAAGCTGATGGCTACCTAAGCCTTCGGGCGAGACGGTACCGTCTATAGTGAGAATGGTACCATACAGATCCACCCTAAGCCTTCGTTTCCGATGTCGCCAATTGGCTAAAAATACAGACTACACACACATCCACAGCCATTCCAACAGTACATAAAACACTTAACATGCATTTCACGCAATACATTTCCAGTTAAGGAGGCGCGATAATAATGAGCTTAGCTCGCATTGCGTGGATTCCCCTTGACGAACAAGTAACTGAGTGAGTAACTATCTCTTCACTCTTGGGTTGGAGAGTTGCACAGAGTAAGGGTGGGATAGTGTTGCAAGACGGGTGCTACATACTCTACGTAG
Source organism: Paralithodes platypus (assembly GCA_032716605.1). NCBI lineage: Eukaryota > Metazoa > Arthropoda > Malacostraca > Decapoda > Lithodidae > Paralithodes > Paralithodes platypus. The sequence continues at coordinate 88,285,805 of CM064513.1, forward strand.
AGGAGGTGGTATACACTGAGAGAGCTCTGAGGAACACTGATTATTGTAATAGCGATAGAATAGCAAGAGAGATGCAACATTGCAGCGAATAGAGAGAGATTACGAAGAGTCGGTGAGTGGATGTTAGTTAATGAGACGAAAGGCTTTAATTTCTACTTTGTCAAGAAGTGATGTGTGAGAGAATCCTCCCCACACTGCGAACAATACTCAATACATGGACGCACTGTGCCCCTGTACAGAGCAAGAAACTGCATTAGGGTAAAGAACCCCCAGAGGTGGTTGAGTACACCCAGCTTCTGTTAAACTGTTTTAGTAAGAGTGGTCATATGATCAGAAGAAAAAGAAACACCGAGAATACTGAGAGAAGATGAAGGGTTGATTTGTGTATTGTTGAAGTATAAGAGATAGACCTGTGGGAGTTCTTGACGGGTAAATAAATGGAGAAATTGGGTTTTGGAAGCATTGAAAGCAACAAGATTTTCTCTGCCCCAATTGGAAATGGTTGATGGTCAGAAGATAAGGGTTCTATGGCTTCATCACATGATTTTTTCTGTGATTGCTTGCTGGGGCATTTTTAAAAACTAGTTGAGTAGTGTAAGCTAGAGTCATCAGCATATGAAGGGATAGGACTGAAGGTACAGTTGACAAGATCATTAATGAATATTAGAAGGAGAACAGAACCCTGAGGAACACCGGAGTTGATAGGTTGAGGAAGTGAACGATGGCCGTCCACAACCTCAGCTATGGAACAGCCAGAAAGGAAATTAAAGATAAAGGCACAGCTGGAAGGATAGAAACCGAAGGAGGGTAGTATAGAAATTAGAGATTTGTGCCTGACTCTATCAAAGGCTTTCAATATGTCTAGTGGCAACAGAAGCAAAAATCAACAGCGCCAAAGTGCCACAAGCGCCGCCGGCTGGGAGGATCGGGTGGCCGTACTGGAAAGATAGGACAGGTGACAGAGATAAGTTTGTGGTCGGATGAGCCCAAAGGAGAGAAAAGATTGACAGTATAAGAGGAAGAGCTAGAAGTTAGAAACAAGTCAAAAGTGTTAGGCCGATCTCCAAAGCAATCTGGGATATGAGTGGGTTGCTGAACGAACTGTTATAGGTAATTTAGGATAGAAAAGATGTAGGCTTGTTCACCAGTTCGGTCAGTGGAATAAGAGGAGAGCCATTGGCTGTGGTGAACGTTGAAATATCCTAAGATGGAGATTTCTGAGAAAGGAGAGATAGATAGGATGTGTTCCACTTTAGAGTTTAGATATAATAAATACAATACAATAAATATAATAAATGTAGGTTATTTGTAGGGTAGCTATTGATAGGGGTCACTTGAGGCATGCTATGCTTACAGGTACCTACCCGATAGCACTATCGTTAGTGAGTGCTGTAATTTTTTCTTTTGTAATATTATAGATATCTTATCAATATTTGTATTTTGTACTATTGTTAATGTCTTGTCATGTTGCAAATTTGATTTGTAATAAACATTTTGTCATTTGACATGTAGTTTCTTTATTCATGCAGAGTTTAGTAAAATTTACCAGAACGTCCCGGACTTCTCAAATTGACTAATTCCTTGAACGTGACGATAGTACGTTGTTATGTGTGCGATTAGTTTGCTTGGGACCCAGATTAACTTGCTCATGTAGTAATGTACACCCTATGTGGTGGATTGTGTTCTTTTATTTCATAAATTTTATTTTAGTAAGCGTTGTTTCCACATAGCGATTTTGATCAGTTAATTTGACTCTATATTGTCTTTGTCCCAGTTTTGGTTTGTTTAGTTTGCAAGTTTTACATTTCAATTCAAATATTTTGGGAAAGTCAGTAGAGTTAAGGGAAAGATAGACAGCACAGAAATATATAGTATAAGAATTAAAATGTAAAACTTGCAAACTAAACAAACCAAAATTGGGACAAGGACAATATAAAGTCAAATTAAATTATCAAAATCGCTATGTGGAAACAACGCTTACTAAAATGAAAATTATTAAATAAAAGAACACAATCCACCACATAGGGTGTACATTACTACATGAGCAAGTTAATCTGTTTCCCAAGCAAACTAATCGCACATATAACAACGCACTATCGTCACGTTAAAGGAAGTAGTCAAGTTTGGGAAGTCCGGGACGTTCTGGCAAATTTTACTAAACTCTGCATGAATAAAGAAACTACATGTTAAATGTCAAAATATTATTTAAAATCAAATTTGCAACATGACAAGACATTAACAATAGTACAAAATACAAATATTGATAAGATATCTATACTATTACAAAATAATATATAAAATACAGTACAGCACTCACTAACGATAGTGCTATCGGGTAGGATAGTTTGAGCCATAAAGTTGAGAATTTAGAGGAGTCGAAGTCGGGAACACGAGAGCAAGTGAGTTTGTTGTGTACGTATGCACAACATCCGCTTTTGGCTTTGAAACTAGGATAGAGAGAGTAGGAGGATACAGAGAAGAGGTTGCTGGCAGTTGCTTCAGACACCTGAGTTTCAGTGAGGAAAAGAAGATCAGGTTTGTAGGAGGAGAGATGGTGTTCAACAGAGAGAAAATTAGTGGAAAGGCAGCGAATTTTGCAGAAGTTAATTGTAATAGTAACAGGCTGTGGTCCAGAGAATTTTGAGGGAGGTCGGGCGAGTGTGGGGGGGTCTCTCCCCCCCCCCCCCTGGGGACTCCGAGGCTGGACTATTTTCGTTATTTATAATTTAAGGAATTGTTTTGTGGCAGAAAGAAGTGTGATGTGCTTGTTTAGTTTAGTGAAGTACATAGAAGGAGGAGGTGTGTGTGAGAGCTAGCTGGATTACTCTGTGTAGGCGAGGCACAAACAAAATCAGTAAGGGAAGTCAGACAAATTAAACAAGAGTTCCAGCAATTCCCTATCATATGCCTATAGGCCTCCCCTGGGTATTGCCCTGCTCGATTGGTGCCTACAATCTCCCCATTGTCCTATAACCAATGGATCCCAAAGAATGTTTATACAGGTCTCCTTCGATTTACGATTGGGTTGCGTTCCTGAAAACTCGCTCTAAATAGAAAAACCCTATAGCAAACCTTATAGCAAACCCTATAGCAAACCCTATAGCAAACCCTATAGCAAACCTTATAGCAAACCTTATAGCAAACCTTATAGCAAACCCTAAAATTAATGGGGTAAATGGGGATGCATTCTGGGACCAGCCAAAACACAAACACAAACACCTAAAAATCTTTAATAATATGGTAAATTGGGGCATCGGATAGTGAGGGAGATGTGTACTATACTGTTAAAACTTTGTAGGGAGCTTGAACGCCAGTATCGGGAGCAGGTGAGGGAGGTGCAAGAGGCAGCAGGTCGTGAACGAGAGGCAGCACGGGAGCAAGTGTCTGCTGCAGCATCTCAGGCTCTCACACAGGCAACACAAGCGCACCAGGAGGAGGCTCGCTGCAAAGCTAAACTCTCTTCTCTATCATCAGTGAGTCTTTTAAGGGGGGATGGGCCGGTTTTCTGGACCATTTTCTCCATCATGTTTAGCCCCATTAGTTTTCAGATGTTAGAATGTTTGCCCCATTAGTTAGGCCCCATTCAGCCTACTGTTTTAAGACGTTTATCCCCATCTAGGTGTCGATTTGTTCCTGGCGAGCGATAGTGAGCCAGCATTGTATGGAGAAATCCGGCTTCGCCGGAGAAATTTTCTACTAAAAAATGTACAAATTTAACCTGCTTTCAAAAACATTTAAAACAAATATGCTGGCTCTCAAGCACTCGCCAGGAAAAAATTGACACCTGCATGGGGGTAAACGTCTTAAAACAGTAGGCTGAATAGGGCCAAATGGATACAAGCCAGAGAAAGAGAGAAAAGAGGCATGTCACCCCCCTTAAGTGAGGTTGAATGGTTAGGTGATGGAAAATGTGAGCTGATTTAACCCGTTCAGTACCAGGGACGTCCATTTCATCATATTTTGGCAACTATTAGACAATTTCATTCAGCTTAGGAAGGACCTATAGCAATAATAAGACTTGAAACTATCTCAACCAACTCTTTTTAACTACCGATACCACAGATCTTTCCTAAGCTGCCAAATATCATCTAAATATAGCTAGATTAAAATATAACATACGTCGCTGGTACTCAAAGGGTTAAGTATTTGGGCAGTGTGAGAAGTAAAGATGGGAGTTTGGTGGGTCAACTAAAGAGGGTACAATAGGAGAGGAGGGTTATAGGTATGCAGACGTTCGATCCATTAGTTTGGTGGATCAACTTCTAAAGAGGGTACAACAGGAGAGGAGGGTTATAGGTATGCAGACGTTCGATCCATTAGTTTGGTGGATCAACTTCTAAAGAGGGTACAACAGGAGAGGAGGGTTATAGGTATGCAGACGTTCGATCCATTAGTTTGTCGATCTTAAGACCTTTCGCCCCATTTCTTTGTTAATATTAAGACTATTCGTGCCATTTAGGTGTCGATTTATTCCTGGCGAGTAGTTTGTCGATCTTGAGACCTTTCGCCCCATTTCTTTGTTAATATTAAGACTATTCGTGCCATTTAGATGTCGATTTATTCCTGGCGAGTAGTTTGTCAATCTTGAGACCTTTTGCCCCATTTCTTTGTTAATATTAAGACTATTCGTGCCATTTAGGTGTCGATTTATTCCTGGCGAGTAGTTTGTCGATCTTGAGACCTTTTGCCCCATTTCTTTGTTAATATTAAGACTATTCGTGCCATTTAGGTGTCGATTTATTCCTGGCGAGTACAGGTAGTTTGTCGATCTTGAGACCTTTCGCCCCATTTCTTTGTTAATATTAAGACTATTCGTGCCATTTAGGTGTCGATTTATTCCTGGCGAGCGATAGCGAGCCTGTAATTTTAGAAGTGACAAGGAATAGGGTGGTGAACATGGAAGTAGAGAAGGTACTGCATGATAGTGTGATAATCCCAACATTGACATAAGGTAGTGAAGCATTTAAATTTTCGGAGAGACACATATCAAGAGTGACAGAGGTGGAAATGAACTACTTCAGAAGTGCATGGGGAATCACATGAAGAAATAGAGAGATGAATAAGGAAACGGGAGAACTATTTGGCGTGGATGTGCCGGAGAGTGTCAAGAGGAACACTTTGAGGTGGTTTGGTCATGTAGGGTGTATGGAGAGTGTCAAGAGGAACACTGAGGTGGTTTGGTCATGTAGGGTGTATGGAGAGTGTCAAGAGGAACACTTTGAGGTGGTTTGGTCATGTAGGGTGTATGGAGAGTGTCAAGAGGAACACTTTGAGGTGGTTTGGTCATGTAGGGTGTATGGAGAGTGTCAAGAGGAACACTTTGAGGTGGTTTGGTCATGTTGGGTGTATGGAGAGTGTCAAGAGGAACACTTTGAGGTGGTTTGGTCATGTAGGGTGTATGGAGAGTCAAGAGGAACACTGAGGTGGTTTGGTCATGTTGGGTGTATGGAGAGTGTCAAGAGGAACACTTTCAGGTGGTTTGGTCATGTAGGATGTATGGAGAGTGTCAAGAGGAACACTTTGAGGTGGTTTGGTCATGTTGGGTGTATGGAGAGTGTCAAGAGGAACACTTTGAGGTGGTTTGGTCATGTAGGGTGTATGGAGAGTGTCAAGAGGAACACTGAGGTGGTTTGGTCATGTTGGGTGTATGGAGAGTGTCAAGAGGAACACTTTGAGGTGGTTTGGTCATGTAGGGTGTATGGAGAGTGTCAAGAGGAACACTTTGAGGTGGTTTGGTCATGTTGGGTGGATGGAGAGTGTCAAGAGGAACACTTTGAGGTGGTTTGGTCATGTTGGGTGTATGGAGAGTGTCAAGAGGAACACTGAGGTGGTTTGGTCATGTAGGATGTATGGAGAGTGTCAAGAGGAACACTTTGAGGTGGTTTGGTCATGTTGGGTGGATGGAGAGTGTCAAGAGGAACACTTTGAGGTGGTTTGGTCATGTAGGGTGTATGGAGAGTGTCAAGAGGAACACTTTGAGTTGGTTTGGTCATGTAGGGTGTATGGAGAGTGTCAAGAGGAACACTTTGAGGTGGTTTGGTCATGCAGGGTGTATGGAGAGTGTCAAGAGGAACACTTTGAGGTGGTTTGGTCATGTTGGGTGGATGGAGAGTGTCAAGAGGAACACTTTGAGGTGGTTTGGTCATGTAGGGTGTATGGAGATAGAGAGAATGAATAAAGGAATCTATGAGAGAGGTGGAAGGGCAGAGAGGGAGAAGTAGACCGAGAGTGAATTGGAGGGATGGAGTGTAAAGGTATATGAGTGAAATTGGTGTTAGGTGAGAGGAGGGTCACTGGCTGACAAATGACAAAGGATATTCATTAGTACCCACCTCCTTGTAGATCAAGGCATCTGGCAATATAAATATATATATTTTAGCAGCATTGATATATTAGCAATTTGGCAAGAAGCTTCAACTTGTTTTTTGGATTTTTACATTTAATTTAAAAAATTATATGTATTTACTGATATATATTGTATCATAACTATAAATAAATATGTGTTTTTGTTTTATTTATTGCATTAACATTATTTTAATGTTTACAATAGGAAATTAAACGGCTTGAAGTGGAGAACAGTGAATTGAGTGAGAAGCTTCAGGAAACAGAGCGTCACTTGTCACAGATGGAGAGACAAGCTGTGCAGGTTCACACTCTCAAGACTAAGGTAACTAATCTTGTAGTCTAGGATGTACAATTGCCTGCACAAGTACCGTACCTGACACTATTACAGTACAATATATGATAAACCTTAGACAGTAAGCAATGAATAACAACAAACACAGACTTGGACATGTGTGTAAAGGGAATGTTTCAAAATATTGCATCACATATCAGAATATTTTAGTAAGATTTGTACCACCTTTCAATGCAGACACTTTTACAATAGACATGGACCTGGGACAAGTGCTGTGAATGAGTGACAAGATTTAATAATTTTACAGATGTACAGTCGACCCTCGCATGGGCGGACCCCAGTTGGCCGGATTTTGGTTTGTGCGGACAAAAATCTGATACGGACAAGCCCCCGGACTCCAGACAACTGACTGTAAATGTAAAAGTTGTCCGGTAGGTGGGGCAGGTCGGGCGGTTTCAGCAGGATGCATATACATATGAGAAGATTACTGTACTTACCACACAGACTTTATTTGAAATCATTGTCATATATAGCCTAGCCTAACTCATCGTCACGCTTCCGCAGCTTTCGTCCGACACGGTAGGCACGCTTGACTGGCCTTTGCTCTGTTTTATTTGTCCCAGGCATTCATTCCTTCATTGCTACCACCAGGCCCACCATCCCTATCACCAGATGCACTAGAGGCCATAATAAACGCGAGGGATACGAGGTTCGGGCACAAAAAAGCTTGCAAACAGGAATTTTCCAACACAATGACAGGTGGATGGACTTTGAGCAGCTAGCTAGTGTTGACGTCATTAACCCACTGAGCCCCAGCGACGCAGGGTTTGCGTCCACAATGTATGTAACGCTAAACCCCAGCAACGCATGGTTTGCGTCCTGGCCGGTCCGGTCCTAATTACTCCGGTCCTATGGCACCCCTAGGGCTCAGATTTGTATGGGAACTGTGTAAGTATCCCACGCACCCATGCCGATGGTTGAAAACTCTCAAAGTTCAACCGCGTGCGCGTGAGCGCGCAAAAACATGTTTTTTGGGGAAAATTGCCTTACATTTTTTACTCTTGTAAAATCCGTTTTCGGGGGCTCTGTAGGACCATTTTTTGCACTTTTTGACCAATTTTGTTTTTGTTTTTCCTTCATTCCTAACCCATTCGCTATTGTTTCTGGAATAAAAAAAAAAATCAGAATCAGCCGGTCCTGGGTGGTACAGTACATTTATTAATATTTAGCTGGTACTCAGCGGGTTAAAGGATGGCGGCAGCAACTTGCGCAAGTAACACTCGGATTCACTGGGATTTCGTCTCCAAGCAGCAAACACCTTGACAATGGCAGATTCTTGGAGTTCAGTTCACTTGTTTGTTTGTTATTGTTTACGTTTTCTATTTTGATGTCGAGTCTTTCATTATTTTTGCTCTCAATTTTTTGGGTTTCAACAGTGATTTTTACACCAAGATCGAATGTTTTTTACATGAACATGGAATTTGGGAATACAGTCAGGTCTCGATATATACGCGTTTCGTATACACGGATTCGTTTGGACACGGTAACCCCAAAAATTCCAAGGTCGGCCACAACACAGATTTTTTTTTTTATGTACACGGAAAGCGATCGATATGTATGCGAAACTATATGAAACCGACTTATTTTTCTGAAACGATAAGTTGTCAAAACCTTACGTTCAGCCTACAGACAAGATAAGGTAAAAAAAATATATATATTGCACTCTTTTGTCATGATAAATATTATTGTAATGGTAGGATAATATTATTTTCAATTCCATGGTATTAGAAACTAAACAGTGATTAAAAAAACGTCAAACAACAAATAATTCTGCCCATTAATAAGGGAGATAATTAGATACATGAGATAGATAGAAAGATAAAGAGAAAGGTCATTAGGTCCATGCGAGCGATATGTGTGAGAAAATATATGACACAGACTTAATTTTAATTTTCTATCTATCTATTTATCTATTTACTCAGGCCCAATCCCCATTTTTCCTTTTTTTTTTCAACCTTCAGAGAAGATGGGGTATAAATTTATATTGTAGGCTACTCGTTTGTCATAATATTTGTTTTTGTAATGGTAGGATATTATTCTTTTCAATTCCATGGCATTAGAAACTAAACAGTGATTAAAAAATATCAAACGACAAATAATTCTGTCCACTAATATGGGAGATAATTAGATACAGGAGATAGATTATAGGTTTGATTCCCGGAGGGAAGAAAGAAAACTAATATTTAGTAGGGGCCCGTAATCATTGATGATATGCCTATTAGTATAATAGCCTCCATTCAAGCGCCCACGGTCAGCCAGTTTTTAATCTACCGCCGCGGGGAAGAACGGAGTACTCGTCATAAGGGTAATGCTTATTCTCTTATGGAATCGTCTTATGATTGGGTACCTGCTACGAAAAAACTTTTGTAAAAAATAAAAAGGAAAACTTTACTTAATAATTGTTATACTACAGCTTTCCATCTCGTGGATTTCTTGTAAGGACTTCCTTGACGCTGCTCCCTGAGCCGCCATACTTCCTTCACTGACATATTAAGATCAACCTCAAGACATCAAGCAAATGGGAAGGGGATGGATGGGAGGGCCCTACATCGTCAATGATTATGGGGCCCCTACTAAATATTAGGTTTTCTTTCTTCCCTCCGGGAATCAAACCTATAATTTATTAGTGGCCCTTCCATCATTGACGATATGCCTGATATCTTAAGACTGGAGGGGGACATTCGTGACAATATAAAAAACCACTAACAAACTACTTTAGGTAGAGACAAAGAATCGGTATAACAATTTCTTAAAGATTTTATTGCATGCATACAATAATTATAAAATTAGAAAAAGAAAGCAGTGCGTTACTTCAAAGAATATCTGCTTATAGTTGGTCGGTTCTACACTTGAGATCCGTCCTATTGCTGTCTGGAGACAAATAACCAAAGATTTTTAAACATTTTTTATTGCTTGCATACAATGATTATAAAAAGCAAAGAAAGCAGTGAGTTACTTCGTAGAAGATCTGCTTATAGTTGACCGGTTCTACCCTTTGAGATCCGTCCTATCGTTGTCTGGGGACATATCTGTATTCCCATAACAACGGCTTACCGAACTATAATTCTTTTAGATTATATTTTGGACTTAACGTAATTGTACATTTTGTAAAATTTGTACATTTTGTTAATACTATACAGTTGTAACTATGATAGATTATATCTATAAAATAAATTTTTGAGCTATTGAACCAGCTCGCTTTATTAAGTATCACATCTCGTGATCTATTACAATACCCGGCGGAGGGGCTCTCAGGGTTTATGCTTTTCCACACTCCCCCCCCCCCTCTTTTTTCCACCTCAAAATAAGAATTTAATTAGTAATAGCAGACTTAAGCATTTCTCTTCTCATAATCTGCTCTCAGATCGCCAGTATGGCTTCCTTAAGGGTCGCTCTACTGGTGATCTTCTTTCATATCTTACTAACTCTTGGTCATCCTCCTTTCGGGACTTCGGTGAGACTTTTTCTATTGCACTAGACATATCGAAAGCCTTCGATAGAGTCTGGCATAAATCGTTAATTTCTAAACTACCCTCCTTCGGTTTCTATCCCTCCATCTGTGCCTTTGTCTCTAATTTCCTTTCCGGCCGTTCCATAGCTGCGGTTGTGGACGGCCATTGTTCACTTTGTTCACTTCCTCACCTTATAAACTCCGGTGTTCCTCAGGGCTCTGTCCTATCTCCTATTCTCTTTCTAATTTTTATAAATGATCTCCTTAACTGTACCTTAATTCCCATCCATTCATACGCAGACGACTCAACCTTACACTACTCCATTAGTTTTCCAGAACGCCCCAGCCAGCAATCCCTCAACGACAAACGTAATGAAGCCATAGAACTCTTAAATTCTGATCTAAATACTATTTCCAATTGGGGGCAGAGAAAACCTTGTTAACTTTAATGCTTCCAAAACCCAATTTCTCCATCTATCTACCCGTCAGGATCTCCCAGCGGACTATCCCTTGTTCTTCAACAATACAAAAATCAACCCTTCATCTTCTCTCAATATTCTTGGTGTCTCTTTTTCTTCTGCTCTCATTTGGAAGGACCATATTACCAGTCTTGCTAAGGCAGCCTCCCAGAAGCTGGGTGTGCTCAACCGCCTTAGGGGGTTCTTTTCCCCTGCACAGCTTCTTGCTCTGTACAGGGGCATAGTGCGCCCTTGTATTGAGTATTGTTCACATGTGTGGGGAGGTTCCTCTCACACCGCTCTCCTAGACAAAGTTGAAAGGAAGGCCTTTCGTATCATTAACTTCCGTCCACTCACCAACTCTCTGCAATCTCTCTCTCTCCGCCGCAATGTTGCATCTCTCTCGCTATTCTATCGCTACTATAATAATCAGTGTTCCTCAGAGCTATCCCAGTGCATACCACCTCCTTTACGTAGGGCACGTGGTACCCGTCTTGCAACTCAATCCCACCCCTACTCTGTGCAACTCTCCAACCCAAGAGTGAAACGTTACTCTCAAACTTTCTTCTACTCAATATCTGAGCTCTGGAACTCTCTCCCAGAATCAGTCTTTCCCTCTTCCTATGACTTAAATTGCTTCAAACTCCGTGTGTCCAGGCATTTTGGCTCGAACGTCCCTTGATTTTGGCCCTGTCACTCTTTCAACTATGGGGGAGGCACTCGCTATAGGCAGTTATGCCTTTTGCCTCCCTCAATCACATAGAAAAAAAAAAAAAAAAAAAAAAAAAAAAAAGAAGACTACTAGACCCGCCGCTGTAATGCTACACAGGTCAAGTGTGGAATATCCTGAACCACCGACAGGTCTCGCGTCAAGAAAGTGTGAAAGGAAGCCCACAAGTTCGTGTTAGCTATGTCGTCTATTGAAACAATTTTTGCAAAATGTAAGAGAGACGTTCTACTTTCTTTTATTATGGGCTTTTACCCATCATGCCGGGGACACTGCCCCTAATAACAATTTACGAGAAAAGAAGACAATTTTTCTTCTCATGACGCGAGTTCTGTTTGGTTGGTCCATAGGAAGCCTGGTTGTTGAGGTTTAGTTGCCCTCATAACTAACTTAAAACATGTATTGGGCATAAGGAAGTGATATGTGTAAGTCTGCGTTTTGCGCCAGGACTGACAGTTCTAATAACCCTTATTACAATGTTCTTTTTTGTAATACCAAAGGGAGAATTTGAGCGATTTGCAATTGGTCGGTCAGTTTCCCTTACCTGAGGTAGTTAGGTTTGTTCCACATCGCCATCAGTTCAAGTACTCTGTCTTCCTGTCGCTTAAGCCGTAAGGAACACAGACCTTTCTAATAAGGAATAAAAAAAAACGGCGCATGGTTACACTTGCGCTAATGGACACTCTGGCAAGGCTTAGTCTGGCGAACAGGTAGGTGTGAGCTGACGTGGTGATGGGCGTAGCCTGAAACATGCGTACATGTACCGTTCCTCCTCTACCTATTTGTATGGATAGGTTAGTATGGAAAGACCGGGAAGTCATGCCCGGGGGTTTCTCATGATAGGCAAGTGATTCTTTTTAGTGTAACTATAGACAAGCGCTTATTCCATTAACCCATTTAATGTATTGAAATCAATGCTACTGAGGCGTCTGAGTGCGTTGATGCCACTCTTGTGGTTTCGAACGTCCTCCAATGTAATTGGTATACAGTAGTGTTCTAATGGACATAGTAAACTGATTCATGAGTTTTTACTTGTAACCTTCTCTCCGTACTATGGCAGCCCCTTGGCATTTTATGTAGCGTCCGGAAGGTATAGGTCAGTGAGGTCTCAAGGTCTCCAGTTGCCTCCTAGTGGAAGAACGAGACCGGGAGTGACCCCTGGTTCTACCATCCCCCTTCCAACTGGTGGTACCACCTTTGCACCGGGGGGGAAGGTGGGGGGTGAAGTTACCCTCAAACGTGAATCGGTCCACTTGTGGACGGTAGAGCTCTGCAATCATCTTTTGCGGATGTTTTGCTTAAGCGTCCAGTCTGCTGAAGTGCTATGTCTCCGGGACAAAGTCTCGCCCGTACGTTTACTCCGCCCGGGAGAGGTAAGATGCGTGTCGATGAGTGCTCAGCGTTTCGGCTCGAGCAAACACTCGTTCCGACAATCCTAGTGACCTTCTAAACCTCACTGGCCTCCGCCTTCTAAAAGTAGTGAAACGCATTGGCATTGACCCTTCGAACAGCTATTGCCTTTCTTAAGTCATAATATTGTGAGTTTAGTGGCCCAGTATAATGGAACTAGAGGTTCTCGTACCTATAACAGTTGTGTTCATAGGGAAACCCCCCAGCCTTGACCTTAGTTGTCTAATTAAGATGAAAAAGTGGATTAGAGCAATGAGGAACTGAGGTTCCTGGAGGGGGCCCCAGACTGGTTTCCGCCAGGGAATAAGACTTTACTTTAGACTTAGGATTGATGGTGTTAAGTTGTGTGTTAAATTTAGAAGGCCCTGAGGCCGTATCAGCAGAAGGGGCCGAAAGTACACTAACTTTAGCTGGTGACAGGGGGCGTAGTAATAACACTCGATTGAGCTTCTGCGTTAATCAAGGGGATTGGTGGCAGTGGCCATACCGCTGGGGGAGCAATGCGAGACCTTTTAGATATTGCACATTGTTGTAATACTTTTTGTAATAACTCATCCAAATGCTTCGCCGTGACACATTGACTACGGGGTCTCTTGAGAGATTTGGGTCTTACCTTTTCTACTGTCCCACTACTCCCTACTTGCGTACTTGGACCTGGTACTGCCAGTGACTGGTCCGCTACCTGATGCGTCAAGGGATAATCTACTTCCACTCGTGTCCCTTTACATTGAGTTACCGGAGGCGGGCAGGTTGCTGCCTCTGGTGCTCTGCGCCTGTCATTTAAAATTGGTTCAAGTTTACTATGTGCTAAGATGTTTCTCTTAATGGGAGTACTGGAGGTTAGAGTACTCATTGGAGAGTCAGGGTAACTAGACCTGGAAGGAGGTGACTTGTTTCCTCCTTGAGAACCTGAACTGGGTGTTAGTACACCCGCCGCTATCGCGCGGTGCTGCTCAAGAGCCTTTTTTTTTTTTTTTTTTTTTTTTTTTTTTTTTTCTTTTTCTATATTCCAACTTACTTCCTCTCGGGCATAGGCTGAGAGCCTTAACATTCACCGCTTTACAACGATCAGTGAAGCCCGTGAGGTCTTGTTCCAGTCTAGGGAGTGAGACATGTGAAGCACGTAGAGTACAACGAGCACCTGCCATCTTGCCTTCACATGAGGCACGGTGCTCACTCATGGCCCGAAACGACCCCATCTCTGAAGCCACCTCGTTCCCGTGCTTCACTGCCTCACCCCCTACACTCGGACTCTCACACTTACACACACACAACGCCACCTGTTGAGCAGATAACTCACCAGGCATTGCACCCCTATAGCATATTTTGAATATGGGAATATTCATACAGTACTATTTAATCAGGGAACAATGAGGGTATTTTATTGACGTTTCGGTGGGCTTGTGGTAATGCACAAATTCCATCCCAATAATATCTTCCTATTGATACATCGGGATTTGAACCCGGGACCTTTGGATTACCAGGCCAGTGGCAAGACCACTCCACCACACCTCCCCTTAGCTGTCGGAACTGATAATTCTTCCTTGTCACAAGGCAAAACAAATTTAGAGAGCATTAGTTTGGAGCCTTTTAGAGTCACTCTTGCTTTAGACCTAACTCTGGCGTTTGCCCTACTACCTCCGGTATCTGCCCCGAAGTGACCGGGAAAAAACTCTGGTGACTCCGAGGCAGAAACCGATGGGCTTGGGTGTTGGGTGTGAACTAGACTTACAACCTTGCGGTTTAATGTCGATCGGACTGGCGTGAATCTCCGCCGTAGTCTGGACCTGCGTGGGGAACTCGAACTTCTGCCTTTTGGGAGACAGAAGATTCCTGCTAGCAGACTGTTCACATTGTAGCCTGGAGGACTGGGACTGAGGTGGCCAAGTTGTCCGGGAGTCCGGTGATGTTGAGTGTGTTCTCTTGGTATGGGGAGGGGAGTCTACCTCAGAAAATTTTGGTTCCCAGAGGGGAGCTAAGAGTTCAACTGAGTGTTGGGTGTTAGCTGAGTGTTGGGTGTTAGCTGAGTGATGGGGGTTTGACTGAGAGACTAAAGGATCATCAAAAGAACAAAGGCAAATGAGCCGTAATAATTCGGTGTTATCGCATAGAAGTTCTACGTTAACCACTCGTTTGGCGTAGGAGGAAAATTTATTTTTAATCTCTATCAAGGCCAAAAGGCACGAAAGATCTTGTGTATTGATCCATTCAACAAAAAGGTCTGAACAAACTGGACATTTCTGAGATGTCCAAAAGAAATTTGACCTGTTCAAGCATGTAACGCACCGAATGCAAAGTCTGTGTGCTGTTACTGGGACTAGTAAGCAGGTAGGCGTGGCACAAATAGTAAACTGAGGCATGGCTTCTGAACCCCGCCTCCCCGCCGGGAACGGTTCCTTCCTCTGGTTGTGCTGCTCACGATGTGACGAGATCTGGAAATAAAGATTTCCAGGAATCAATGCTCATAAGGATAACCTGAGAGGCTTAACACATCCTGCCTGCTCCGATGCGCCGGAAAATCAGTTTACACGACTCTAACTGGTATTCCGCCACATCTGAGTAAAACTCCGTGGAAACCCCACCCCTTTCCTAGGGTTGCCACGGGTTGACTGCTTACCTGTGACGTGAGTCACTGACCCTTAAATAAACGACTTTTCTTATCCGAGTGGCTATTTGGACTAGCTGGATAGATAAAGACCACGAACTGTGCCGCTGAGCGTACGAAGTGAGTGGATTGTAAAGAGTGAGTCAAAAGTCGATAAAATCAAGCTCTTTTCCGCCGGCCTAAGCATGGCCGCCAGGGAAGGAAAGTAGTAAAGCACTACAGTGGGGTAGTTGGGAGAAATCCCTCCCGCCTTGTCCGGCGGGAGCTGCTGCCTCAGATTCTCAGAAAGAGAGCCGGCGGGGAAAAAACCAAACTACGGAAAATCGTCTAGACAATGAGACCGATCAACCGAACATCCACAAAACAACAGGACGTCTCCCGTCCCTCAACACATGTGACTGAGACATATGCACGAGGGAGCCAAAGGGGGGACACACATATAAATGTAAACACAACAATAATAAAGTACCCCTAGCCCACTAAGGAGACCCCTACTGAGGCTGGCCACGAGGCTCGTAGAATCATCAACTTGGTAGAAATCTTACCCCTGAAGATCCACAGACGTAGCACGAGGAGATTGAGGTCCCCGAAAGGGGCCCGCATGCAGACTCGGACGCTAGAAGGTACCGCACCACGTGTGGCCACCCTTAGACTAGAGCGTCTGCTAAAGAATCAAAGAATGCAACTGCCTCATAGCGACGGCCTGAAGCATTAAATCCTGCGAAGATAGTAGCCTCCTAACTAGTTAGTAAGAGCAAAAGCTAAGGCGCAGTGAAAATTAAAAACACAAATATGAGGCGCTGGTCCTGGAGAACTCGTAGGCGCCTGAACAAAAAGTACGCTACTGTATTTTAACACTCCCTGCGGGCATACCAATGGGGTAGCCTGTGCTAGCTAACCTAAACCCTGTTCAATTCAACTCAGATATATACAAATGAGTAAGGACTCACTAGAAGCGAGCGAACGAAGAATGTGGCGGAGCGCAGGCGACACACATCTGGTCAGGTTGCCCGCGGGGAGTAGAAGGAAGTATGGCGGCTCAGGGAGCAACGTCAAGGAAGTCCTTACAAGAAATCCACGAGATGGAAAGCTGTAGTATAACAATTATTAAGTAAAGGTTTCCTTTTTATTTTTTACAAAAGTTTTTTCGTAGCAGGTACCCAATCATAAGACGATTCCATAAGAGAATAAGCGTTACCCTTATGACGAGTACTCTGTTCTTCCCCGCGGCGGTAGATTCAAAACTGGCTGACCGCGGGCGCTTGAATGGAGGCTATTATACTAATAGGCATATCGTCAATGATGGAGGGGCCACTAATAAATACAGTAAATAGATTGGGAGGAAGAGGGAAGGGGTCATTAGGCTGTGATTTGTTTACATTGCAGGATATTGCGTGCTTGACATGCAAATAGGTCAGTAGCAGGTCCAAAACAGTTCTTATTGATACTGTTATTGCCTGCCTGACACACAAATAAGTTTTTGTTGGTACAGTAAACTTCCGTTAATCCGAAGGGCATCGGACCGGCCCTCGTTCGGATTAGTGGATTTTTCGGATTATCGGACTTTACCCCTATGAACCTGTGTATTAATGGCCTGATGAAAACATTGAGGCATTAGGCCACCCAAATGACACACACACATATCATATGTTCATGAAATCACTTCAAAAGTTTACCATTGTCATTGTAGCCTATTACCTACTTCAAAACATTCAGATTAATGGTCAAAGGAATCTGCTGATATAAACGTAAACACCATATGTCCGCATCAGATCAGATCGGATGTGGTTCGGGAAGTAATGCCTTAACAACGGCACTTCCCTGAGAGGTTCTTGTAATTTTCCTTTTGTGACGTGCTCTGTTATATTATATTGTATTTATTTTTATTTTTTCTCTATGTTGCATTATAATCTATTTCTTCTTATTCCAGCTCCTTCATTTTCTTGGTTCTTGTTCTCCACATACCATATAACATCTTCTTCACATCGTCTACTAGCGAGTTTGTCTTGCTCTTGAAGATCAGATCAGATGTGGTTCGGGAAGTAATGCCTTAACAACGGCACTTCCCTGAGAGGTTCTTGTAATTTTCCTTTTGTGATTTTCCTTTTGTGACGTGCTCTGTTATATTATATTGTATTGAAAGCACCCTTGTCTTGTTGTCTTGAAAGCACCCTTGGGACGCTCCGATCACTGAACTATAAATAGTAGCGTATCGGAACGTCCAAAGGTGCGTTTTCAAGCTCAAGACTGAATGCGCTTGCAGAAAATGCGGTGCAAGCCAGTAGCGCATCGGAGCGTCCCAAGGATGCGTTCAAAAGCAAAACAAACTCTCTAGCAGACGATGTGGTGTTTACGTTTATATCAGTAGCTTCCTTTGACCATTAATCTGAATGTTTTGAAGTAGGTAATAGGCTACAATGACAATGGTAAACTTTTAAAGTGAATTCATGAACATATGATATGTGTGTGCTCCATTATGTGTCATTTGAGTGGACTAATGCCTCAAAAAGGGGACTTTGGGACTTCTTGAAATTCGGACCATCGGGTGAATTCGGATTTGGCCTCAAATTGAAAAATTCGGACTATTGGGAGATTCGAATCATCGGTCGTCGGATTAAAGGACTTTTACTGTATAATGTCGGCCTAAAGTAAGCTAAAGGCACAAATAGGGGTCTTTGGGAAAGTTGCTGGAACGAATTGAATTAATTCCCATCAGGCCTGTTATTTCTAATACACGGTGTTGATATACACTGCACGTACACGGTATGGATTAACCGCGTATACCGAGACCTGACTGTACAGTACACGCCGGATATGAATTTTATTATTCGTTGTGAAGATAGATAATGTGATATAATTATTTGATTTGATTTCCATTGGCCGGACTTAGTAGATATTGTGATGTAGATAATGCGATATAATTATTTTATTTTATTTCCATTGGCCGGATTTAGTAGATATTGTGAAGATAGATAATGTGATGTAATTATTTGATTTCCATTGGCTGGACTTAGTAGTTATTGTGATGTAGATAATGCGATGTAATTATTTGATTTGATTTCCATTGGCCGGACTATTCTAATGTACGGTCCCCCCCTATTAGTCTGCCCATGCGAGGTACTGTACAGTATGTATATTTTATGGTGAGTTTCGAGTTTACCCTTCTGTAATAATGTTCCCTAAAGTGAATAAGATAATTTATTTTCATTAATACTATTCATTAAGCCATTATGATGGTTAAATACAGCCAGATCATCACAACATTTGTCCCAGGTTGATATATGTATTGGCAACTGAAGAATTACTCTCCATAGTACCAGAACTCTTCTTAAATTTTGAAACATGATCAAACCTGTGAAGTTTTTGAGCCACAATAAAGTAATTTTCTTACAGTTTCTTACAGTTTCTTACAGTAGATCCTCTGGAAAAAGGCAAACTAGGCCTGTGTATCCAGCTCAGTGCCAGTACTTGCACTGCTGCGGTTATTCACGGTGTTGGCGACGGCGGTAGCAGACGCAACATTTTTACTATTCTGTATTTTTGCTTTGTAATCAAACTTCAAATCTTGTCTTCCCCATGCTTTATCAAGATTACTTTCAAACTTCCTTACTGATTCGGAATCGACTACATACTGGGGCAGTGCGTGCTACTCATTTACCACTCTATCACAAAATGAGTTCTTTGCCTTTTCAAGCCTATTTCTTTCCTTGTAAATTTTCTTAGAGTGTCCTCTCGTTCTTGTTCCCTCCCGCATCAAGAAAATACCTTCACACACATCCTCGTCATACTTTCCTGACACTATCTTAAAAGTCTCTATCATATCCCCTCTCTTTCTCCTAAATGCCAGTGTCGGAAGTCCCAGTGCCCTCAACCTCTGCTCATAGCCCGCGTTCTTCAACATTAGTACCAGCTTGCTAGCTCTCCTCTGTACTTTCTCCACTGCTTCTATATCCTTTACCATATATGGAGCCCACACCTGGTTCGCATATTCCAGGTGCGGCCTAACCAGCGCTGTATAGAGATTCCTGAAGATTTCTTCATCCATTGACATAAATGTCCTCCTTATCAGCCCTACAGTTCTATTGGCTTTATTTATCTTTTCCGCTAAATGTTCTGAGAAATTTAACTTATTGTCTATCACTACTCCTATATCCTTTTCTGCATTCACTTCCTCCATCGCTTCATACATACTGTATCCTACCTTGTCTGTCTTGCTTGTCCCAATCCGCATGTACTTGCATTTTTTTTGGATGAAAAGGCATTAACCAATGTTCAGACCATCCCTTCATGCCCTCCACATCTCCTTGAAGCAAATCCACATCTTCCTTACTCCTCACTCTTCTATACAGCTTGGTGTCATCCGCATAAAGGTATATCTCACTTCCATTAGTTATAACTTCAGGTAAGTCGTTGATAAACATAACGAACAGTAGTGGTCCCAACACAGATCCCTGAGGTACCCCACTTGTAACTTCCCTCCACCCCGAGCCTATTCCATTCACCAGTACCCTCTGTCTCCGACCTTTCAGGAAGGCATCTATCCATTTCACACATTTCTCTCCTGTACTATAGCTTCTAATTTTCTCTATTAGCCTTTTATGTGGGACCTTATCGAAGGCCTTCATAAAATCGCAATATACCACGTCTATAACATCCCCATCCTCCAGAATTTGCATCCAATCATCTACCACCTTAATTAGCTGTAGTACCGTCGACCTCCCCGGCAAGAATCCGAACTGTCTCCCACTGAAAATTTGGTTTGATTTCATGTGTTCCATAATTCCTTCTCTAATTACAGTTTCCATTAGTTTACACACAACACTTGTCAAACTGACTGGTCTATAGTTTCCTGGGTCATTTCTCTTTCCCTTCTTAAATATAGCTGTTATGTTTGCCTCTCTCCAGTCCGTCGGGATTTGTCCTGTTGTTGTTGTTGTTGTTGTTTCTGTTCCCCAAGCTGCCTGGCCGAACAGCCCCTAGGCCCCGAGCGAGGCCAAGGCCATAACCGAGCGCCCCCACAGAACCCTCCCTGCCGACCACAATAAAGCCTGGGTGACCGAAGCCACTCCATGGCGTGGAGCTGAGGAGGGTGAAGAAACGCCCGGGAAACCAAAGCCCCACCCAGGGCCCTGTTTTGTTCTGTATTAAAAGATACCTTAAATAAAAAATGTAATGGCTCTACTAACATCTCACCTCTTTCCTTTATGATTCTTGGATGTATCCCATCCGGTCCCGGGGACTTACTTCTGTTCATTTTTCCTATAGCACTCCTCATTCTAGCATGGGAAAACTCTATTAGTTCTAGTGCTGGTGCCTGTTTGATGGGAATAGTAGGCACTGCATCATCCGACTCCACTGTAAGTACCTCCCCAAAGCATTTCCCCAGCACCTCTGCTTTCTCCTTATCAGTTTCTGCTCTATTCACATCATCCAAGTCTCCTATCAGTTCTGGGATACCTACTCTTCTTGTTAACTTTTCTTGAATATACTTCCAGAATATTTTTGGATTATCCTTCACATTTCTTGCTATCTCTCTTTCCCTCTCCTTCACCTCCCACCTTATTTTATTGTTTATTTGTCTGCGTTCCAAATCCACTTCTTTAGTTTTTATACTAGACCCATTGTTCTTTTTTTAAACAATTTTAGTCTTTCCCACAAACGTTTCTTTCTTCTTATCAATGTCCAAAGCTTTCTTTTCATTGGCAATTCTGGGTTCGTTCTTTTCCTCAATTTTGTTTTATCCTTATATTCTCTTACTGAGTAATGAGTAGGGTTCCTCTGCCAGACTCTACCATCTCCATATGACCTAAAGCTAGCTGTGTCATAACTTCTGTATTGTATGATATAGTTAGTTGTTCTATCAGGTTGCAGAGTATGAGTCTATGAGTCCCCGTGAAGAGGAGTATCGACGACTGATGGAGCGTTTGGAGCGAGTCATGGTGGAGAATCAACAACTTCGTGATAACAATGATGAACTACTCTCACAGATAGACTCTCTCCCGGCTAGACACTCCGCTAGAAGGTAATGAACGTAATAGACATATATCACCTATAATATATGGTAAGGATGTAGTATTCAAGCATATCGCCTGCTTTGTGTACATTACGTTCCCGTCTATTTTGACTGCCTTGGGATACAATAATAGGTTAAAGGGGGCTTCTCCCCCCCATGACTTATTGTCATCATCATATATATTGCCAGCAGTGGGCAAATAACAAACAAAAGAAAGTCAAAATAGACCGGAACGTAACTGCGAACGTATGATTTTTCTTTTCTTTGTGTATATAGGAGACAAAAGGCAGTTTGCCTGTAGCGAGTGTCTCCCCCAAAGCCAAAAAAGTGACAGAGCCAAATTCAAGGGACGTTGGAGTCAAAATGGCTGGACACATAAAGCTTAAAGCAGTCTAAGTCATAGGATGAAGGAAAAACTGATTAAAGGAGAGAGTTCCAGAGTTCGCTTGTTGAGTAGAAGAAAGACAGAAAATTTGCCAATTCTTGGGTTGGAGAGCTGGATAGAATAGGAGTGGGACTGTGTTGAAAGGCGGGTGCTATGCACTCGCCGCAAGGGAGGGGGTATACACTGAGAGAGCTCTGAAGAACACTGATTGTTGTAATAGCGATAGAAGAGTGAAAAAGATTGTAGGGAACTATAGTAAGAGGAAGTGAGCTGATGAGGTGAAATGCTTTTGATTCTACTCGTTCAAGAAGTGTGGTATGGGTGGAGCTTCCCCACCCATGCGAACAATACTCAATACAAGGGCGCGCTGTGCCCTGATACAGAGCAAGAAGCTGTGCGGGGGTGAAGAACCCATGGAGACGGTTGAGCGCACCTAACTTTTGGGAAGCTGTTTTAGCAAGAGTTGATAGTCTTGTGGAAGATTGTGATGGTGAGATAGAGGGAGAAACTGGGTCTTAGAGGCGTTGAAAGTAACAAGATTTACTCTGCATATGGATGAGTGGTAGGAAGTACTAAAGGGGAATTATCTCACCCATAGACTACAGTAGATCTGGACTGGACACGAAAATGAAACTTTGCAGTAAGGGACCCCAAATCAGAGAAAGAACCCTTAAGTTCAAACCTCGAAACTGCAAAAATATAAAATGTTCGCGGTTTCGAGGTTCGAACTTGGGGGTTCGTTCTCCGATTTTGGGTCCCTTACTGCAAAGTTCCATTTTCGTGTCCAGTCCAGATCTACTGTAGTCTATGTCTCACCTAATGACATATTCCTTTGTTTTGAGACACCCTGGGGTGTTTTGGAAGGGTTTTTTATGGTCTAGCTTCCGTGAGGCCTATCGCATTCGCTATGATGACCCTTCCGTGAGGCCTATCACGGTTCTTGGGTTAAAGTCTGTAAAATAGAGTGTCAGTGGGCAGGAGCGCGAGAGGGTCCCCTCCGCTCTCCAGCACAGCGGCCGGTGCACTGCAGGGTCCCCCACATATCTCTCGAGACCTATGCAGCACTGCCAAAGGCAAAGCAGCGTGCCATTGCTCAAAATTAGGGAATATTTGCCGATGTCTTTGGTAGCGCTTCGGGTTACTCCCGCGCGCCACGAAGCTCGTTCTGGTGTAATTTTGAAGCTATTTTCTTCTAGTTTTTAGCTGAATATATTTTATTTCATTCAGACACTTGCTTAATCATTCAGGAGTGCCTGAATAAGCCCTAATATGGCGGAAATATGCCCGCAGCGTAAGTGTTAAGAAGGGACTGGGTGCTCATAATTGTACAAGGAACAGGGTTTTCCTTACCTTTGGAAGTATCCTGAAAGTGTGTCTAGAATATAAACAACTGTGGCTCCAGTTTTAGTTTCTCAAAATTTCAATCTATAAAGTTAGCTCACTTAACCCCTCAGACCCGGTTGGGCTCTGAGGCATCCATAAAAAACACCCCCGCGGAACCCGGAAGGGCTCTGAGGCTCCGGCAGCTTGAAAGCCTGTAAGCTTGTTTTGAAAGTCGTCCGTCCGACTCATGTAAACAACAGCCGGTTGGACCGACGCCGCGCATCTCCGACCACAAGAAGGAGAGGCGTCCTTGTTCGTGTGTGCCTGTATGTTATTGTTAAGTAGTGAAAAGTAGTGTAAAGTGGCTGATATCGCCACAAAGTGGCTGATATCGCCACAAAGTTATCTCCACGGAAATCGTCATCACAACTGAACCAGTTGACTTAGAGAGCTCTACTCAACGCCATTCTACAGGTACGAAAGACATCTACACTTGGGGATGCACAGGAATGCGGAAGCAGTCAAAATAACAAAGATACGGTAGCCTAGGCATAGACGTTTTTCGTCCAAAACCCCCGGGTTTCGGTATGGAACACATAGCCGGGTCTGAGGGCTTAAGGGGAGATTTCCACTTGAGGGATTTTTTTCTTGACCCCTTTCTCCCTCATGCTTAGCCCCATTGCTTTTGAGATTATAAGACCTTCGCCCCATTAGTTTGGCGATTTTAAGAACTTTCATCCCATTTCTGTCAATTCTAAGACCTTTCGTACCATTTAGGTGTCGATTTTTTCCTGGCGAGCGATAGCGAGCCTGTAATTTAAGAGGAACCGGCCTTCGGTCGGGACATTTTTCTGACGAAAAATGTACACATTTATCTTGAAGGGGGTGTAATATCAAGCTTGATGGAGGTCTAGGGAACAAACTAAAAGCCTCCCCTTAATTGCAAGTCAGTTTTGAGATTGCAGGTTAGTGATTTCAAGATTTCAAGGACATTTGGTAGAAAACTCTATCCTCATCAATGTCTCCTGGCCACTCCCACCAGTGTAGTAACTCTCCTCCTGAGCAGTAATTCTGCATCCTAGATAGCTGTCATGGCGTATTCACAATATTGAATCATGCAACATGTTGATTTTTTTTTTTAAATCATTGTGAAATTAGTTGATAGAATTCCATTTTACTGTAGTTCTTCCCCTAATCAGTGCAACACTGTTATATGTTCTTTGATATTTGATATTAAACTTTCTGATAAGAACAAGTGCATTGCAAAATTATACATGTTACCTAAATTTCATAAAAGACCTTATAAATATCGCTTTATTGCCGGAGCAAAATTTGCTACCACTAAAACTCTATCAGAACAAGTAGTAAATTGCTTAAAATACATTAAAAGTACTCATAAAAGATATTGTAATACCATCATGAGAAGAACTGGCATTAACTATTATTGGAGTGTTGACAATTCGTTAGAAGTTATTGATAAAATAAATACCATGCCGAAAGTTACCTCGGTACATAGCTTCGACTTTTCAACTTTGTATACCAATTTGCCTTTAGATTTAGTATATTCAGAGCTTTGCTTTATTATAGATTTGCACTTTGACAGGTTCGTTAGGAATGGTAATTATTTCATAAATGTTTATACATATTTTAATAATGCATCACTTAGCTCTACTCCCACTAGTTCTGTATATTTTGATAGAACTAAACTTAAAGATGCCCTTAAATTCCTCCTTTTCAATACTTATGTTAGATTCGGGCCGTACATTTTCAAACAAATATTAGGAATTCCTATGGGTGGAAATGCTAGCCCTTTAATTGCAGACTTATTCTTGCTTGCTTTAGAATTTAAATATATAAAAGACTTAGTTGACAGTAGCAAGAAAAATAAAATTCCAGAAAAATTAGCACTTGCTAAACTGTTAAGTAATAATAGTAGATATATTGATGATATTCTTGTTTGCAATTTGTTAAATTTTAATCAAGTTGCTAAACTTATTTACCCTAATTCTATTCCCCTCACACAATGTAACGTAAATTATAAAGTTGAAAATTTTCTTGATATAAATATAGAGATTGTTAATGAACAGTGCATACTTAAAGTATATCACAAAGTTGATGATTTTAATTTTAACGTAATAAACTTTCCTTTCCCTAGTAGTAATATCGATAGTAAAATCACTTATAATTGTTTTTATTCCCAATTAATAAGATTTTGTAAAATCTGCACTAAAGTAGATGACTTTTGGGCTAGAGCTAGGTTACTATACAGACTCTTAGTGGACAGAGGTTTTGAGGCAAGTAAATTGTTCCATAAATTTAATCTTTTTAGGGTCAATTATTGTGACTGTATTCTAAAATTTGACATCAATAATTTTAATCAAGCATTTTTAACTTGAAGTTTCTTGTATAACCTCTGCTTACTTTTTGTCTGTATTTATTGTTTATCTTTTTCTTTTTCTATTATTACTATTATTTGATGATTTTAAATTTATTGTTCTTGTTAAAAGAGTACTCTTTGTTTAAATCTGTTGTTACTTCATATTTTGCAATTATTTCTCTTTATATTATATGTATTCATTGTCGATAGTATCAATTGCTTACTTTTGCGATTTCCTTAGTTTATTTGTGCTATAAATGTAGGTTATTTGTAGGGTAGTTATTGATAGGGGTCACTTGAGGCATGCTATGCTTACAGGTACCTACCCGATAGCACTATCGTTAGTGAGTGCTGTACTGTATTTTATATATTATTTTGTAATAGTATAGATATCTTATCAATATTTGTATTTTTTACTATTGTTAATGTCTTGTCATGTTGCAAATTTGATTTTAAATAATATTTTGACATTTAACATGTAGTTTCTTTATTCATGCAGAGTTTAGTAAAATTTGCCAGAACGTCCCGGACTTCCCAAACTTGACTACTTCCTTTAACGTGACGATAGTGCGTTGTTATATGTGCGATTGGTTTGCTTGGGAAACAGATTAACTTGCTCATGTAGTGATGTACACCCTATGTGGTGGATTGTGTTCTTTTATTTAATAATTTTCATTTTAGTAAGCGTTGTTTCCACATAGCGATTTTGATAATTTAATTTGACTTTATATTGTCCTTGTCCCAATTTTGGTTTGTTTAGTTTGCAAGTTTTACATTTTAATTTCAAATTTGATTTTATTAAGCGTTATTTCCACATAGCGATTTTGATTAGTTCCTTTGCGTTTATCTTGTGTCGTCCCAGTTTTGGTTTGTATATTTTGCAAGTTTTACATTATAATATCTAATCTTGACTGGTTCATTTAATCTGATCTAAGTTTTCTCTATTCTGTTCTTATATGTTATCATTGTACAGTACTGTAATTTTTTCTCAAATTCCTTATCTCTACCCCATGAAACCTTTCTGATTTTCCCCCAGTGAGAAGGAGATAAGCCTGGATGGGTCATGCCTGGGAGACTACGTAGAGTCTGGCGTGGGTCTGTCTGGTGTTGGTCTACCTAGCGTGGGTCTGGCTGGTCCTGTGAAACGTCGTGGGTCTAACAGTGGGTCGGGTGATGACAGTTGTGAGGAGGAGAGTCCCCGGGGTAGTAAGGTCCGACGCTGCAGCAGGGGACTCAACGTACATTATGTTGATGTTGGATGTAAGTACAGTACCATCAACAAGTGTCTAGCACAAGTTGTACTATCTCATTACTTTTTGTTACTAATTTAAATAGTTACCACTAGATTGTATAAAAATTTGTAATGGTGTCTATGAATAGAATTGCCTTTAATTTTATGTTGCTTATGTTATACTGTATTAAGGAACAACCCTTTCTTAACATTAATCCTCCATTACACACCCCAATGCACTAGAATATACTAATGAAAGAATAGGATCCTCCCGGGATCCGAACTCGGGACACCACACTCAGAACATGAGCATCTAAACCATATATCAGTACCTCTACAGTATGTGAATTGTTCAAGTGAAGTATAGGTAAAATAATTACTGAAACAAAGTTAATAAAAGCAATTACTGCGGAACCCGTCACCTGACGGACACCGAAATCTGCCTATTATGTAGCCTGGGAGTGAGGCAAGCTCTTTCAGGCAGCGCGGGAGGGCTTCATCAGCTGTCCACCAAGTCTGGGCGCGCACTGACGTGCGAGAGAGTCTTCTCTCGCACCATTACAGCGTTAGACATAGTGAATACAGCTCAAAACCGCTAAATTTTAGCGATTATGACTGACCTATGCAAGATCATCGCAAAACAACCAGTCGTCATACAGAGATGATTCAGGGGTCATTGGAAAGCTCTATTACTGTAATTTCACGGATATATCATTGTATTACATTCTGGCTCTTGCTTATGCATGAAAATGTGCAGGGAATGAAGGTCAATTTAGGGCAAAATACCCTCACCATAAGAGTTATAGGAAATTGAATGCCCTTAAAACAAAAAAAAGTAAACCAAATTCTTATTTTAACTACATACACACATACATAAATACAGTATAAAGACCGACTGCTCCACACAAAGTGCGGTTCCAGTCTCATGTCCTTATGGCGGCGCCGCGCTCCAGGCAGCCCTGTTCAGAGTTGCCTCACTGGTCTACCCTGTGGTGCAGCTCCCTCTACATTCACTGACTTCCATCTATTCACCCAACTTAGTTCATTCATCCTCTTGTATGTATGTATGTATGTATATACTCAGGCCCAATCCCCACTTTTCCTATTTTTTTGTTTTCATTCTGTCAAGACGAGTAATACGTACCCTACGTAGAGGAGGTGGTATACACTGAGAGAGCTATGAGGAACACTGATTATTGTAGTAGCGATAGAATAGCGAGAGAGATGCAACATTGCGGCGAAGAGAGAGAGATTGCAGAGAGTCGATGAGTGGACAGGAGTGGAGGGCCCTGTCACTCTTTCAACTCTGGGGGAGGCACTCTTCACAGGCAGTTTTGCCTTTTGTCTCCCTCATCCACATTGAAAAAAAAAAAACGGATCTAATCACTGATACTCTTCATACCTAAACGTCTCCTCAGCTTTTCACTAGATATCCTATCTTGCAGTTTGGCCCCACACATCCATCTCACCATTCTCATCTTGTTAAGTTCCATTCTGTGGATATCATCCACTTTGACATGCCACGTTTCTGAAGCATAATTCATTGTGCTTTTAATACATAAAGCATACACCTTCCCCTTCAAGGACAGAGGGAGTCTTATTTAATAAATAAAATGCTTGGTCACACAGCATGTGCTCTGTTTGAAGTGATAGGAACATACTTTGATATTTGCTATAGCTATAATATTAACATATTCTGCATTTTTTTTCAGCTTATGATGAATCCTTCTTTGAAAGTAGCATGAGCAGCTTTCTGAAGAGCTCCCCCACTCGGTCCCTCCGCCCCCCATCCTCACTGGACCCACCTAGCCCAGCATTCACTCACTCCATACACACTGTTAGTATGCTGTGTTTTATTAACCCTTTCACGCTCATATGACACAGAGGTTGCCAGATTAGCAATAAGAAGTAGAGTTCTCTCTCTTTTAATTACCTCTCCAAAATTAGTTTTCTGCCCACAGCTAACTCAAAGACAACTGCAGAGGTTGAAGTAACTAACTAAAGGTTTCTAAATACCCCTAATGGTAACAAAGGCTTTAAAGTATCCCTAATAGGCTCAAAATTGCGCCGGAGAGGGTTAATATTAATATATATTTTTATTATGGTTTTTCATAGTTATTTTATTCATACAACAACCATATTCCATTTAGGCAAAGTAGCAATTTTTTTGTGTGTGCAATACTGTAATATATTGGGAACCAGATTAACTTGCACATGTAGTAATGTACACCCTATGTGGTGGATTGTGTTATTTTATTTCAAATTTATTTTATTAAGCGTTGTTTCCACATAGCGATTTTGATTAGTTCTTTTGCGTTTATCTTGTGTTGTCCCAGTTTTGGTTTGTTTATTTTTCAAGTTTTACATTATAATATATGATGTGGATGTTGAATGTTACTGTACTGTTGAAGTGGCTGTGGTTGTGAGTGTTGTCTGTGACCATTGCAATCAGCTCCATATGTTTTTAAAACTTACAAGCATTCACATGGTAAATGTGACACTGGTCTACTACACTTCTGATAATTACTATTCAGAGAGGAGTTTGAAGGCCAGTGAATGATTGACCCCAAACCTATCACATACTAGTTTAAAATACTACACTTATTCCTGACTTTTGGGAGGGACTCTGACAGTGGAGCCTCTCCTCATAGGCTCAACTTGATGTGTAGGCCCAACAGTATTTACATACTGATGTAAGCTGACTGTTTACATATGATTGAAATAAAAATAACAATAATGAGGAGATTGCAAGAAGTACTCCCAGGAGATCTATATACGTGGACTTCCTTGCTATTTTTTTGTCAGTTCTTCAGGTACAGAAAGAGCAATTCCAGCTTGTTTTAAGATACACTCACTCTTGTTTTCTTACATAATAGTGTACCACATGTTTTATGCACACTATTCTTTATGTATGTACTGTATGTATGTATGTATGTATGTATGTATGTATGTATGTATGTATATACTCAGGCACATACCCCATAGCTGGGGGTGGCCGAATCGAGACAGAACCTGAACAGGGACAACGCAACACAACACAAAAAATAAAACACCAAATTCACACACATCTAGGTTGCCAAGGATCACTAAGGGCCTCCAGCACTCACCCAGTCCCAGACCTCCTGGAGAGGTTCCGGTCTCAGCAGGCAGACGTGCAGCGAAGCCCCACCACCACAATGCCCGCCCACCTCACATTCAGGCATGACCCTTCATATACAGTGGTCCCTCGCGTTTAGCGGATTTCAGCTTGGCGAAACACAGTATTGGCGATAGGTTGGATATGGTACCAGAATCCGAATTTGGCGCTTCAAATACACTTCTGGCGAGAATGCTGACGTCACGGAATGGCGTCGGCCCAGAATGCGCCGCCCGCAAGCTAGTCTCACCAGGCCTAACTCTAAATAATTCATGGTAAATAAAATGTGTTATCTATTATCTATTGTCTTTTCTATTACTGTTAATGTTTCATGTAGGCTACAGTAGAGCGCCGTATTGAGAGTTACTCTTAGGCCGAGGCTAGGCTATAGATAAGCTTAGGCCTACTCACAAAACCCTAACTGACCTGCTTGGATAGCGAGAATATCCCAGGTATATTTCATTAACGTATATTAACAGAGTAATCTTGACCAAACCGATTTGTGAACCTCATATCTCTTGTGTTTTGCTTTGTTTATTGTGCCGAACAGTCTGCGACACACGAACACACATGCGCGCATCAGCTGACTCAGGGGCCCAATCGATAAATATAATTAATCAAAGAAGTGACCACGGATCCAAAACCAATTTCATTATTTTGCTCAATCGAAAAGCAGTTGGTATAGAAAATTCTAGTCGGGTAGGATGTAGTGAGCGGGCGTACCGCCATCTTTGTTTACATTACGTGTAGTGGCGTCGGACCTTTCCCATCATGTTCCCGTCTATTTTAACCTAACCTAACCTAACCTAACCTAGTATTCATGTAGGGGGCAAATAGCAGAAAATATAGCGTCGAAATAGACGGGAACGTAAGTGCGACCACAGCGATCACCCTATGTAAACAATGACGACCGTACGCCCGAACTCTACATCCATCCCTTCTAGTCTTCACCATTCACAAGGTAAAAGTGATTTATGCCTCCTGATATATATCTAAGCTAGGTTAGACCATTTCTTGGTCTGGTTAGCTAGTGACTTAGCAACTTGTTTCTAAGGTTATGTGGTTATTCCTTATCAATAAGACTATTCACAAGATAACAATGAATTCTGCTGCCTGATATTTGGGAGGTTTGACGTACCTCCCAACCTACCAAATAGGAAAACCTACTATTTGGTAGTAGTCTTGGAAAATCCAACGTCAAGGCTATTAACCTAATTGCAATGACGACTTGTCTATTTTGACTGCTATGTCGTCATTCCAACCGCGGTTAAAAAGAAAACGTCTAGAGTCTACTCCTTATCTTGCTCTAGGAGACGTTGTACATTAACCAAAACTACCACCGAAGGTGAAAAAAGTATAGAAGAGAAGAAAAAGGGGTTTACCTTAGTTACCGCTCAAGGCCCATCCCGTGTTCCGTCATGTGCCGATCCCTGTCGAACGTGCGCATGAGCGACCCTCTCTTGTTATCACATCTCACGTCAGCAGAAGAACGCGGATGGGCAGGGGTCCGGCGTGAGGGAGGGTATTATGTACGTTGGATTTTCCAAGACTACTACCAAATAGTAGGTTTTCCTATTTGGTAGGTTGGGAGGTACGTCAAACCTCCCAATTTGTTAGGAGTCTTGGCAAATCCAACGTCAAGGCTGCATAACAAATAGGAGGAGGACATCCAAGCCCAACATACCAAAAAAAACAATGCATAAGACAAAATTATGAATGACAAAGAAACACAATTTAAACAAGAGAGTTTAATAAAAGAGTGAAAAACTGAGGAGTAGCTAAAAAGAGCAGTTTTAACACGTGCCCGTCATTCATAGTAATGCAAAATCATAGACTTGTCTTAAACCAAAAAGTACTGTACACAAAATCCCTTTTCTTCCAAAACGAACAAAAACATGGATCACATAAACAAAACACAATTTTCAATGAGGCAAAAACACTTATGTACTGTATACATATAACATAATCCCAAACTTGCAATCCAGTGTTGCAAACCCGTACTTCCCTCCCCCCCTTTTCTAAAGAAAACAAAGTAAAAGAAAGAGTGACTAGGGGGGAAGACCAGGCAACTTCGCGAGAGCCCTAGGAAACACGACTCCCGAGAGCTATCACAGGCCGAGGGGGTCTAACAATGGACATGGAGAGGTAGGAGGAGACGAAGGTATGGACAGAAGACCACAAACCCGCCGAGGCGACGTCAGGCAACGAACGAGTCTGCAGGAACCGTAAGGAGGCAGCAAAGGATCGCACATCGTGCGCAGAACCCCGACAAGCAGGGTTACTGGCACGAATGACCCGACAAATGTGGCGTCCTATCTGTACCTTCGAGAGCCTCCTACCAGTCCGAGGAGACACCCACACAGCAGTACCCGAAGTCGGAGCCACAGACTCAACATAGGAGTGCAAGGCCTGCACCGGGCACAACACATGGTGAGTATGCCCACGCTTTAAAGCCTGGATGGTGAAAGGCTTGAAAACGTGGGTCTCTCTCTCATTCTTGGCAACAAAATGAGGGGAGGGGGCTAACGTGACGACATTCAAGGACGGGGAGAAGCGCATGCATTCCTGGGACCGCGACATGGCAGCGAGTTCAGACACCCTATCCCCAGTGGCCAGAGCGACAAGGAAGAGTGTACGCTCCAGCAACTGAACCGGTGTAGTATCCCGTGTATATGTGTGTGAAGCCAGAAGGTCCAGAGCACGCCCCAGATCCCACCGAGGAGGGATCTGGCGCGGAGGCGGTCGCTCCCTGAAGGCAGCCTTCATGAAGGAATCCAGCTCCTTCGGAGGAACGACCAGCCCAGTGACGGACTCAAAGACCTCCCGGATGGCAGACAAGTGGTTACGTATAGTGTTGACTTGAAAGCGACGTGTACGGAAGAGGTGAAACAAGTAGTGTAGGACGAGGGAAGGAGAGCTAACAGTCTGGCGAGTGTCCTGTATCCACCTAGTAAAAGACCTCCAGTGGGACTCGTAAGTCCCCCAAGTCGAAGACGTCCATGAACGCTTCAGGAAGTCAGTCAGGTCCCGTCCGTGGACTGGGAGCCACCGTGCCTCACGAACATCCACGATGCGAAGGCCAACGAGGTCCGCAGGTCGCCAACCTGGCTCAAGTGGAAGTTTGAGAGAGGGAGAGGGACCGGACTCGGGCACCACCGCTTCAACTGGGAGTACCAAGCCTGGGCTGGCCACAGAGGTGCTATTAGCCAGACTCTGCCGCGGTACAGCCGCAGCCGCGCGAGGACTTTGCACACCAACAGTGCGTCTGGTGGCGGAAATATGTATATCGACTGCCACCTGTTCCAGTCTTCCATGAAAGCGTCCGGACCCCCCTCCGGAGTGCGAGTCCGGAGGGATAGGTACTGAGGCAACTTGCGCGTCTCCTTCGATGCGAACAAGTCGACCTCCGGAACACCCCAGGAAGCTGAGAGGTCGTCGAATACAGTCTGTTTCATTGCCCATTCTACAAGAACGCCCTGTCCTGACAAGAGCGCCCTGCCCACAGGTTGGCAGTTCCGGGCAGGTAGGAGGCGTGCAGGGAGATGTTGTGTCGGTTCGCGAGGAAGAACAACTTCTCTGAGATCCCCAACAGAGTCAAAGACCGGGAGGACCCCTGCTTTTGGATACAGTGGACAGCTGTCTGATTGTCCATCCTGAAGGCCACCGACTTTCCCCGAAGGGCCAGCGCGTGGTCCCTCAGGAAGAACAAGGGAACCAACAGTTCGAGGGCATTGATGTGTAGGTGTGTGTGTCCCACCCATCTGCCGTGATGTTGATGTCCCAGGTTGGATTGGTAACCCCACCCCACCTCGCTCGACGCATCTGTATCGACCCAGATCGTCGGCGGGGGGGCGGTCCAGGGCACAGCCGCAGAGAGCGTGCCCCGAGCAACCCAGTGTCCTAAGTGTCTGTGAATGGTACGCGGGATCGGCATGAGCCGATCCATAGGGGCCAACGGAAACACCTTGTTGCCCATGAGTATTAGGCGGCGCAGCCTGAGCCTCCCTAAGGGAATGGTCAGAGCGGCCCAATTCAGCGAACCCACTAACGAGTCCCAGATCCTCCTCGTGAGGGAGACCGAGTGCAACACGGCGAAGACCTTCCTGCGAAGTTTCACCGCGTTTGGCTGACTCTGGGTCACTGTAGCGTTGGTCAGATCCCATTCGAGACCTACCCACGTCACGACACGCGACGGGGTCAGGCGTGACTTGGGAATATTGATTTTGAACCCTAACTGTGTGATGTGTCGAACTACTGTGAGGGTGTCGTGGACGCACTGTTCTAGGGTGTCTGAAACTATCAACCAGTCGTCCAAGTAAAACAGGATCTGGAGGCCGCCCCTGAGGAGAGGATCCAGAGCCTGCTTTACCAGTTTCGAGAAGATCCGCGGCGCGATGTTGAGACCGAAGGGAAGTCTGTCGAACATGAACACACGATCGGAAGTCTGAACGGCCAAGAATCGCTGGAAACGAGGATGGATAGGAACGTGCCAATACGCATCCTTGAGGTCCAGCGACACTACCCACGACAGAGGTCGCAGGGCCAGTCGTACCTGGTGCACCGTCAGCATCCGAAACCGTGTGTTCACGATGTGCCCGTTGAGGGCCGACAGATCCACCACCGGTCGCATCGCGTCGCAGTCCTTCTTCGGTACCAGAAAAACACGGGAGAGGAAAACCGGGTGACCGGCTTTCACCTCCTTGACGATTCCCTGCTCGTGCATGGACGTAATCACGTCGGCCACCTCCGAAGAGACAGGCCGGCTTCGTTGACAAGAGCTGAGTGGGGGTCTGGACTTCCATCTCCAGGTTAGACCCCTCCGTGCAATCTTCCGCCCCCACGTCCCTCGTGGCCACCGAAGGGCGCAAGGGCGAAAATAACCTGTGGGAGCCCCCGAGATGAGGTGAGCGACCCTTTCTGCGAGGCGAGAAGGAGAACAAGGAGGAGACCGATCTGGAGAACCTACAAATTTTTTGACGTGGAGGGTCCCCCGGGACGGTCCCTACGGTCATAAGAGCCACGTTGACCACCCCTACCCCCCCCACCTCGCCGAAAAGGGCGGGTCACCCCATCCCCTGTCCGTCGTGCGTCTGACCCCGTCGAAGTGCGGCCGGAAGTGGAAGGCTGGCCAGCCCCTTCTCGGCGGGGATGAAAGGGAGCAGGAGCAGAAGTGCGAGGTGGAACCGACGCTCTGGCCGGCAACTTCCCTTTCCTGCGCCCTTTCTTGGCGGCAGCAGTGGCGGCAGCACCCCGAAGGGGACCGGCAGAAGGACGGGACTGCGAAGACCCTGGTCGCGACACAGCGCGTCTTTGCGTGTCGTAAGCAGGGTCCGCTGACAGAGAAGCGTAGCGTTCCCAAGCATCCTGCGCAAAAAGCCCCGATGTATATAGCTCAGAGTATAACAGACCCTGACGAATATCCAAAGGGGTCTTCCGGCAGAACGAGGACCTTACCGTCTGGCGTTGTCGAGTTGCCTCGCACAAAACCGCCTTCAGCTCGGGAACCAAAGACACCGCGAGCTGAAGGTGGATCCGCCGAACGTGGTCCAAGCCCTCGCGAAGATCGCCAGGTGCAGTCGCCTCGATAAGTCGCAGGTGGTGAACAGACGTCTGGAGGGAACCTAGAAGACAAGACAATAAGTTCGCCACCCTCTGCCGCAAGGTAAAATCCCTGTCGACAGAGGACTTATCTGGGTGGGAGAAGAACGGGTTAGCAATAGCACAAATTTCAAGTTTGGGAGCGCTAATCCAGGACCAGAACTTGCCATCCAATCCGCCGACAGATACCAGAGGAGGCAAAAGCAGTGACGACTCTGGGGGAGGGACTGAAATAGATCTGTCGACGGAACGGTTGGCAAAGTCTAAGGCCTCAGCAAACCAGGCCTCCAATGGGAGAGGGTTATCGAGCACGACGGCTAAGCCAGGCTTACCGTCGTCGCACAAACCCGTCCCATAGGAGGACAGTCCCGTTAACACAGCCAGGGACTGAACATCCTGAAGGATGTCCTGGCGGCTGAAGTCTGACCAGAGCTTAGTTCGAGGAGCAGACGGGGGCTTGGGCTTCACCGAAAAGTACTGAAGGTCAGTCCTGGTCGGGTACGCCCGCACCTCCACGTCGGCCACCTGACCATCCACCCTGATCGCCCTGAACTGCATTTTATCATTAATTTGGACCGACCAGTCCGAAGGTAGGGCCCTCTCACCTGACGGGAAGTCGGTAGCACGCTCCGGGTGGGAGGCCTGCACCCCCTTCCAAACAGCCAAGGAGCCATAGAGGAGCGGCATAGTCCGCGACGGGACCTTGGCCTTTTGGATGGGGGGCAAGCGCGGACCCTGCCCTAGCAGACGGAGGACCCCCGCATGTGAGACAGCAGGGGCAACCACCTGAGCCAGGGCAGGAGCAGTACTAGCCGACGACCGGGCAGGCGGAGAAGCAGGGCGAGAAGGAATGTGGTCCACCGCAGAGGGGAGGGGGACCAAAGCAGGGGTAGGTTGGGTGAGGCGCTGAGGTTGTGTCACCGCCAAGAAGCGCGATAAGAGGGATTCTTGCATCGCCTCCAAGCGCGCGTCGAAGTGTGACACAACCCACCCCCTGCATAGCCGAAAATCGATCCGAGAGAGGCGACCCCCCCGAAGATAGTTCGGCCCGCAGGGGCGAGCGTGAGCGAGAGCGAGACCCACGACACGAAACAGCAGCGTCGCGACCCAAAGAAGGCGAGCGACGACGGCCGTGGCGGTCCTGAGGGTCTCGTTCCCGATCACTAACGCCCGAGGGGGAAACATCACCATCCCCCTCTTCCAGCGACACGTCAGCCCCCGAGAAAGGGGACCCCGAAACCTCGCTATACTCTACCGAGTCAAGCGGCGGGGTACCCTCACGGGGAGCCGGCAAGCGAAGATCAGGAATAGAAGAAGGAAGAGGAGCAGGATGACGGGAGTGGGAAGGCTGGCCGGGTGAAAGGAGGTCAGAAGGAGCCGCGGGGGGAAACAGAGCAAGGATCCCCGGGGCTGAGAGAACAGGGCGGCCCGACACCGAGGCGGAGGAGGGAGGAACCTCCACCTTGGGACGAGACCTAGAAGGAAGAAGAGGCACCGAAGCAGGAGAAGTAGGAGGAGAAGCAACGACATCCTGGCGGACCCTCCTGGACAGAGTAGAAGGAGGGAGCAGAGGGCCAGCTACAGCATGAACATCCGCGCGCGTAGAGGACAAATGAAGAGGACGTCTTTTGTGCAGGGGAAGCGGGCGGAAGGTAGTAGAGCCCCTATCCGGAGAGGCCAGGGGAGGGCGTACAGGGGCAGAGACGCTAACCCCGGCCTCAGGGCGAGAACCATGACGAGGGTGAACGGCGGAGTCAAGGTGAGCAGGAGGACGAGGAGGGGCAGTAGAGGACGAGCGACGAGGAGAGCGACAGCGTGGACGGAGCTGGGGATCCACCCGACGATGTGACGACCGACCACGGGACTCAGGGAGGAGGGCCCGAGCAGGGAGAGGGCCAGGTAAACGGCCTCCAGACGGGTCAGGGATGCCCAGGGCGACGCGGATCCGGTCGTCAACAAAGGCCGGGGAACGGTGGCCCACAGTCCTGATGTGGTGGGAGACCACCGCCCACACAGACTGAAGGGATGCAGAGGCCACTGCCGCGTCAGAGGAACCAGGGTGATGGTCCACCACATCCACCAGGTCCATACACGGGCCACACAAAGCAGGGAGGTAGGCCGTAGAGGACACACATTGAGAGTGGCGTAAGCAGGACCTGTGGCAGTCCAAGCACGGGGAGCCACAGCCCTGGCGAAAGCAAGGCATCCCACCTGCAACGGAAGAACACACACCATAAGCAGCACGTTGACGGAGTAAGTGAAGATAATGTCCAATAAAAACCAGGGAATGAGCATGGGTAAACAGGAACACACATGCAAACTGGAAGTCGTACTCACTCTAAACCGGGAGCACCGATGGAGGTGAGGAGGGCGGGTGAGGCGGAAGAGCACAAGCAGAACCTGCAAAGATGGAGAAAGTGTTAACCACCACTCAACACCTCACATGCAGGGTCCATAACACCAGGAAAGTGCATACACCAATATAGTACCAGGCAACAAGATGACACAAAAAAGGGTCACCGGGAAAGCCAACCATAACCGCAAATTTGCGGGCCAATGGAGGCATAACCGTACCGACACAACCCTCCCGCCTCACCGCGAGACCCCCCAGCGATCTCCGCAAATTTGCGGGGAGCCGAAACGTCCGTGGACCGAATCGAGCACTCCGCAAATTTGCGGGACCGGCCGAGATGGTCCGGCGCCGAAAAAGAGAGGAGAGCTTCTAGGGAATACCAACACAGGCCCAGAAAAAAGCGTCAACTCCTTATGACTCCAAGCGACGATGGCCATCAAGCTGAGCAGTGTCTTCCTTGATAATATCCTGACTCAACCGGTCAAGGGAGAGGCAAGGAAGACACACCAGGGGAGAGGAGGCACATCCCCCAGGAACCACCCCACCCACAGAGATAGAGCAAAGCCCATGAGGAGAAGTGGCAGGAAGGGTGGTTTGGCACAAACAGGGGCCCCCGTAGGGTACCCCAGGATTGGGCAAAAGGGAATGAAAGGATGGAGGTGAAAACAGTAAGGGAACACAAAACCAGTAAATGAAA
The DNA here is from genome assembly GCA_032716605.1 of Paralithodes platypus. NCBI lineage: Eukaryota > Metazoa > Arthropoda > Malacostraca > Decapoda > Lithodidae > Paralithodes > Paralithodes platypus. The sequence goes on from CM064513.1 coordinate 88,324,266, forward strand.
CTGGCGAGAAAAAGGGTGGCCTAGCCGTGAGGAGAGAATGTGTCAGGGGCGAAAAACCCTGTGGTGTGAGGGAGAGGCCCCCGTGGGGTACCCCTGGATATCACGAACCACCAAGTGCCCAGGCCCTTGAGACACAGTGAAGGCTCGAAAGGGGGGACTCGGGAATAACGCTAATAATGCGGCCGACACAAACCCTACAAACAGCACCGCCACCACGAAATCTCAGATTGTGAACCAACTGTACACCTAGGCTATGAAAATATGAAAACTCATAGGGCATAGCAATTCCTGAATGAGAAACAAGCTAGGCTAAAATAAGCTAAACTATGCCCAGACTAACAGGAAAAAAGAATATGAAAAGAGAAAGGAATGAAAAACACATACGAGGAACGCCAGGTGCCCCCGTACCTTCGGTAGCTATTTCCACACGCGTCTCCATTAAACACACTGAGGAGCCCATTTACGTGTGCCCTAGATCACGTAACATCTGTCTAACAAAAAGAAGGCCAGAAAAGCCGAAACGAACCTAAAACAGGGTGAATTGAAGGAGCACAACAAAAGCGGACTCAACAATGGCGACGCGTGAACAAATTATAACAAGAGAGGGTCGCTCATGCGCACGTTCGACAGGGATCGGCGCATGACGGAACACGGGATGGGCCTTGAGCGGTAACTAAGGTAAACCCCTTTTTCTTCTCTTCTATACTTTTTTCACCTTCGGTGGTAGTTTTGGTTAATGTACAACGTCTCCTAGAGCAAGATAAGGAGTAGACTCTAGACGTTTTCTTTTTAACCGCGGTTGGAATGACGACATAGCAGTCAAAATAGACAAGTCGTCATTGCAATTAGGTTAATAGCCTTGACGTTGGATTTGCCAAGACTACTAACAAATACATCTAACCTAGGTTAGGTCAATTCTTTGTGGAGATATATAGGCTAGGCCTATGTCTTCTAGCAAAAACAGAGTAAGCAGACGGCGCCGAGTGTGTCGGCAATCGACGATGCGCATGGTGGGCAGTTTGAAAAGGCCCAAAAGGGTGAATTCGGGCCTCGTCAAAGACTAATGGATAATTTTCCCATTTAAAGTACTATTCGCGTTTGGCGAAATTCACTTTTGGCGATGGTTTGGCTAGACTAATGAATTCGCTAAATGAGAGGGACCACTGTACAGTACACCGGCTCCCTGGGCCAGGCGCCTGACGGACTATTAGCTAGTCCAACTGGCACCCGACCCCCTCTTCCAACGACCGTGTTATCACTCATCTATTCACAAGCATTCTCCACTTATTCCTATTCATTACCTGTTTTATATATTTTTTTTTTTTTATATTCCAACTACTCCCTCTCAGGCATAGGCTGAGAGCCTGTACATTCAACCATACATTCAACGGTGAAGCCTGTGAGGTCTTGTTCCAGTCTAGGGAGTGAGACATGTAAAGAATTTTTAGATGCAACCAGCCCTCGCTATCTTGCCTTCGCAAGATGCATGGGACCCGGCTGCCCACCCACGACTCGAAGCAGCCCCATTTCTGAAGCTGTTCACCCCAGTGCTTCACTGTCTCACCCTCTAGACTCGAACCCTCACTCTCAGAACGCCACCTATTGAGCAATGAACTCACTAGGCATGAACCCTGTAGCATATTTTGAATATGGGAATATTCATACAGTGCTATTTAATCAGGGAAAAATTATGGTATTATTTTGGCGTTTCGGTGGGCTTTGTGGTAATGCACTGATACCAGGTACAGCACAAATTCCATTCCAATAATATCTTCCCATTGATACATCGGGATTCGAACCCGGGACCATTGGATTACCAGTCCAGTGGTATGACCACTCCACCACACCTCCTCTGTACCTCTACTAACTTAGCTAAAATATATATATACTGTATTTATCTATCTATCTATTGCCTGATGCCGTGATCCCCGAAGGGGTGGCCACGAACGAACCGCCTCCATGCACCTCTGTCCCCAGTCAGTCGACGCCCCTCCCCCCAACCAGCACCGCCTTCGTTCATATACTTCCTCACTCCATCCTTCCACCTCTCCTTCGGTCTACCTCTCCCTCTCTGTCCCTCCACCTCGCTCTCGTACACCCTCTTAGTCATTCTCTCGCTTTCCATACGTTCCATATGACCGAACCATCTCAAGTTGTTCCTTTTCACACTTTCCAGCACATCTACCTCCACACCACACCTCCTTCTTACTTCTTCATTAGTCTGTCTATCCCTCCATGTACCTGTATACTGTACAATATATTAATACATCATACCAGTAAGCATCCTGCCTAGGTAAGGTGTACCACGGAAGTACAAGAACACAGATCAAAGAAAAATTAAAGACAAGTTATTGATATGCTTGCGCCTGTGAACCAGGATTACCCACAGATGGTAGTGGATATGGAGAGTGGAATCCTTAGCAGTTATTTTGGAGCCCTTAGCCCGTGGGGTAAGGGGGTCTTTGCAGTGAATATGCCCCACATGGGTTTTGTTATTTAAAAATTATATTTTGCTAAATCTTTATTTCCACATAGTGATTTTTGATGAGTTCTTTTGTATATATATTGTGACGTTCCTGTTTTGGTTTGTTTGTTTTGCAAGTTTTACATTTTAATATCCTATTGCATGTCGTATATAGCAAATATGGGGGGGGGGGATGTCAGAAGTCTGAACTAACGGTTATCCTATACAGTACAGTCTTGTTATGACTGTTTTGTCATAGAACTTTTGTGGTTTGTGTTGTTAAGATGCTGCAGGGACTTTGTTGAGTTTTGCTGAGGCACTGTTAGCACAATACCAACATCAGGTACAGTGATGACATGATGGGGCAGTGTTTTGACAGGACTACAGTATCATGTACTACAGCACAACTGCTGAATGACAACCCTGTCTAAGCCATTATAAGATTGAAATTTTGTTTATACCAGTGTATGTACACTCAACCAAAAAACAATCTTTACACTAACGCTCTAAACATTCTGGAAGTGGGTCGAAATCTTATGATAATACCTCACAGACGTATGTTTCACCCGATTCATTCCGTTCACACTAGATTATTTACAGCTCACCAGTGTAAAGATTGTTTTTTGGTCGAGTGTACAGTACTGTACAGTATGTATTTATGTCACATATTTTGTTTTAAGTACTGTAACTATATACAGTATATAGATTTGTTAAAGTAACATATATTATATTAATTAAGTAGTTAATTGTGGTATTGTTGTCAGGTATTGAAGCATGTTGGATCCAGTGAGAATCAAGATCCGTCCATAACCAGTAGAGATGGTGGAGACAAGACGGATGTTACTGATGATGAGTTAACAACCAAAATACTCTCAAGGAAGGTAACACAGTCATTAACCATACTTATTTACACAGTATTTAGCTGAGCACTGCATGACAGCATATTTACATCAAATACCAGTTGTATAGTATAATGGTATAGTTACAGAGAAGGTAACACAATATAGCATGACATTGTATATTTACAGAAAAGGTTATATTACAGCATATTTGATGTTGACAGAAAAGGTAACCTTGTAGCATACTTTACTTTATATTTACAGAAAAGGTAACATTTCATCATATTTATAGAAAACTTTTCCATAGAATATCGCATAATATTATAGGCCTAAGCTAAAATGATAACCCAACATACCATAGCATGTTTACAAAAGAGACGTATGTATGTACAGTATGTATATACAGTACTCAGGCCCAGTCCCTACTTTTTTTGGGGGGAGGGGGGACTCAAGACAGAGCCCGAATAGGGACAACATAACAGAAAACAATGAACACACAAAAACAAAATACAAAATACAAATTCACACACATCTAGGTCATCCAGGAGAAGACCCAGAGGCCAGGGTCACGAAGGTCCCTCCAGCACTCCCCCGGCCCCCGACCACCCGGAGAGGTTCCGATCTCAGCAGGCAGACATGCAGCAAAGCCCTACCACCGCAAGCCCGCCCACCACACTTCCAGGCGCACCCTTCATATAAACCGTCTCCCCGGGCCAGGCGCCTGATGGACTATTATCTAGTCCAACTTGCACCCGACCCCTATATTTAGGAATGAAAAAATGCACAACGGCATAAGCCGCATATTGAGGTAATTAGTTTAGTTCAGTTTAAATAAGTAAACCCTCAGTGACAGACATTGATTTATTCCAAACAGTTTTGCAATAAATTTAAATCTTATCTAAAATTAGTTTAGGAAGGCCAAATAGTTTGTAAGAAACTAAATCTAATCTCAAGTTTGTTTAGGGAAAGCAGTTGCCCTCCCTATATTTATATTGGCGGGGAAAACGGTGTCTTTTGCCTCTCCAATGTGCTCCCCCATGGTACAGTACAGTATATTGGTTCTAGGCGCTTATATCTTTAACCCCTTATTGGCAGCGCTCGACTTAAGTCGTGCACCAATTTGCAGCAAGTTAGGAGCATTATTAAGGCTTTTAAAGGGTTAAAATAGAGTGCAAATGGCCGGGAGCACAGCGGGCCAGACAGCCGACTCCCAGGGCTTACCGCCACCCATTAACTCATGTTCCCTGTGTTCTCGAGAGGCTGGCAGTGTAGCCAGTAGTGAGCATAGCTGGGAAAAATATACCGATATATGCTAAACTCCCATGTTCGTGGCATCACTGCAAGAGAACCACGAGTGCTACGTAGCTCGTTCTGGTCTCATTTTGAAGCTTTTAGTGCCTAGTTTTTTGCTAAATATATTTTTTTTCATGCAGATGCTTGATTTATCATGCAGGAGGGCCTGAATATGCCCAAATGAGCCCAAAACACCCCCGCTAGACAAGGGTTAATGTCAGTGTCTTTCTGTCTAGGAGGTGGAGGCTGAGCTGCTTCACCTTCGACGGGAGCGAGACACCCTGGCCAAACAATTGAAGCTGCAGGAGGAGGAGTTTACCCACCAGCTGGAGAAGAAAGAGGTACAAGGCTTTCTTACCTTCTTAATCACACTGGATATGATCATCATCATTTGAGATGCCTTGCTTTATCCTGTGAAACCCCCATTAAAGGATAACCATGCCACAAATGCTGCCTGACCACTTTGCCCAGACATGCTCCTTTGGCCTGTTTCTCATTGCCAAACACTAGAATGCCAATACTGTCATACAATTATAACAGTACCTGTACATCACCTTTAGTAGGAAAGAATGGTAGTGATTGGGAGTTGAATCAGTTGCTGTTTGCTGATGACACAGCGTTGGTGGCGGATTCTGAGGAGAAACTGCAGCGAGTAGTAAAAGAGTTTGGTGTGGTATTTGGGATGAGGAAGCTTAGGGCGAACGTCAATAAAAGTAAAGTGATGGTGTGTAATAGAGGTGCTTGTATGGTGAATCTAGATGTGCGGCTGGATGAGAAAATACTGAACAAGTAGTGTTATAAATATCTGGGAGGAGTGATAAGCAAGGACACAGGTGTGGAAATAGAGGTAACACAGAGAGTATGTGAAGGAAAGAAAGTTTTTGGAGCAATGGGAAGTATGTGGAAGGTGAGAAATCTCGGAATGAAAGCTAAAAATGCAATATATCGAGGGATAGTTGTACCAACAGTAATGTATGGGGCTCAGACATGGTCTCTGAAGAGAGAAGAAAACTGGATGTAATAGAGATGAGCTGCTTGAGGAGTAAATGTGGAGTGACTCATAGAGACAGATTGAGGAATGAAGAGGTACGTAGGAGAGTGGGACAGCAGGAAGTTTAGTCGGCCAGAGTGGACAGAAAGGTGCTGTGCTGGTATGGACGTGTTGAGTGAATGGGAGATGAAAGGCTTATAAAGAGAGTATATGAGTCAGATACAAGGGAAGGTAGAGGGATAGGAAGATCTCCGTTGAGATGGAAATATTATGTAGTATTTGTAGTATTTATTAGTGGCCCCTCCATCATTGACGATTATGCCTATTACATAAGGCACCCTCTTCAAACACTCATTTACCGTAGTTTGAATCTACCGCGCAGAGCATAAAAAATTGAGGAGCCTTCATCATGAGCGCACGCAACCTCACTCATGGTTCGTCATTATGAAATTGGGTACTCACTACGAAAAACATTCGTAAAAAATAACAAATAAAAAGAAAATAAGAATAACTATTCATAAGCTTTCCATAACTTCGTGGATGTACTTGTGTGGATCTTTGACCATACGCTGACTTCAGGCGTCATTCTTCCTACTTCTCTGCTCTGCGCTCAACCTGCCCTGACGTGTCTCCCCACGCTCCGCTCGTTCCGCATTTGCTGCGTCCCTAATGAGTTTTTTCTCATTTGTTTACTCTGGGATGTATCGAGTAAGGTTAGGACATGCGTAGCAGGGGTGTCATGGGCGGGCTGCCCGCAGTTCAGTGTATTTTGGGTCGTGTGTTTGGGACGCCTATTTCGGGCGTACCCTCGTGGTCCCGGGGTGGACGCGTGAAACGTTTTCGCGATTTAGCTAGCCTAGTTATTTTGTTGGCTTTAACTACGCGTGATTAGGCTTCTTTTTATCTTTCTGATGAAGTTGCCTTATTTGTTTGTTTTCTGACGTTCCTAGCGTATTTTTCTTCACTTAGTGAAGTTTTTTCTAGGTCCCGTGTCAGTGCTTCCCTCTCCCGGGTATATTTCTTCGAGGTGTGTTGGCTGCTGTTCCTGTTGTGATAATATTCAGTGCTTTTTGTTTTATTACCACATGTTTAAGCGATACTCCGTCTGCTTAGGCCTAGCCAGCCTCTCGTAGCTTTTTACATGTACAAGTGTTATTGATTTATTGTATAAATATGTACTACTGTGTCATGTGTGTTCTGGATAAGTTGTGTATTGGCTTAGTCCAGGCACTATTTGTGTACCTCCGATTGCTTCTGGTTGGTGTGGGTTACCGTTTCCGGCGGGTTTTCTCGATTGCTCCGTTAAAACCCGGCTGGTTCTCAGATTGCGTCTGGTGGGTGTGGGTTGCCTTTTCCGGCGGGTTTTCTCGATTGCACCGAGAAAATCCGGCTGGTTGCTGAGTTTTTATCACGCATGGTTAAAATAGGCTAGTTTCCCCCGGCGAGTGGTGGCTTGAGGGCTCTCCAGAATTGCGTCTCTGTAGTGGGGCCTGTATTCAGGCTTACTATGTGTTTCCCGGCGGAAGGGCGTTACCCGGTTCAACTAGGGGTTCATACGGACACCTGTTGACTATAGTTTTTCCAGGTTTTGCAAAGCCGTTGAAGAACTGGGCTGTGCTGTTTTGAGTAGTCTTTCCACCCCGGCGATCTTTTGCAAAGAAGTGGGGATAGGAACAATTGGGGTTAACTTTTCTATTATTTTTCACCCGGCGGTTGAACCTCGGGAGGGTGGGAATCACGGATTTGCAAATTCGGTAGAATTAGCCTAACAATTGAGGGATACAATTAGGTATCAAGACATTCAACTCACGGCGATCTAATGATTAAGATGGGCTTAACCTGGCTAAGTGCGTTATAATAAGGAGGCCGGCGTCTTAGTATGGGTTTCCGGTGAACGTTATATCACAGGGAAGACTGCGTCACTTATAAAGAACTGCTCATCTTTATATCATGTCTGAGGATATTCTTAAATCTTTTGGACACGTAAAGTTATTTACAAATCTTTGCATACGAACCTACAGGGTAACGAGAGGTAATGGTGGGGTATTACGTCTCGTTGCCCGGCGGTTCATTAACACTTGTGTTAGAACATTGTGGGGTAACCTTATGAGCATTAATTCCTGGAAATTTTCTTTTTTCCAGGGCGGAGTTCCGGCGGGTCCTCAGAGGACCAAGTGAGGCCCGGGGGGAGTTAGCTTTTAACCAGTCTCTGCCATGGCTGCCCTAGCCCCTGTTTTTGCTCTTTGCTCAACACCCTCATGTTCCGGAATCCCTATTTTTGCGCACACTCTGTGCATTCGTTGTGTCAAATGCTTAGACCGATCACGGGGTTTGTGGGTCACAAAGAATTGTACCTTTTGTAGTCAGCTGGGTGTTAAAGTATTACAGCATGACAATCTGGCCGCGGCGGTTGCATTACGCGAGGTCAGACAGCTTCTTACTAATTATGCGACTGCAGTGGCTCATAAAGCATTGCAGTGTGATAACGTAATTCTGTGGGACCGTTTGATGGTTCAGTACCCCCCAATTAAACGTCCTCCTTCCCGAAGTAAAGTCACTAAGCCGGCAGAGGCTGGGCTGGTTAAAGAGCTTCTTGCCTCCCCCGGCACATCTAAGAGACCGCGAGAGCCGTCTCCCCCGGCGACAACTTCGGAATCAAGAGCTAGGTCCAGGTCACGGTCTCCTCTCAGAAAGCAGACACATAGTCACTCGACTTCACCTTCGCGGAAGAAGAGCAAGACAGACAAGACCAAGGATAGTTCTAGTGATACATCTAAGTCGAGGCGGAGTCACAAGTCCTCTAAAAAAGAGTCTCATGCACGAAAGTCCTCCCGGCATTCGCCGGAGCCTCGAACCTCGTTTTCTGCCTCTACTCCCGACATGTCTCAAGTTCAATCTGACAGGTCGGAAGTGGAGTCAGAGACTGTGGTCGGGGATATTCCGGCAGACATAGTGTCCCCAAATAATATTCTCACTTTAGATTTAGAGGGTTCTCCAGGCAGGGATACCCCGCGAGAGGGCTCGAGTGAGGGCTCAGTCATTGGGGTGGGGCCTGGCTCACAAGTAAGTTCCGACCAAGGCCGGGGAGTTTGGAGGTACTCCCAGCCATGGCGGGACAGCTCTCTGCCTTCTCAGGCAACTCAGGTAGAGGCTGAAGTTCACCGGGACGCAGAGACACCGTCTTCCATCCCTGACTTAACATGGCAAGGGGCCCCCGCCTCGGCGGAATCCTCTCAGGAGGGACCGGAGGCAGGGGATGATGGGTCTATTATTTCTGAAGTGGGTAATGAAGATAACTCTCAGAATAGGGATATTTCACCTAATAGTTCTTCATCTGCTCATTTTGTCACAGCGGATGAGATTGATGGGTTATTAGCGAGTGCTTTAACTAAGTTTTTTGGCCAGCAACCGGAGCCTCCTATGGTTGGTCTGGGAGCTCCCACGCCAACATCGACTGTCCGACCTCTGGCTACTTCCGTTACTTTGACACAAACTCCGCTCACTCCCCTTGTATCACCTACTATTGTTACTAGGCCAACTTCGGCGGCACTAACTACTTCCAATGTGCGAGTAGTAGCAGACGTAAATCCTCCCCCATTAGACAAAGCTCCGGTCAGAAAAGGGGCTATGCCTCTCTTATATGGGCCAGATGATTCGTGGGTATCACTGGTACCAACAAAGCCAGAGGCAGCACAGTCCACTATGTCAGGGGAGCTTCCGGTACCACGAGAGTGGGTAATCCAAGGAAATAAATCTAGGAAGTTAAGGGCTGTTGATATGCTGGGAAATGTACTTGATGTTAGTATTAAGGCCATCCCCAACTATTATACTCATGACTATTTTGTATATTCTTCTACACCTGCCCTACCCCCTGCATCAGCTTCAAAACTGTTTTCGGACTGGACAAAACATGATGGATTCAATGATATCAAAGCGCTGTCAGCTCTAACCCCTGAGTTGGGATTAAAGACATTTACTGACTCAGCCGCAAATCCAGTTTTGAAGGTGGAGCAATTGGGTCCGGGACCTTGGGTGGACTGGGAAGTCGAGGCGCAAAACTTTGCAACTACATTCACTTCTAAAGCTTCACACCTAATCCCACAAGAGAGCCATTCTTGGTTCTCTCTCCCAGTATACTCTGCCGGCGGAGTTCCCTCTGCTCTCTTTGCCTTTTTAGCTGCCCCTAGAATTAATCTATGTGAGCTTAAAGATCCTTTCTCTACACCTTCCACTAATCACCTAGACCGGGAGTTTAGGCTACGGGGTAAGGCGTACAGACTATTTGCTCAGTATATTGTTACGCAACAGGTAGCAAAATCAATGCTAAGATCTGCTCAGGCTATCGCGGACACAGAAGTCCGAAAGGCAATCGAACTATCTAGACGCTTACTTCTCCAAACTTCTATTCAGTCACTAGGAGATATACGCACGGCCTTGTTAGAGGCGGTGCGGACAAGACAAGATCTAAGGATGTCTCTAGTCCGAAAGCTCCCGGATAGGATTGCAAATCAAGTAATATTGTCCCCAGTTCTAACTGCCTCTTTAATGTCCCCGGAGGTGTGGAGGACGGTATTTAACATGGCTCAGGCCTTGAAGCACAGTCCCGCCCCGTCTCAGAAACCTGCTTTCACTTTTACCAAGCCCAAACCAGTCGCTAAAGCTCAGTCTGGTGGGGCGAAATCCTTTCATTTGCCTAAATCCGCTTCCACCCAAGGTCAGTACAGATACAGGCAGGGAAAGTCTTCAGGTACCCATAAAGGACAGAGGTATCAAAGGCCGGGTCAGGGCCCGTCTCCAACCAAACCCGGCCAGTCGTCTAAACTTCCACCACCACCACCACCACCACCACCAAAAAATAAGGTCTCCCTCACTCCCAGGGCCGATCTCCCGGCGAGTGGATCAGGGGGTAGTCCAGCCGGCGAACCCTTGTCTGCTAACTGGGTCGTTCCGGGCGAATCATCGCGCATGGCCTTTAAACACATGGGCGAGGATGGTGGCGCGCAAAGGCATCACCTGGCAGTGGCTCCGGCGACCTCGCTTACGTCAGCCGACAAAGGCAAATTTTGTTTCATTAGAGGTGGAGTCACTGATCCAAGAGATGGTGGCCAAGAATGTTATCATCCCGGTCCCCCAAAATTACCCAGTTTTTACATCCAAACTTTTTCTGGTACCCAAAAGGGACAGTGTTCAGATGAGGTCGGTCATAGACCTGTCTTATCTGAACCTCCATATTCACAACGTATCCTTCCGGATGCTGACAGTGAATCAGATCAGGCTAACACTTCCGCCGGAAGGGTGGATGTGTTCTATAGACCTGACGGACGCGTATTGGCACGTCCCGGTAAACAAACGGTTTCAACGTTTTCTAGCGTTAAGAATCATGCATCAGACTAATGTCTTTCAGAGGATGCCGTTCGGTTTAAACCTAGCACCTCGCATATTCACGAAATTAGTCCGGCAAGCCCTGATGCCCTTGTTGCAACAAGGGATCAGGATTTTGTGGTATCTAGACGACTGGCTGGTGGTGGCGGAGACGGAACAATTATGCATAAGTCATGTCAACGTAACATTAACTCATGAAAAAACTCTAGGATTCAAGGTAAACCTGGTAAAGTCAAACCTTGTTCCCTCACGAGTGGTTCAGTGGATAGGGCTGGTCTGGGACACAGCTGCTCTCACTCTGAGTCAGAGTGTGGACAATCGGAACAGGTTTCGCAAGAAACTGTTTCTGTTTCTTCACAGTCTGACTACGACACGGAGAGTCTGGGAATCTCTGGTCGGCTCTCTCAACTGGATCCAACTAACTGTAAAGTTGGGCCGGTTGAAAGTCAAACGTTTAATTTTGGAGGGCAACAAATTTTTTCCACTATTGCCGGCGGAAACATTATGGCCCATCCCAAAATTAATACACACCTTACTAGCGGTCTGGGCGAAGAGGGAAACATTGCACTCAGTCATGTCTTGGACCTCTCCTCCGCCGACGGTATGGGTGGACACGGATGCGTCAGGCACGATAGGTTGGGGCTTTCAGTCAAACCAAGGGCACCAGGGTCAAGGGCTCTGGTCCCATTCAGAATCCTCCCACATAAATGTCAAAGAGTTACTAGTCCCCTTGTATTTCCTTCAGGCTCACGGCTTTTCTTTGCGGGGCAAATCGGTGGCCTTCAGGATGGACAATCTGAATGCGGTTCACTGCGTTCAGAAACAGGGGTCAACGCGATCTCGGGGGTTGCTAAACGTGTCAGAAAAGATTTTTGTACTAGCCGACAAGCTGGACATTCAGCTTCACGCTTCTTATCTCCCCGGCGTAGCGAACGTCTGGGCAGACGCTCTGTCTCGGAGACAGAGCACAACAGTAGAATGGGCGCTCAAGCAACACATTTTCGACCTAATGATTGCGAAGCCTTACCATTCACAAGTGGATCTATTTGCGTCCGAGGAGACTCACAAACTCCCACTGTACCTAACCCGCCGGACAACCACGCCGGCGGGAGGACCCGACGCACTGGTGACAGACGGAAACATGTGGAGTTCCATTTATCTGTTTCCGCCGCCAGACGCTTCTCTAATGTGCCAAGTAGTAAACAAACTACAAGATTATCGGGGCGTCGTCTCATTAATCGCGCCCCTGTGGCCGGCGCAGGCGTGGTACCAGCAATTAAAGACGTGGTGCCCGAACCCGGTGTCGCTCCCGGTTGGGTATTTCCACTTAGATACGATTGGCAACCTAGAGACCTCGCTGACTTTTGCATTATGGACATTCAGGAGGCCAAATGGCTAGCTCCGTATGGTAGAACCGTGACCGATAAATTCATGAATCAATACACACAATCTACTAAGAGACAGTATCATTCGCATTGGCAGTCTTTTACTTCTTGGATACTCAGAACAGAACAATCCGTGCCGTCGGTAGCTTTGATTTTTAATTATTTAAACTATCTGTTTGAGCAGAAACAGCTATCAGTAGTAACGTTAAAGAATCACTTAACAGCAATTAGGGTGCCATTCCTGGACCTTACGGGTCTAACCATACCACTAGCGGAGGAAACAGGCTTAATGAGGGCATGTTTTAAGCTCCGCCCACTTCCCCGTCAGCTCATGCCTACCTGGTCTCTGGACAAAGCGTTGTCATTACTTCATTCCCGGCGGTACCAAAATACTGCAGATTTTGACTTACTTTTAAAAAGGGCAGTATTCCTTATGGCTTTAGCTACCGGGAACAGGGTGTCTGAGCTGGCGGCGATGAGCAACACACCTAATTGCATCAGGTTTGGTAGGCTCAATGATTGTATTCATATTGCTCCTTCCCCAGGGTTCATCGCCAAGAATGAGCACAGTGATCACGTGTTTTCAGAGTTCACAGTGCCGGCATTGAAAAGGGGAAAGGTGCACCATAATTTATGTCCAGTGCAAGCGCTTACCAAATATTTAAAGGTCGCACCTAGAAATCAACAAGGTGCTTTATGGGTATCTAGTACGGGTAAACGCGTTATGAAGCGTAAACTAGCTTCTCTCTTAGTTAACGTCATTCAGGAAAGTAATCCCGGCGTTGTGGGTAGAGCTCACGATTTACGCAAATGGGCGACCTCTTTACGTTTCCTTAAGAATTTTTCTGTTGAGGACATAGCAGCCACGCACCTCTGGTCCTCTAATCATACTTTTTTGACTCGATACCTTTCAGTAGCTTTGGACAGGCCTTCCATGCCATGTATAGCTTTACGGCAGAGGGTCTAGGTGGCCTCTGGGTCACTTATATTGTGCTAACGTCCAATCATAGTTCAAAGACAATGCTTGTTGTAAATAGTTTTGGCTGTGAAGCAATATAATTTTAAGTAAATCTTAGTAGTTGCGGCCGCAGCTGGTATGTGTAATGTAAGTACCTCTTTATGGTATATTTTTCAAATTATATCCAAGAGTTAATGGGGTTTATATGTGCACATGTAAACTTTGATGTTTTTTGTTTTTCACCACTTACTTTAAGTGGGGTGCCTTCTTAACTACCAGCTCTGTGTACAGTGTCTCGGAGTTAACTCCTTTTTGTCCAAGCAGGCTTCTTCGAAGCACGCTCCTGCTGGTCACCTTTTTGTATATTTTTATGCTGTATAATGTATTATGCACACAAATATATCTTTTTTACAAAGTATGAATACTATGTGGTTGTTTGATTATCTGCTTTTGCTAGAGTTATGATATGATTACGAATGTCCCCCTCCAGTCTTAGATATCAGGCATAATCGTCAATGATGGAGGGGCCACTAATAAATTATAGGTTTGACTCCTGTAAGGAGATAAAGAAAACCTAATATTTAGTAGTGGCCCCGTAATCATTGACGACTGGGGCCCTCCCGACCATCCCCTTCCCATTCGTTGATGTATTAAGGATTTTGGTTTACTTGATATGTCAGTGAAGGAAGAATGACGCCTGAAGTCAGCGTCTGGTCAAAGATCCACACAAGTACATCCACGAAGTTATGGAAAGCTTATGAATAGTTATTCTTATTTTCTTTTTATTTGTTATTTTTTTTACAAAGTTTTTTCGTAGTGAGTACCCAATTTCATAATGACGAACCATGAGTGAGGTTGCGTGCGCTCATGATGAAGGCTCCTCAATTTTTTATGCTCTGCGCGGTAGATTCAAACTACGGTAAATGAGTGTTTGAAGAGGGTGCCTTATGTAATAGGCATAATTGTCAATGATTACGGGGCTACTACTAAATATTAGGTTTTCTTTATCTCCTTACAGGAGTCAAACCTATAATATTGTTGGAAGATAGAGAGATGGCTGTAGAACAGGCAAGAGAAGTGGTAATAAATAGGAATGAACGGAGAATGCTTGTGTATAGATGAGCGATAACGCGGTCGTTGGGAGAGGGGGTCGGGCGCCAGTTGGACTAGATAATAGTTCGTCAGGCACCTGGCCCGAGGAGTCTGTATACTGTATATGAATGGTCATGCCTGGATGTGATGTGGGCGGACATTGTGGGGTGCTTTTCTGCGTGTCTGCCTGCTGAGACCTGGATGTTTGGGCCCGGGGAAATGCTGGAGGACTCTAGTCTAGTGATCCTTGGTCTCTGGGTCTTCTTCTGGGCTACTTAGATGTGTGTGAATTTATATATTGTTTTTTATGTTGTGCTGTGTTGTCCCTGTTCGGGCTTTGTCTCGAGTCGGCCATCCCCAGCTATGGGGTATGCGACTGTGTATATACAGTACATACATACATACATACATTGTAGCATTTCTTATGTCACTGTCCATTGCTTTCATCCATCGATTTGGATTACAGAAAAACATCGATCAACTGCTTTGGGCTGTTACACGAACATGAGTCAGATGACTGACTGATTCTGTGTGTGTGTGTGTGTGTGTTTTTTTTTTTTTTTTTTTTTTTTTTTTTTTTCTATATTCCAACTACTCCCTCTCGGGCATAGGCCGAGAGCCTGTACATTCAACCGTACATTGAACAGCGAAGCCCGTGAGGTCTCGTTCCAGTCTAGGGAGTGAGACATGTGAAGCACTTTGGGATACAACCAGCCCCCGATATCTTGCCTTCGCAAGATGCACGGTTGCCCAACGTGGCTCAAAGCAGCCACATCTCTGAAGCTGCTTCGCTCCAGTGCTTCACTGTCTCATTTCCTAGACTCGGACCCTCACTCAGAACGCCACTTATTGAGCAATGAACTCACTAGGCATTGCCCCCCTGTAGCATATTTTGAATATGGGAATATTCATACAATGCTATTTAATCAGGGAACAATGAGGGTATTTTTTTGGCATATCGGTGGGCTTTGTGGTAATGCACTGATATTAGGTACAGTACAAATTCCATCCCAATAATATCTTCCCATTGATACAACGGGATTCGAACCCGGGACCATTGGATTACCAGTCAAGTGGCAAGACCACTCCACTACACCTCCCCTTCTATCGCGGGCCACCCGCTGACTTTGGGGCTGACCATAGACTAATTGATAAAAAATGCCGGGTTTGACGAATTATTGGGTGCCAGGCTCGAGGAATTTTACCGTAGTAGCTCCTCATACTCATTCTCTACACGCCGCAATTTTGAATATATCTCTCTCTCATCCGACCAGCCCTCTCTCTTCATACTCTCCTCTCTTCTCTCTCCTCTTCTCTCATCTTCTCTCCCCTCTCCTCTCTCTCTCTCTCTCTCTCTCTCTCTCTCTCTCTCCCCTCTCCTCTCTCTCGCTCTCCTGCCCTCCTATACTCTCTCTCTCTTCTATCTCTCTCATTTCTCTCTCTCTCTCTCTCTATCTCTCTCTCTCTCCTCTCTCTCTCTCTCTCTCTGCTCTCTCTCTCTCTCTCTCTCTCTCTCGTCTCCTCTCTCTCTCTCTCTCTCTCTCTCTCTCTCTCTCTATCTCTTATGTTCTCTCTTCTCTATCTATCTCTCTCTTTTTCTCTCTCTCTCTCTATCTCTCTCTCTCTCTCTCTATCTCTCTCTCTCTCTCTCTCTCTCTCTCCTCTCTCTCTCTCTCTATCTCTTCTCTCTCTCTTCTCTCTCTCTCTCTCTCTCCTCTCTATCTCTCTCTCTCTCTCTCTCTTCTCTCTCTCTCTCTCTCTCTCTCTCTCTCTCTCCTTCAAAGCTTTCTCAATGTATACCTCCTTTACGGAGAGTAGGTGACACCCGCCTTTCGACTCATTCCCACTCCTTTTCTGTCCCAACTCTCTAAACCAAGTGTGAACCAATTTTCCCAGTCTTTCTTCCACTCAATAAGTAAACTCTGGAACTCTCTGCCTCAATCTATCTTTCTCTCATCTTACGACTTGAACAACTGAACTATGTGTCCAGACATTTTGACTAACGTACCTTAAGTTTGGCTCTGTCGCTCTTTCAATTTGGGGAGACACTTTACAAAGGCAGCTTTGCATTTTGTTTCCTTGTTACACATAGGAAAAATATAGTAGTATTAATTATTATTATTGTATGTATGTATGTATGTACAGTATGTATGTACAGTATGTATGTATGTATGTATGTATGTATGTATGTATGTATGTATGTAATCAAAGAGTTTGGTGTGGTTTTTGGGAGGAGGAAACTGAAGGTGAACGTCAATAAAAGTAAAGTGATGGTGTGTAATAGGGGTGATCATAGGGTGAATCTAGATGTGAGGCTGGATGGGGAAGTATTGGAACAAGTAGAGTGTTTTAAATATCTAGGAGGAACAATAAGCAAGAATGGAGGTATGGAAATGGAGGTAAAACAGAGAGTGTGTGAAGGAAGGAAAGTTTTTGGAGCAATGAGAAGCATGTGGAAGATGAAAAATCTTGGAATGAAAGTTAAAAGTGCAATGTATCAAGGGATTGTTGTACCAACAGTGATGTATGGGTCTGAGACATGGGCTCTAAAGGCAAAGGAGAGACGAAAGCTGGATGTGATGGAAATGAGCTGTTTGAGGAGTATGTGTGGAGTGACCCATAAAGACAGATTGAGGAATGAAGAGATACGTAGGAGAGTGGGGCAGCAGGAACATTTGTCGGCCAGAGTGGACAGAAGGGTGCTGAGCTGGCATGGGTCATGTTGAACGAATGGAAGATGAAAGGCTTACAAAGAGAATATGTGAGTCAGATACAAGGGGAGTTAGAGGGGCAGGAAGACCTCCATTGAGATGGAGAGACTGTGTAGGACAAACGTTGAAAGATAAAGGAATTACTATAGATCAGGCAAGAGAAGTAGTAATAAATAGGAATGAATGGAGAATGCTAGTGAATAGATGAGTGTGAACGCGGTCGTTTGGGAGAGAGGGTCATGCGCCAGTTGGACTAGATAGTAGTCCATCAGTTGCCTGGCCCGGGGAGCCGGTGGTAATGAAGGGTGTGCCTGGAAGCATGGTAGGCGGGCGTGTGGTGGTAAAGCTTCGCTGCGGGTCTGCCTACGGAAGTCAGAGCCTCTCCGGGGGATCTTGGACCTGGGAATCTTTTGCTGGGAACCCCAAATGGGCCTGGGTCTCCGGGTGTTCTTCCTTGATGACCTAGATGTGCGTGATTTCGTATTTTGTTTTGTTTCGTTTCGTCTTTCTGATATGTGTGATGTCCATGTTCGAGCTCTGTCTCGAGTCGGCCACCCCTATTAAAAAAAAAAAAAGGAAATCGGGTAAGTGCCAGTGTATATACAGTACATACATACATACATACATACATACATACATACATACATACATGTATATACACTGGCACTTACCCCAGTTTTCCTTTTTTTCTGTTTTTTTATGGAGGTGGCTGATTTGAGACAGAGCTTGAACATGGACATCACAACACATCAGAAAAACAAAACAAAACACTTTATTATTATTAAGTGTGATAATCCCTCTTGCTTCCCAGTTTGAGTGTGAAGCTGCACATGGTAGACAGAGTCAGCTGGAGAAGGTAAACAAACAGCTGAGTCAGTCACCCCCAAAGTCATCCCCACACCCCCGCAACTCTACACCCAACAAGGCAACACCACACACCACACTCAACGAAAAAGTATGGACTCTTGTTTCCAGATTTTAGCTTGATTTTTCATTGCTGTAGTCTATTCATCATGACAAGTCTAGAACTAACTTCTCATAACTCAAAAAGAACTTAAGCAATGAAGCCGTCAAGCCGATACCATTTGGGAAGAGTCAACCAGTGAATAGGTGTGAACATTGACAGCCTGTTATTTTCAGCTTTCCTGAGTTATAAGAGGCTAGGGATTGCAATTTCTAGACTTGTCGTAATAAATAGACAAAGGGTAGTTGATGACATGTTGTGTGTACAGTATAGTATAAAGAAAATGTGTGGTCAAGTATATTTTGTGAAAGGCTGTGGAAATGTTTATATTTTGTAAGAAGAGGCCTTTTGGTTAGTGTAGCTCGTTTAAGGGGACATGGGCCGGTTTTCTGGACCACTTTCTCCCTCATGTTTAGCCCCATTAGTTTTCAGATGTTAAGATGTTTGCCCCATTAGTTAGTCGATTTTTAGACCTTTCGCCCCATTTCTACGTCAATATTTAGACCTTTCGTGCTATTTAGGTGTCGATTTTTTCCCTGGCGAACGATAGTGAGCCTGTAATGTTGGAAGAACCGGCCTTCGGCCGGGTACATTTTTCTACCGAAAAATGTACAAATTAATCTAGAAGGGGGATCTAATGGATGTTTTTTTTAATTTGATGGAGGTCTAGGGAGGAAACTAGAAAAATAATGAATACAGTACATGCAAAAATCACCCAAAAAGTGAACCATCCCTCCCCTTCCTTGTCTTCCTTGTTTTGGGCTTATTTGGGCATATTCAGGCCCTCCTGAATGATAAATCAAGTATCTGCATGACAAAACATTTATTTAGCAAAAAACTAGGCGCTAAAATCTTCAAAATGAGACCAGAACGAGCTACGTAGCACTCGTGGTTCTCATACAGTGATACCAGTAACATGGGAGTTTAGCATATAGCGGCATATTTTTCCCAGCTATGCTCACTACTGGCTACACTGCCGGCCTCTCGAGAACACAGGGAACATGAGTTAATGGGCGGCAGTAAGCCCTGGGAGTCGGCTGTCTGGCCCGCTGCGCTCCCGGCCATTTGCACTCGATTTTAACCCTTTAAAAGCCTTAATTATGCTCCTAACTTGCTGCAAATTGGAGCCGGACTTAAGTCCGGCCCCGATCTTTAAGGGTTAAGGGGACCGACCGGTTAATTACAAACGTCCAGGTCTTACTTTCAATTTAAATGAAATTTGGCACAGGTGTATATGACCATAAAACTAGATCAATTTTGTTTTTTTGCTTTTTTCTTGCAATTTAGGTAAAAAAACATTGAAAATCATAGCACTGCAGAAAATGATAAACTCCTACAGAAATCCCCATAGCACATGTTTAATGTGATCAAACAACTCACAAAAGGTGTATCTGTAGTTTCTATAAAAAACATTTTATATATTTTGTGTATTTGTTCGATTTAGGTGATTACGGATTCAGGCGAATATATTTATAGAAAATTACAACTTTGACGACATATTGTGAAAAAAATTAAATTACTAGAGTAAATTGGCTTTATAGGCCTTTTAGTGTTTTTAATTACCTTTCCAATGGTATATACACCATTCCTATAGGTCCAATAATAACTGTAGAATAACATCCGATAGTGCGGCAATATAGGTTCTGAGAAAAACAGGTGAAAGTCTAAGGTAATTAGGTGAACATTTTTACTTTTGTTTTTTAGATTTACAATATTTTACGCAGGAACATGGCAAAGTAGAAGATAAAGCGTATGGGAGGTTGTAGAGTAGCTTACGCTCTTTCGATTTACTGTATATAGGTATGCTCCTCGTACGACCAGTAGTTACTGAGCATGTTAATTTCAAAGTTCGCTATATAACGTTTTTAGAATTACAGGAAAAGTTTGGAAAACATAAAAAAAAAAACTATTTCCAATGGGTTTTCACTAATAACATTTCACTGGCTTATGAAGGGATGTTGACTCTTGTTGAGTAAACACCTATTGGTATTTTCAGGATTTTGAGTTTTTTTAAGCCTAAATTAACCGGTCGGTCCCCTTAATGGAAGCATCTTTGTCTCCGTCTGCCCTAAACTTCAGTCATAATGTTGCTAGAAATTTTAAACCGACGAAATTATATTGAATAGTGGTGCTTATTAACGTAATCTGTCGATATATAGGAGAGGTGATAACATTATTTGAATGGTAAATTTGGTAATGTTTTTGGTAGCTGCCTTGAAAAATCACAAATTCAATTCTATCAAAGTACAGTCAACCCCCAGCTATGACGTCTAGTTGGTTCCGAGAGT